>BSBK01004840.1:0-600000 GCA_027943335.1 Chamaecyparis obtusa
AGGTTAGAGAGCTGCAGAGACAAGTGCGAGCATTACAAGAAGAGATTCGTAGAGGAATGAATCTTAATGTCAGAGACGAAAGCGAGGATGAAGCCGAAGAAGAATATCAAGAAGGAGAAGCTGAAATTGTGAACCAGGAGGAAGAAAGACTTTTTCGGGCGATTTCCAAGATTGGGAAAAGACCTAAGATTGAGGTTCCTACATTTTTTGAAAATCTTAACCTAGAGGAATTGATCGACTGGATCAATGAATGTGAAGAATATTTTGAGCATGAAGATGTTGAGGATCTTGATAGGGTCAAATTTGCGAAGGCCAGACTGAAAGGTCATGCAAAAATCTGGTGGCAAAAAATTCAATTAGAGCGAAATAGAAGAGGGAAGGATAAAATCACAAGATGGGATCGGATGGTGGATAAATTGAAGCGACAGTTCATTCCTGTTGATTATGAGTTTGATCTACTAAAGAAAATGCAAAGTTTGAAGCAAGTAGGAAGATCTGTTCAGGAGTATACAGAGGAGTTCTATCGACTCCTCATCAGAACAGGCCATGCAGAAGCTGATAAGGAGAAAGTTGCCCGATACCTTAATGGGTTAAGGCCAAGCATTCAAGAGGAGTTGAATCTGGTTCGAATGAGCAGTATTGAGGAGGCATACCAATTTGCCCTAAAAGTAGAGGAAAAGCTGAACAAGAAGTTCGAGAGCAGACAAAACGGAAGAGGTCACGGTGGACGATCTGGTGGACGGTCATATGGTGGCCGAAATGAAGATCTGAAAAAGAAGGATGAGGCCAGTAGCAGTCAGAATCAGCGTGGAAATAATTTCAATCGCTTCCAGGATCAAAATAATAGAGATCAGAGAGGAAGAGGAAGAGGACAAGGATCTGGAAGAGGAGGCTTCCGTGGAACGTGTTTTCACTGTGGAGAAGAAGGTCATAGGGCATTTGAATGTCCTCAGCACCAAGGCAGAACAGACAAAAGAAATGAAGGCCAGGCCAGAGTTGCACATGTAGATGAAGATGCCAGATCATCAAATTCTGAAGATGCTGAAAGAGGAGAAACGTTGATTAACAGAAGAGTCCTGTTGAGTGGTGAGAATGAACCTGAGCAAAGGAGGAGCCTGTTTCGCACCAGGTGCAAGTGTGAAGGTAAATGTTGTGATGTGATCATTGATAGTGGAAGCACTGACAATTTGGTGTCAGAAGAGATGGTGACAAAGTTGAAGCTCAAGAGACAGAAACACCCACATCCATATCGGATTGCCTGGGTATAGGATGACCACAAGGTCATGATCAATGAACAATGCCTAGTGAAGTTCAAGATTGGCGGATACCAAGATGAGGTATTGTGTGATATCATATCTATGGATGCATGTCATATGTTGTTGGGTAGACCATGGCAGTTTGATAGATGTGCTGTACATGATGGTCATGCGAATACCTATTCCCTGACAAAGGATGGAGTGCGGCATAAGCTAAAACCATTGAAGGAGACTGAAAAAAAGGTATGTGGTAATGCAAGGATAACTTTTGTTGATGGAAGAAATTTCCTAGATGGTATGAGGCATGAGCATGTATGTTTTGCTTTAATTCCAAAAGCTGGTAAAAAGGAAGTAGAAGATGTTCTTGTAGAAGTTGCAGATTTGTTTGAGTTTCAGGATATTGTATCCGATAACGTGCCTGATGGATTACCACCAGTCAGGAAGATCAGTCATCAGATGGACTTGATCCCAGGAGTGAGTTTGTCGAATAAGGTAGCACACAGAATGACACCTGCAGAAAGTGAGGAGTTGAACAGACAAGTACATGAACTGTTACAGAAAGGATTGATCCGTGAGAGTCTGAGTCCCTGTGTTGTACCAACGGTATTAGCACCAAAGAAGAATGGAGAATGGAGGATGTGTACAGATTTCAGAGCAATAAACAAGATCACAATCAAGTATAGGTTTCCATTGCCACGAATGGATGATATTATGGACTGTTTGAGTGGAGCTGTGTATTTCTCAAAGATAGATCTGAAGAGTGGATATCACCAGATTCGGATCAGAGAAGGAGATGAATGGAAGACTGCCTTCAAGACAAAGGAAGGACTATATGAGTGGTTAGTCATGCCTTTTGGGCTAACCAATGCACCGAGTACTTTCATGCGGCTCATGAACGAGGTTCTGAAAGAATTTCTGGGTAAGTTTGTCATTGTTTACCTAAATGATATTTTGATCTTTAGTAAGACATTGGATGAGCATATGATGCATATTCGTATGGTATTTGAGAATTTGAGAGAAGAGAAATTGTTGATTAATTTGAAGAAGTGCAGTTTTGTGAAGAAAGAGTTAGTGTATTTGGGATTTGTAGTTTCAGCAGAAGGTCTAAAAATGGACCTAGAGAAGGTACAGGCTATCCTTGAATGGCCTACTCAAAGGAGTGCTACTGAGGTAAGATCTTTTCATGGTCTAGCTAGCTTTTACAGAAAGTTTATCAGAAATTTTAGCAGTATTTGTGGACCCTTGACTGAAACAATGAGAGGGGATAGAGAAGAGTTTAAGTGGACTAAAGGAGTAGAAAAGAGTTTTCAATTATTGAAACAAAAAGTTACAGAACAACCTATTTTAGCACTTCCAAATTTTAATAAGGTGTTTCAAGTAGATTGTGATGCTAGTGGTACTGCAATAGGAGCTATTATGAGCCAAGAAGGTAAACCTGTTGCTTATTTCAGTGAGAAGTTAAATGATGCCAAGAGGAAATATTCTATTTATGATCAAGAATTTTATGCTATAGTTCAGGCATTAAAGAAGTGGAGACATTATCTACTTCCTAAGGAGTTTGTTTTGTATACTGATCATCAAGCTTTGCAATAGTTGAATAGTCAAGGAAAATTGAATCAAAGGCATTTGAAATGGGTTGAGTTTTTGTAGAGTTATACATTTGTTTTGAAACACAAGAGTGGAAAGTCTAATAGGGTTGTAGATGCTCTTAGCAGAAGGCAACTATTGCTGACAGAAATGCAGATTGAAGTGGTTGGGTTCAAAGAACTCAAGAATTTGTATCCAGAGGATCCTGATTTTGGTGAAGCTTGGAAAGCTTGTACAGCACCTGTTACTCTAGACAGGACGAAATGGTTAGATTTCATCATCCAGGATGATATGCTATTCAGAGGGAGTCAGTTGTGCATTCCACGAAGTTCTATGAGGGAGAATCTCATCAAGGAGAAGCATAGTGGAGGATTGGCTGGACATTTTGGTCGTGATAAAACCCTTGGTTTGGTTAGTGAGAATTATTATTGGCCACAGTTGCAGCAAGATGTGAAGAAGTTTGTACAGAGTTGCAGAGTATGTCAGATGGCGAAAGGAGTGAAGCAGAATACAGGGTTGTATCAGCCATTACCTATACCAGAGAAGCCTTGGGAGGATATCAGCATGGACTTTGTTCTTGGTTTACCGAGGACTCAGCGGGGACATGATTCAATTTTTGTAGTAGTTGACCGATTTTCAAAGATGGCACATTTCATTCCCTGCAAGAAGACTAATGATGCTGTTCATGTAGCAGAATTGTTTTTCAGAGTAGTGAGACTTCATGGCTTGCCAAGGACCATAGTTTCAGATCGGGACACTAAGTTTGTTGGATATTTCTAGCGTACATTGTGGAAGAAGTTGAAGACAGATTTGAAGTTTAGTTCATCACATCATCCACAGACTGATGGACAGACAGAGGTGGTGAATAGGAGCTTGGGAAATTTGCTAAGATGCTTGGTTGGAGATAAGCCAACAGGATGGGATTTGATTTTACCACAGACAGAATTTGCATACAATAATTCTATCAATAGGAGCATTGGTAAATCACCATTCCAAATTGTATATGGAAGTAGTCCAAGAAATGCATCTGAATTGAGGAAGATAGATAAAGGAGAAATAAGTAGTGCTGAAGCTGAGGATTTTGCAGAACACTTGAAGAACATCCATGAGGAGGTGAGGAAGCATATTACCAAGATGAATGCACAGTATAAGGCTAAGGCAGATGAGAAAAGGAGGTATAAGGAATTTCAGGTTGGTGATGAAGTCATGGTTCATTTGCGGAAGGAGCGGTTTCCAGTTGGTACATATAACATGCTGAAAATGAAGAAGTTTGGACCATGTAGGATATTGAAGAAACATGATTCAGGAAACACATATGAGGTAGAATTGCCTACTGAGCTAAATATTTCACCAGTGTTTAACATTTCAGATCTGACAGAGTATCATGAGGGAGGTGTTGAAGATGAGACCACAGCAGCACAGTGGAGTATTCCAGCAACTAGTTCAGACACTAAGGAGATCGAAGATATACTGGACAGTTGTGTTGGCAGAAGCACAAGGAACAGGACATATGAAGAATATCTGGTCAAATGGAAAGGATGACCTATTGAAGATTCATCATGGCTGACAAAGGAGGAGGTTAGCCGTCTTGGTTTTCCTCTGCACACCTGAGTCGTGACAGGGTCACTTCTCAAATTACCCCGGGTGTTTGATGCAGGAGCATCTTGGGTGTAAGAGCAATCTTGCATCACCCAAAAAAATATTTCTATTTTTTTTTAAATTTTCAATAAGGGCTATTTTGTGCAGAGCTGCTATTTATGGAAAGTTATTATTTTTGGTAATTTTCGTATGTGCTCAGAATGATCTAATTTCTTTCTTGGAGGTTCATTTTGGTCATATAAGTCTGCCAGTAAAGTTTCATTGCCAGATCAAGTGTATATTGGAAGATATTGAAGATTTTCGGTATTGGCAGCAGGGTACAGAAACTTTGAACTCAGTTTTGAAGGCTTTAGAGGCCCCGGATGAGGTCAAAAATTTGGGTGATAGGCGCTTGCGCCAGTCAAGCCTGTAGAGCGCTTCGTGGCGTTTCTGAAATGGGGTTATAATAGCCGAGCGGGTCAACTGGTGATGACTTATGGTCTTCGGAAGTTGGGCCACCTGAAATGGCAGAAAATAATTTTCTTCAAAATTTCTGTTCGGGTTTCAAAGGTTATCTTGAGCCGACTATGATGCAATAAAATGTAAAATAAAATAATTCTAAGTTGGTCGGCCTTATTGGCTAAAATTCTGGAACCTTCCCAGGCGGTGAAAAAAATTGCCTATATAAGGAAGGCTGTATTATTGTCTTAGGCAGTTCAGAATAGTTCTGGGTATTGATTCGAGGCTTTGTCCTAAATAATATTGTAAGGGAATGCCCATGTGGCTTTGCATATTGTAATTCTGAAAGTTTGTAATTCCACATTTGTGGAGATAATAAAAAGCCAATTTTCTGTTCTTGCATATTGTTGTTGTTTCTCTATTTCTGTTATGTGTTTGTGGTATTAAGGGGAGCATCCTTCATCATATGTATATGTATATATATATATAGATGTATAGATATATATGTATATATATATATATATATGTATACATATATATATATATATATATGTATACATATATATATATATATATATATATATATGTATATATATATATATATGTATATATATATATATATATGTATATATATATATACATATATATATATATATATGTATATATATATATATATATATATATATGTATATACATATACATATACATATACATATGTATATATATAAAAATAAATTTATATACATGTAATACACACACACATATTCTTATGTATCGACTTTAAAGAATTCAAAGGTCCTTAATATCCAAGCATGAAAGATAAGTTTGGTAGTAAGTTATTAGATTATGATATGAGTAAAGTCCACATCAAAGGGATTTATTATTACCCTTCAATATAAATCCCTTTGATGTGGGATTTACTCCTTAGATTATAATCTAAGAATTTACTACCAAACTGATCTTTTATGCCTAGATATTAAGGACCTTTGCATTCCTTAAAGTTGATACATAAGAATGTGTGTGTGTGTGTGTACACACACATACATATACATATACATATACATATATATTTGTGTGTGTGTAAAAGAATGTAAGAGGATGCATTTGTAGTATTTTCTACAATTGAAACTAGTCCAGATCCTACTTTTTTATTTATCTATTTGTCCACTATAAGGATAGAGACTAAGACTCTTCTTCTAATCACTACCTAATCTATCAATCCAAAAACCATCTACTCCAATATTTGCTAACTCATCTGCTACCTTGTTACCTTTTCTATATATGTGGTTGACAGTGACTTCATAAAAAAAACTTTGTAATTTTGGTGCTCTTCCCAGTTTGGAATTTAATTTCCAATTGGGATCAGTCCTTTTGGTTCTAATTGCATTAACTATGATATACGAGTCCCCTTCTATAGCTAGTTTTTTAATACCTAAGTCTTTGCTCATATGAAGACCCACTACCAGTGCTTCCATTTTTGCAACATTTTTTGTCTCCACACCTATGGGCTTTGTTATTTTGGCACATAATGAACCATATTAGCGGTGGATAATGCACCCTATGCATACAATTCTTGGATTACCCCTTATCTCTCTGTCGAAATTAAGTTTATACCACCCAAACTTTGGTTTTAATCATTTGCAATTTATTCTTTTCTCCATTTGTCATGTAACTCATTTCCTAAAATGTGGGGTAATGTCTAATTATTTCATACCAAATTTTCCTCATCTTGATGTCCCCAATTGTGAATTTGCAATCTTTCAAGTTACCATATCTCAACCTATTGTTTGTAGTTTCTACTATTGTTTCTTCCACTTTTTTAATCAAACAATTCCAATCCATTTTCTTGCCCTAAAATATTCTCTTGTTTCACTCTTTCCATATTTCTCATAATATTATTGATGGAGCATTTTCCATAGTACTTTGAAAAGGTTGTTAAGGAAAATATCAGTCCATCCTTTCATGATGTCTTTGTGATTATTTGGTAAGGCTATTTTTTAATCTAGTTTACTACACAACCACTACCAACATTTAGAAGTGTAATGAAAACTAACCATAAGATTTTATACTATCTCTTCTTTTGCTTCACATAACACACATTTGGATGGACCCGTGAAACCAAATTTCTTGAACTAGTCTGATGTGAGGATTCTATTTTGAATAGAAAGACACATGAACATTCCTTCTTTGGGAAGACATGCTCTATCCTAGCACATATGTTTAGGTATATCTGTCTTTTCACATTGTTGATCTTAAATAGAGATGCATAACATTCTTTAACTTTATATTCACCAGTCTTGGACCCTAGATGTACATTCTATGCAACAAAATGATGTGGCAAAGTGCAGTGGTGGTCCAATTGGAGTATGACACATGTCATGTCAATGGTGAATGAAGAGTTGTCACATGGAACCCATGTGTCATACTCGTTTGAATAGATTTGTTATCTCTAGCGCTACACTATTCATCTGATCATTAATATTTTGGTGGGGTTTTTTTTTGTTATGTATTTAATGCAGATAAGACAAAATGAAATTTGTGGGGGTTGAACCCGCAACCTTCCACCTCTAACTCAACCGCTTTGCAAATGCACTATGAAAGATATGCCTTACTTTGCTTAGCTGCCAATATTTTTTATTATTTAAATGACGTTGGTTTTATTAAATCCAACAAGACAAGTGGTTTAGACTATGTGGCTCGAGGCCCAACATAGAATATAATAAAATAAATGAAATTGTTAAGGATCCTAAAATTAACATAGGGGGGATTTTTTTATGGTTATGAGTTAAATGTAATTTGTTTTATTATTTTTAACCATAAATAGCATGAAAATTATATAAAAGGTCGGTGTAGTCTTTGCAAATTCATCCCTAGGTAGTCTTTTGCATTGAGAAAATTTGTATCCTCGTGAATCTAAAAGTTGTTAGGTGATTCACAATAAGGATTTTACAGATCACATCGAAAGCACGCTATACCAAATCACCAAAGCATCAAATCCACATCAAAGCATAGGATATGTTGACATCAATGATAACTGTTAATGAAAAAAAGAAAGATAGCATCAACATCACATTCTAACAATCTCCCTCTTTTTCATTAATGACAACATTCATCAATAACAAGGAAAATAAATCACTATCAAAAGATATCAACATCAAGAATATCTTTACTTCTCCTCTGTTCTTCTCACCCTTTGACAATAATGACAAAGGGCCAAAACTCCCCCTTAATAACTCAATCTACTCCTCCTGAGAGGAAGCTACCAAGCATTGATCCATAAAAGAGTAACCTTTACGTACCCTAGACCAATGCATACACCTATGCATTTACTAAACACTAGGAAGGGGCATAACCCCCACCTTCTGCCTAAGATACTCAAAAGTATAATTTCACAATGGTTTTTTAAATATATCTATAATATTCTCCTTTGTGGGTACATATTCAAGTTATAACCTCATTTTCCAACACCTCTCTCAAGAAATGATATATGATAGATATGTGTTTTGTTCTAGAATGTTGCACTAAATTCTTAGAAATATTTATAGCACTAGTATTATCACACATAATTGAGATCATACCATCAAATGTTATACCAATATCCATCAAAGTTTTTTTCATCCATAATACCTTAGTATAACATGAGGATGTTGCAATATATTCTGATTTAGCAGTAGATATTGTTACAAAATCCTTCTTCTTACTCTATCATACAACCAATAGGGAGCCAAGGAAATAAAATTCATCACTAGTACTTCATCGGTTATCAAGATATTTGGCCCAATCAGCATCAATATAAGCCATCAAAGTAAATCTGAGTCCTTTGGGTACCATAATCCAAAATCTTATGTACCCTTCTAATATCTAAAGATTCTCTTTACTACCATCTCCCTTGGGATATGTACAGGTCAATCAAAGAGAAGAATAAATGAATTTGAAGGTGTCTTCAAGGAGGAAATATTTTGGGAAGCAAGCTCATGGGTCCTAGCATGGAATCTACGAGGGTGGTCACAGACACAATGATTATGTTTGGTTTCATTTGAAATTTGAGTTGGTTCAGGATCAATCAACATCATGTGTTTTTCTTCTTTAGAAAGAACAAAAGGAACCATGATAGGTTGAGAGATAGAAGCTAGATGATATTTATAGGATATAGGAGGTGGAACTAAAGAATACATAATAATTATGGAAGGTGTGGGAAGGATTCTAGGTTTAGGAAAAGGAGATGGGACCACCTTAGTATTTTTAAGTTAACAAGACTTTTGGGCTTTGAATTTTGATAGGATAAGAAGAAATGATCTTGGAAAATTTGAAGCTTTTGAGGCATGCTAGGCAAAAATAAGTCAAGGTCAAAGTTTACTTGACTTGCTAAAGTTTGATAGAGACTATGGTTAATCGTAATGATTTATTCATTCTAGGGAAATTTTAAACACTTATGGGTAGGAGAGACAGTAGCTTTCATGTAAGTGAACTAAGGAAGGCCAGGTCTAACTTAAAATTGATTAGAAGTTAGGATGATAAAAAATGTTACATTTAAGGATTTATTACCAACTTCAATGGGAAAGGTAATGGAACCATGGGTGGGACAAGTGAAACCATTAAAATTCTTGATCATCACATTTGATTTGTCATAGGATTCATGATGGAGTTTTTAGTGTAAATATGATCTTCAGTTATAACATTCACCATGCAAGTAGAATCTATAAGGGCTCCATGAGAGGAAATACTATTAATCTTTGTGACAATGTAAAGAGGACCATCAAGTGCCCTAATGGTCTCCTTAGGATCAAATGTAATGCGAAGCTGAAGTTTAGATTAGGATTTGGGTTGATAAATAAGGTGAAAACATTGTTAACCTTGGAACACTCATCATTGGATTTCACCATAGTGGGAGGGTCAACTACATTGGTGGAAGAAGATAGCAAGGAAGGGGTAGACTCAATGGTATAGGTTGAATGGGAAGTTAAGGGAATAGTATAGATATGCAAGATTTAATTGGGAGGGGCAAATGATTTATTTCCTTGATAATTAAAACCCTCAATAGATATAGAATCAAAATTAATGATCTCTTAAACAATAGTATTCAAATAGAAACATTTCTCAGTATCATGACCAAGTTGACAATGGTATTGATAAAAATATTTGAGATTAAAGTATTTGGATATTTTTTTGGATGGATCAACTAGTTTAATGGGAGGAAGTGTTAAAACATTAGCATTAATCAACTTCAACATCACATTATGCAAATATTAAGAAAGAGGTATAAAATTATGAGAAGGTTTAAAAATAAATGACAAAGGAGCCACACCTTTGTATGTTGTTGCGAGTTGCACATCAATGTTGTTTGATGAATTGTTGATATTGATGAAGCCTTTAGGTTTTTGAAACTTTTGGAATGGATGGGATGCGACATCACTCTTGTCAATTGTGGCCATTAGAGTGGTGATTTCAAATTGAATCACTTGAAGTTGATAATTTAGTAAAGGAATAAATTTAGAAAGAAATATCTTATCTCTAATGTCTTTTGTAAATAAGTAATGAAAATATGTTGAATATCAATATCAAGCACATCATAAAAAAATTGAGAATGTAAATATTTAAATCTACCAATGAAATCAATAATGTTTTCTTTAACACCTTGTTTACAGTGCATCAAATCAATCAAAGAAATCTTAGGACCAATATTATTTTGAAATTGTTGAATGAAATCATTAGCAAGTATTTGAAATGAATCAATAGAATAAGGAGGTAAATAAAAATACCATTTCTATCTATAAATGTTCTAGTAAATAATTTAGCCACGAGTTTATGATCATGAGAGAAGTCACTACACAATGTTTGGAATGTTTTCACATATGTGAAGGGATCACCTTTTCCAATATAAGTCTCCAAATGAGGTATTTTCATGTATTGAGGGATAATGACATGAACAATCTCTAAAGACAAAGGACTAGCAGTATCACAAGTGGGAATATTGAATTTTGATTTTAATTTATTATTGCAAGGATAACATGGTTTAAGAAAGACTAGTGATGGTGGATTCAGGGAAAATATTAATATGGGGCATATGTGAAAGGTTTGGAACATTATGAGAAATGGAAGGAACATTGGAATATGAAAATGAAAAATTATTATAAGTAGGCATGGATGATGTTTTGGAAATACAAGGGACATTTGTAGGAGGAGAAATGATAGGATTAGGAATACTTCCAAGACTAATATGTGTATGATTAATGTTTGAAACAAACGTAGTCATGAGAGGTGGAGCAAATGTACAAACACTAGGTAATAAAGTAGGAATAGGAATAGAAGACTCAACACTAGTGTTAGGTTGAGTAAAACCAAGACCTTTAGCACAGTCTTTAATAGGTTTAACATTATTATGAATAAGGTGAGAAATAACTTGCAACAAATCAACACTATTCTCATCATTGTGAAATCATTGTTTCTACTACAAAAATGGCTTCCATATTAGAATTTTCTTGCCCTAACTATTGGGATTCTAAAATTTTGGATAATTTTTAGAGTCTATATTCTGAAAATTTCCCTAAGGCATGAATCATTGCTTCAAAAGACCTTTTGAAAGGACCCTAGTTTGAGTGCACACAAAAGAGGACCTGATGACTTTCATAAAACACCTCTTGGGGCTTTCATAAAACACCGCTTGGGGCATGTGTTCCTTGCTTATAATTAAGCATGTGTAGTGGGTTACAACCCTCAGAGTTCAATTCTGATGTGTTTTGGAGATAGCCATTTGGAGGTCATTACCCAAAATCTGCACTTTGCATTCTGTTCAGTTTTTACTGAATGACCTACTTCGGAGGTTTGTGTCTAACGCTTGATTGATAGTCATGACATGAGGATTGTTGCAGTGTATTGTAGGCATAAGAGTGTGTCTCCATGCCCATTTTTAGATTCATGTGAGTTTGTATGATCATTTTACTAGGGCTCTTCTGTTTGCATTTTATTTAGTTTTACTGAATGTGGAAATGCAAAATTTGAGTGGCCTACTTTGAGGTTATACAAATTGTACCTAGTTCGTGATCAGGAGAAATTGAATATTGTTCTATATAGTATACCTAAAAATATGTCTCTTTGATGAATCCTGGATCATGACCAATCTGTTGGACCACTTTGCTCAGTCAGTTCCAGATCCAATTTATACAGTTTCACTATTTTAAAGTTCAGGAAGTTGTGAGGGGGTGACTTTGAAGTTTATTTCTGGAATATCAGTTGATCATTTGGGAAATCTAATTAAAACTTGTTTTCTACACATGAGAGTGAATCTACATCCAAGGTTTTAGACCATGAGGGTCCCATTTGATAGGCTTTCAAAGTCAGATCAAAAAGGGGTTTTATGCGGATGACTAGTACTGACAGAATCAACTTTGCAAAGGGGTTACTTTTAGAAATTGATAATTTGTTGCCAGATCATTATTTTGAGATGAGAGTTATTTATTTGCACTCTTTGTATATGAACCTTCTACCAGCATCAGTGGTTGAGCCTCAAGTCATCATTTGATATTTTTAGTGCATGTTTCTTAGAGACAATTCCTAGTGATTGTAATTTGCGTTTACAGAACAAATCTAAATAGGTGATTTTAACTTTTAAAATCTTTCACCCTGTGTAACTTTAGGGGAATCCATCTGATAGAGTGACTCTCTATAGTACAAAGTTTGTATTCGCCAGCTTCCAATGTCTGGTGATAGGTTTTGATCAGTTTTTCAATGGCGTTCCTGGAGGCAGTTTATTCAAATTTGGTGACTTAGCAATGATTGTTGAAAATCAAGTTTTGAATGATTCAACGTTGTTTGAATCAGATCCAGTTGTAGGTGCCAGTCATCCAAATTGCTTTCGAGGCTAAGTTGTTTAAAATAATTATTTTTTTTAGCTGGACCCACTTGGCCCAGCTTGCCTCATTATTTTAAAAGAGCCCGATAGTCTTCATTGCATATGCATGCACCAAATTGCTTCAGGCATTTGCCCATGCCTCTTCCCGTATTGAGTATGTTTTCCCAAAGACATTGGGTATCTTTCCTAAAAGTGATATGCCTTCTTCCTCTTGATGTTGCATATCTCCTTGTTACTTTGGAGTTGTGCATGTTTTTTTTTCTTTGGCGCTGCTATGTTTCTTTTAGCATTGCGCTACACATTTCATGCATTGCGCTTGCCTATCCTTTTTTTCCCTGCTCACATTTCATTTTGGACTGCACAAGCTTTATTAGATGTTGTGCATGCTTCCTTTGCTACATTGTGCATACCTCAATGAAGGTGTTGCATGTGCTTCCTTCATGTTTGTGCACACCTTATCATGTGCGCACTTTCCTTCTCTAGCTTACACAGGCCAAGACCAAGGGAACTATGCGCATTTCAAGTTCTGGTGCTGCACGTAAGCCAAAACATAGTGCACAAATAGGGTACACCATGGGATGAAAGGGATAACACGTACGTAGGCTATGAGGGGCAACCAAACAGGGGTTGCACTTGTGTGGAGTTATCCCAGATGCACCTAGTTTCTGCTCAATGGAATATTTAAAAGAAAGAACGCCCAGAGCATATGGTAAAGAGAAGAAGGCATGTGGAAGGGTCATCCGGATTGTGTGGGCCTAGCTAGTGCATGCCACCTGGGTGCGCACTAAGAGCATTTTTTTTAATGGAAAGATATTATAAGTTTGAAGGGGATTTATCCCACATTCATGGCAAAGAGTGACAAAATGATCTTCAAATACCAAGGCGCACAATGATAAGGTGTCCAAGTGTGGATGCCTAGATGGAGCTCGCCTACGTGTGCACATGGATCGAGGTGGTGAGTTGGCTGATGAGTAGGCAGTGACATGGTAGTGGGTCCCATGCGGAGGTAAGGAAATTTTGATGATGTGAAGGGATGCAAGTCTAATGCCTTGGGATGCATGCCCAAGATCAATGGTGGGCGTGATCCCATAATGAGAAAGATGACCAAATGATAACCCTCATGGGATCACGCCTATGAAACTCGTGTCCTATGATGAGGTGGCAAGGAAGTGTAGCTCAGTGCTTGGATGGATAGTGCAGCGAACTGGAAGGTGACACATGGAAAAAAATGAAGACATGGCGCCAGTGACATAGCGATGAAGTGGACAGTCAAGTGGCCTCCTCAAGATGTGTGCCAAGATTGATGATTGTCATTATTTCACAAAGAGAAAGATGCTTGAGAGTTATCATAGCAAGATCACGCCTGGTCGACACATGTCCCTCAATGAGGTGGCAGGGTAGGTTGCAGCCTGGGTCCTAGTCAGAGAGACGAGCTAGTTAGAGATCAACATGTGGTAGAATGATGATGCAACAGTCCAGTGGGGTAGTGAGGTGGATCGATGGACCTATCAGGTGGTGCCACATGGCATATGGGGCCCATGCCAGAATTCAAATGTCTGTTTAGAAAATTAAAAATGAATTATAAAGTCAGACTATAGGTAAAAATTGAAAAAAATTAAATGACTGGCTATTCACAGAAAATGTGGTCTAGTGATTCATTTTTTTATCAGAATATAGACATATTATATGTTAACAGAAATGTCAGGAGATAAGGATTTCACCAGCAACATCATATTTGAGTTTCATCTGCTTCCACTAATGCTTTTTTTCTCGATTAAAACAATTTGGTAAAATATTCATACAGACAAATCAAATTTGCAGATCCAGACAAAGGGGGAGGATCATATATTTGGCAAATTGGATTTCCTTGCAAGTTTTCTTGGGTTTCTTTGCAGAGAATTTTCTTGGGTTCACCAAGAAATTAGATTGTTGTTTCTTTCAAGATATTAATTGTTGATTGGATTTTCTCAAAAAGGAGAAGTGGCTCTATTGTCGGGAATGTTTGCAGATGGTACAAATCAGATCAAATTTTATTTGTCATGGGCCTTGGGGTAGTTAGGTTGTTTTAATTTTTGCCCTAAAATGATATGTTTCTTGTTGCATCCTTATTTTTTATATAAGGATTTCCATGTTCCTTTAGGAAGGGCTGGAAAAATCTTGAGACACAAGAGGCTGAATAGATGAGCGTGTACATTCTTAGTCCAGAGTGTAGTATACCATAGTGGTTGTGTCAATACAAAGGAAAAACCTTCTAAATCTTTTGCATATTGTTGAAGTGGTGTGTTCTGAAGTATATTGTAATACAAGAATTTGAGTCCTTATACTTAATACAGTTTTCCAGTTTCAGATCTCTCCTTTTGTTGTTTCTTCTTGAGTTTTGAGTTTTTTGATTCACTGCACAGAGTTTATCTGTGTATATGTTTCTATTCCTCAACTTTGATCTAGGATCAAATTAAAAGTCTCTGGATAAAACATAGATTCAATTTGTTCAACAAAAGGATATTTTGTAAGCAGTATGAGTTTGGTTGATTGTATTTATGGCTTGGAATCTCTGATGAATTAAGTAGTTGTTCTTGTGTTCTGTATTTTCTTTACAAATATTTGCCCAATGGACAAGACACTAATCAGAAATTAATATCTCTTGTACTGATGTAAGTTTGGCATGGTTGTTTACATTCTGCAAGTTTTAAAGAACAAAATCCTTTGAAAATCCTTTTTAGTTTTGTGGTTATGTGGTATCAGTTTCTTCATGATAATCGAGAATCAACAGATGAGTGGTTGCCATTTGGTATTTTCTTATCAATATCTACTTTTTTAAATCTATTTTTGGTGTTGTAAAAGTGTTATATGTTTTTGGATTAGGTGCACCCGCCTTGGTTTTTGATGTAGCCCAAACCCTTCAAAATAATAACTCAAAAAAATACACAACACATAAGTTCCAAACTGCCAGATTCTTCATTAAACTTTTCCAACTCTACTCTACCTCTACAATGAAAGAAAATAACTCCTTATTTCAATTTAAAAAATTACCATATTTGGCTAACAAAACGGCCACCAATCAAGCTGAGCTCAATCAACAATCCAAATAGCTCCTCCTCATGCAACTGCCTATAAAATTTCAGCCAAAACCCACATTCGAGTCAAAAGTTATGACCCCTGGAAGTAAAGTTTGACCAAAATCCACATCTGAGTCAACTGGGTTGATCCTCGGATGCTCCTCGATCATTCTCCCCTGCTTGAAAATAATGCAACTCGTGCAAGTTTCGGTTCGTAAACTCCTTCCATTTAGGCTCATCTAGCTTCTTTAAATCCCATTCTATGATCCAAGTACTATCTGTCGGTGCCAACCCTTCCCACTGCACAAGATATCTGTTGTAGTCACCCTGACAAGTTTGAATAGTTTTCTTGTCTAGAATCTATGTGACCTTTTCCTTCTTCTTGATGGGAATAGTGTGTGTCCAGTCCACCTCATCCTCATTTTCAACAGAGACATCATCACCATGGAAAGTATATAAGTCAAAGATATTAAACACAGGAGAAATATCAAGACCACTAGGGAGCTCTACCTCATAAGCATTATCATTAATCTTCTTCACAATCTTGCAGGGACCAATTTTCTTATACTTCAATTTATGATAAGTCCCGGTAGGAAACCTCTCCTTTCGTAAATAAACCATCACTTGATCACCTACATTAAAAACCTGATACCTTCTAGTAGTATATGTGGAAGCTTTTTATCGCTCATTGTTGTCATGTAACTTCTATCTTACATCTTCTTGCAACTGGTAGAGTTGTTCGGAAAAGGCTTCTCCATCATCATTGAATCTATCACCCACCAGAAGCTGCACCAAATTGAGAACACCCTGAGGATTTCGACCATACACAACTTGAAAAGGTGACTTACCAGTTGACCTGTTAACTAAGTTGTTGTAAGAAAATTCAGCCTGGGGCAATGCCAAATCTCATTGTTTGGGCTTCTCTCCAACAATGCATCACAACAAATTACCCAAACTTTGGTTGACCACTTCTATTTTCCCATCAGTTTGTGGATGTTAAGCACTGCTAAACTGTAACTTAGTCCCCATTTTCTTCCATAAGGTCCTCCAAAAATGACTCAAGTACTTAGTATCCCAATCAGAGGTGATCATTTTTGGAACCCCATGCAATTTGAATTTTTTAGAAAAGAATAACTCAGCCACCCTAATGGCATTTCTTGTCTTCTTACAAGCAATGAAATGAGCCATTTTTTAGAATCTATCCACAACTACAAAGATAGAGTCATTACCTCGTTGTGTATGTGGTAGTCCCAATACAAAATCCATACCCAAGTCTGTCCATGATCCTACTAGTACTGGTAATGGCATTTACAATCCAGTGTTTTGGGAGTGCCCTTTGGCTACTTGATAAATTTGACACCTTTCCACAAACCTGGTGATATCTTGCTTCATCTTTGGCTAGTAGTACTTATCTTCTACCAAAGCTATTGTTTTATCCTTCCCAAAATGCCCAACCATATCGCTGCTATGAAATTCTCTAATAATATTTTCCCACATTGAACCTACAAAAACATACAACTGCTTCCCCTTGAATAAATAACCATCTTGCATAAGATACTCACCTTGAATAGTGTCTGCATGCCCAGGTACTAGATTCTTCAACTAATCAACAACTTCCCAAAAGTCACTATCACATTAATACAAGTCTTTGATTACATCAAAGCCAACCACTTCTATTTCCATGATGGTTAGAAGAACAACTCGCCCGCTCAAGGCATCTTTAACTTGATTCTGTTTCCCTGATTTATGCTTCATAACAAAAGTAAACCCTTATAGGAAAGAGACCCATTTTGCATGTCTAGTGTTCAAATTCTTTTGTGTGTTCAAGTATTTCAGAGCAATATGGTTTGTAAACAACACAAATTCTTTGGATACTAGATAATGCTTCCAATGTCTCAAAGCTTGCACAATTGCATGGAATTCTATATCATATGTAGAATATTTCTTTTGCACATCATTCAATTTTTCACTAAAAAAGGCAATAGGTCTATCTTCTTGACTGAGTACAACACCAATGCCCACATGTGATGCATCACAGTCCACTTCAAACACTTTATCAAAATCTGGTAGGGCCAGTATTAGAGCTTCAGTGACCTTCTTCTTTAGGTATTGGAAACTGTCTTCAGCCTCTTTGGTCCATGAAAACTCCTGACCCTTAGTGTAGTATGTCACAGGTGCTACAATGTTGCTGAAATTATGAATGAACTTTCTATTGAAAGTAGCCAAGCCATTAAAACTTCTCACCTTGGTGATACTGCGTGGACTACGCCATTCAAGAATGGCTCAAACTTTCTCTGGATCCATCTTGACACCATCTGTAGAAATGAAAAACCCTAGAAAAACCAAGCTTGCTTACATGAACCTACACTTCTTCAAATCAACATAGAGTTTATCTCTTCTCAATACCCCCAATATGATCCTCAAGTGTTGTGGATGTTCTTCCCTTCCCTTACTAAAAATTAGTATATCATCGAAATAAACTACTACAAACTTACCAATGTAGGGATGCAACACAATGTTCATGAATCTCATAAAAGTACTAGGTGCATTTGATAAACCAAAAGGCATAACCTTCCATTCATAAAAACCATCCCTAGTTTTGAAAGTAGTTTCCCACTCATCCCCCTCTCGGATGCGGATCTAGTGGTACCCACTTCACAGATCAATCTTAGAGAAATACATTTCTCCATCAAGAACATCCATCATGTCATCCAAACATGGGATAGGAAAATGATACCTGATGGTTATCCTATTGATGGCTCAACTATCTGTGACATCCTCCACATTCCATATTTCTTTGGGGTTAATAATGTTGGGGCAACACAGGGGCTCATGTTTTCCTATACTAAACCTTTTGCATGAGCTTAGTCACCTGTTTGTCCAGTTTTGCATGTTGTATCAGACTCATTCTGTATGTTGTTTGATTGGGAAGACTTGCTCCTGGAATAAGATCAATGTGATGTTGGATATCTCATTTTGGGGGGATTCCATCAAGTAGCTCCTCTGGAATAACATCTGAATTTTCTTCCAACACCACAACTACTTCTGGTGGTATATTTAAGTCTTCCTCTTTCCCCTTTTGCACTACCAATGCATAACAACACCGTGTTAATTTAATCTCCTTGACAAGTTCCTTTTCAGATAACACACTTTCAGATTTTCCATCATCCCTAAGAGGTAACAAGATTACCTTAGATCCATCCTTCCAGAAGGTGTAAGTATTCTTTTCCCCATTATGAATAGCCTTTCTTTCATACTGCCAAGGACAACCCAAGAGGACATGGTATGTGTCCATCATAATCACATCACACCATAGCTCATCCTTGTAGACCTTTCCTATGGAAAATTTAACAAGGCACCTCTTATCCACTGTAACTTCATTGCCCTTTTTGAACCATGCAATCCGATAAGGATGAGGGTGCTTTTCACACTAGAGATTTAGTTTCTCCACCATTTCTTTAGAAACCATATTCTCACAACTGCCTCCATCAATAATTACTTGACATACCTTTCCTCCTAAAGTACACCTTATCTAGAATATGTTGGTTCTGAGCCATGAATCATAAATTCCTTTATCCTCTACATCCTCCTTGGTTGGAATAATCATTTTCCTCCTCATCATGAGACTTTCTCCGATATCTGGAGACACTTCTTGTTCAGATCCTTCATTGTCAGCCTGGGCTAGGTTCACTCTGGATGGCCCTCCTTGATTTCCATCTTGCATGTTAAAATTGGAACACTCTAAAGCCCCATGTCCTTCTTCTCCACATCTAAAACAAGTGAATGGCCTTTTTTGGCCTTCCCATCCTCTTCCATTACCATAGCCTATACCACATTGAAATCCCCTTCCTCTTATTTGATTTGACAGAGTCTAACAGGCTTCTTCTTGTTTCTCACTTCCTTGACTAGAACTTGAGCCTCCTCGATATGGAGTTGATGTACCCCTTAGTCCTCCTCTATTCCTCTAATTGTACTACCTATTTTTCTTTTCTTCATCTTTTAGAGCCAATTGATAGGCATCCTCCATGCAGTTGATCCGATGCATGCTTAGCTCATCTTAAATAGTGAATTTCAAACCATTCACATACCTTATGGCCATCTATTCATTACTTTCTTGATGCTCTATATGGATGGACAACTTGTAAAATTCATCTGTATAATCTTACACAAAGGATAAACTCTATTTCAAATTCTGAAACCGCCGGAAGAGTGTTTGAGCATAATCCACAGGTAAGAATTTTTCTCTCAGCTTTTTCTCCATTTTTCTCCATGTCTTGATTTTATCCTTTCCTTTCTTTGATTGTTCATTTTGGAGATGATCCTACAAGATCAAAACATGTCCCTTTAACTTGGTGCATGAAAACCTCATCTTCTTTTCTTCTGTCATAGACTTCCACTCAAAAAAAATTCCCATCTCGTTCAACCAATCTATCAATTCCTCTAGCTTGAGAGTACCTGCATAGTCTGAAACATAAACCTTAATCACTTAAATTTTTCCCTCTAAGGCTCTAAGCATCCTTTCTTCAAAACTCTCTCCTTCTTCTTTTCCTTCTTTTATCTCTTCATCTTCTTGACTTACCTCTCCATCAGATTCAACTCCTCATCTCTGTAATCTTTGGTTTTCCAATCAGTTTGTGAGCTTTTCTAATTGTCTTTGAAAACTTATCATAGCTCTCTACATTTGGGTAATACCTCTTCCTCTTCCTCTTACTCTCCAAGCCATCATCCTACTCTGATACCAAATGATGTAGCACAAACCCTTCAAACCAATAACTCAGAAAAATACACAACACAGAAGTTCAAGAATGCCAAATTCTTCATTAAAATTTTCCAACTCTACTCTGCCTCTACAATAAAAGAAAACAAATCCTTATTAAAATTTTGAAAATTACCATATTTGATTGATGAAACGGCCACCAATCAAGCTGATCTCAATCAACAATCCAAATAGCTCCTCCTCATGCAACTGCCTATAAAATTTCAGCCAAAACCCACATCCAAGTCAAAAGTTATGACCCCTGAAAGTAAAGTTTGACCAAAACCCACATCTAAGTCAATTGGGTTGATCCTCGAATGCTCTTGTATCAATTTTGCAGAGCCAGAAGTGCAGAGGGTGACCTTGTCCCTATAGTTGGTCAATTTACCTATAGATATCCCCATATTTGGAACTAACCCCTTCTCAAAATCTATCTTAGGTATATTGGTGTCTCTCTGAGTGTAAAATGCTTTTCAGGAACCAACACTAACCATTGCTCATTTTTCTCCAAATCATGGGAAAGTCTTTGAACTCAAGTGTAGGAGGTACTCTTTGTTAAACATCCAATATACTAGGATTTGGTGGGTGGGAATAGGTGTAAATTAGTATATTCTTAAAACTATTAAAGCCTCTAAATAACCATCCGCATAACATAATTAAATGTTGGAAGTAAATGAAAACATAAACAATATATCATAACACATGACACAAGTATTTTTACATGGAAACCCCAAGATGGGTAAAGTCGCAAAGAGGATTAACTCTCAATATATTATAACTATTTATAAAATATTACAATTGCTCAATAGTGGAGGGCTCACTGCCAAAGATGATTTATTGTCCAAAAATACAAAATGAATTTCTATAATTGCATCTTGCATATGCATGAGATACAATTCCAATGAATTTTATAATACAAACTTTGCACACTTCATCTAGCTTTTTTCACTATAGAAAATTATCACATTCTTTCTCACATAACTATCTTATTTGTAAAATGGTGTGCAATATATATGTATGTATGTATATTGATCCATCTATACAACATTTGAACCCATGAACTGCCCCAAAAGTAATACCCTGCTCTAAGTAGCTTCTTTGCTAAGACCATGCCACTCGTGTGAGCACTGCAAATTCCAGCATGCACCTCCTGTAAAGCCTATACAACCTTGTTTGAGTCTAAGGGAGGATGTTATGATATCCACAATGATATAAGTTGTTAGCTACGAGAGTGTAGCTAGATACTTTGTGAACGAGGTTTTGGAGTTGGGTGTTTGTGAGGTGGCAGGATATGATACTATTTTTTAGATTAGCATGAATATAGTGGTACCATGGGGAATGGGGACCAACCTAGACGCATACCAATTCTGAATCAGTGTTCTCATAAGTGGGCTAGTGTAGCTGCTCAACTAAGAATTTGTATTGCATTGTGTTGTGAGGGATTTCCAGTAGGGACTCGATGGTTGTCATTGCGTCTGCTGCCTTGTTTTGTAGCTTGGGTACTTGTGTGAACTGTAGACTTAGGAACTATTCTTTTATTTTATCCACTAATTCTTTTTATGTTAAAAATTTATCATCTTTGGTTTGGAACTCATCCATGACCTTCTTGATGATGAGTTGTGAATCTCTAAACACTTACAACTCTGTGATATTCCATTGGTTAGTCATCTTGAGGCCTGAGATGAATACCTCATATTCTGTAATATTGTTGGTACAAGGGAATCCTAATTTGAATGATTTCAGGATGTAGTCACCTTGGGGAGTGACAAAGAGCATTCTCACTCCTGATCCATGTGATGCGTAGGATCCATCAAAATACATCTTGCATGTTGGTTGTTCTTTGATTATGCATAGATGTTCATCGGGAAATTCTATTACCAATGGATACACATCTACCAAGGGTGTTGTAGCTAGTTGATCTATAATGACCTACCCCTTTATTTCCTTCCTATCTACATACTAGATGTCAAATTTTCTTAGGAGCATGACCCACTTTGCCATTCGACCTGTAATTGTTGTTTGCAAAAGTAGGTACTTGAGCAGATCTACTTTGGAAATGAGTTTTATGATATGGATGAGCATGTAATGTCAAATCTTTTGAGAGGAAAAAACCACTGCAAGACATGCCTTCTCCATGGGTAAATAATTCAACTCATAACCAACGAGTGTGCAACTAATGTAGTAGATGGCTCATTCTTTACCATTATCATCAAGTTGGGCCAACAATGCCCCCAGTGTTGTAGTGGTTGCTGAAATGTAAAAGATGAGAGGGTGCCTTGGCATTGGTGGCACAAGGATGGGTGAGTTGTCCAGGTATTCCTTGATTTTCTTGAAACTTCTTTGATAGATTGGGTCCCACTTGAAACTATTATCCTTACGAAGCAGATGTGCTAATGGTTGACATTTGTCGACAAGTTGTGATATGAATCGGCAGATGGATTGTAGTTTTCCTTACAAGATCCTTAGTTGCTTGAGTGTTCGGGGAGGAGGCATGTCCATTATGGCCTTGACTTTATTGGGATCAATCTTGATTCCTCATCATGATACAATGAACCCCAATAGCTTACCTGATGTTACCCCAAAGACGCATATCTTTGGTTTGAGATTTAACCCATAACAGTTTAGACGATCGAACACACACTCAAGAATGTCGAGGTGTTCCAATTGTGTCCTAGATTTTTCTAGAATGTCATCCACACAATCTTTGAGTATCTTGTGTATCATGTCATGGAATATGGTCGTCATTTTTCTTTGGTAGGTAGCTCCTACATTCTTTAGACCAAATGGCATCATGTTATAACATAAGGTACCCTATGGGGTTGTAAATGTCATTTTATGATGATCTTCTTATGCTATGTGAATCTGATTATACCCTAAGATACCATCCATGAGCAATGACATCTCATGACTAGTTGTGAGATCGATGACCATATCTATGTTTGGCAGGGGAAAATCATCCTTTGGGCATGCTTTGTTAAGGTCTCTGAAGTCTGTGCATATTCTTATTTCCCCTAATGGCTTGGAAATTGGTATAATGTTAGAGATCCATTATGAAGAATCAATAGCTTAGATGATCTTTTCTTGTAGGAGTTTTTTAAGTTCTTCCTTGACCAATAGGGCTACGTTGGGGTACATTTTGTGAAGCTTCTATTTGACTAGTTTGGCGCTTGGGTCTACTACGAGATGATGGACAACCAGGTTAGGATCCAATCCAATCATGTGAGCATATGACCATACAAAATTTATCATAGCTTCTTGGAGAAGCACTATGAAAGTTATCTCTTCAGCTTGAGATAGTGATGCTATGATGTATGTTATTCTCGGACATTCCTCAGTTCCCAGGTTGACAAGCTTGGTGTCTTGGATGAGTATGGAGGACTGTTCTGGTATAGAATCATGGGTAGGGAGAAGAGGAAAGTCTTCATATTCTAGCACCTTAGAGAGGTTTTGACCAAAAAATATGCCATTTGGTTTTACTCTTTTGGAGTCAGAAAGTGCCTTGGAGCGGTTTTCAAAAAAAGACTCATTCTTTTTGAATCCTCATTAGAACAGGCCATGTAGAAGCTGACAAGGAGAAAGTTTCCCGTTACCTTAATGGGTTGAGGCCGAACATTTAAGAGGAGTAGAATTTGGTCCGAATGAACAATATTGAAGGGGCCTACTAGTTTTCTGTAAAAATAGAGTAAAAGTTGAATAAGAAGCTTGAAAGCAGGCGAAGTGAAAGAGGTCGTGGAGGAAGATCCAATGGATGATCTTATGGAGGCTGAAACAAAGATAAAAAAATAGAAGGATGAGGCCAGTCGTAGTGAAAATTAGAGGGGAAATAATTTCAATCAGAATAATAGAGATTAGAGAGGAAGAGGATAAGGATAAGGATTAGGAAGAGGAGGCTTCCGTGGAACATGTTTTCATTGTGGAGAAGAAGGGCATAGGGCATATGAATGTCTGCAATGCCAAGGAATGACAAATAGGAGAACTAAAAACTAGGCTAGAGTTGCACATGTGGATGAGGATGCTAAATCATCACATTTTGAGATGCAAAAAGAGGAGAATCCCTAATTAAAAGAAGAGTCCTGCTGAGTGGTGAGAATGAACCTGAGCAAAGGAGGAGCTTGTTTTGCACTAGATTCAAGTGTGAGGATAAATGTTGTGATGTGATTATTGATATTGGAAGCACTAACAATTTGGTATCAAAAGATATGGTCACAAAGTTAAAGCTCGAGAGGTAAAAACACCCACATCCATACCAAAATGCCTAGGTGTAGGATGACCACAAGGTCATGGCCAACGAGCAGTGTTTAGTGAAGTTCAAAATTGGTGGATACCATGATGAGGTACTATGTGATATCATACCTATGGATGCATGCCATATGTTGTTGGGTAGGTCGTGACAGTTTGACAGACATGTTGTACATGATGGCAGTGTGAATACCTATTCCCTGAAAAAGGATGGAGTGTGATATAAGCTAAAGCCATTGAAGAACATAGAAGAAAAGGTATGTAGTAATGAAAGAATAATTTTTGTTGATGGAAGAAAATTCCTAGAGGGTATGGGGCATGAGCATATGTGTTTTGCTTTAATTCCAAAAGCTGGTAAAGAGGAAGTAGAAGATGTACCTACAGAAGCTGCAAATTTGTTGAATGAGTTTCAGGATATTATGTATGATAATGTACCTGATGGATTACCACTAGTAAGGAAGATTAGTCATCAGATGGACTTGATCCCAGGAGCTAGTTTTTCGAATAAGGCAACACATAAAATGACACCAGTAGAAAGTGAAGAGTTGAACATACAAGTACATGAGTTGTTGTAGAAGGGGTTGATTTGAGAGAGTCTGAGTCCATGTGTTGTACCAACAGTATTAGAACCAAAGAAGAATGGAGGATGGAGGATGTGTACATATTACAAGGCTATAAACAAGATCACAATCAAGTACAGGTTTTCATTACCTCAGATGGATGATATTATGGATTGTTTGAGCGGAGCTGTGTATTTCACAAAGATAGACCTGAAGAGTGGATATCATCAGATTTGGATAAGAGAAGGAGATGAATGGAAGACTTCATTCAAGAAAAAGGAAGGACTGTATGAGTGGTTAGTCATGCCTTTTGGGCTAACCAATGCATTGAGAACTTTCATGCGGCTCATGAACGAGGTTTTGAAAGAATTTTTGGGTAAGTTTGTCATTGTTTACCTAGATTATATTTTGATCTTTAGTAAGAAATTGGAGGAGCATATGATGCATATTCATATGGTGTTTGAGAAGTTAATGGAAGAGAAACTATTGATTAATTTGAAGAAGTGCAATTTCATGAAGAAAGAGTTAGTGTATCTAAGATTTGTAGTTTCAACAGAAGGTCTAAAAATGGACCCAGAGAAAGTGAAGGCTATCCTCAAATGGCCTAATCCAAGGAGTGCTACTGAGGTAAGACCTTTTCATGGATTGGATAGCTTTTATAGAAATTTTATTAGGAGTTTTAGTAGTATTTGTGGACCATTGATTGAAACAATGAGAGGGGATAGGAAAGAGTTTAAGTGGACTACAGGGGCAGATAAAAGTTTTAAATTGTTGAAACGAAAGGTTACTGTATGAGTGGTTAGTCATGCCTTTTGGGCTAACCAATGCATTGAGAACTTTCATGCGGCTCATGAACGAGGTTTTGAAAGAATTTTTGAGTAAGTTTGTCATTGTTTACCTAGATTATATTTTGATCTTTAGCAAGAAATTGGAGGACCATATGATGCATATTCATATGGTTTTTGAGAAGTTAATGGAAGAGAAACTATTGATTAATTTGAAGAAGTGCAATTTCATGAAGAAAGAGTTAGTGTATCTAAGATTTGTAGTTTCAGTGGAAGGTCTAAAAATGGACCCAGAGAAAGTGAAGGCTATCCTCAAATGGCCTAATCCAAGGAGTGCTACTGAGGTAAGACCTTTTCATGGATTGGATAGCTTTTATAGAAATTTTATTAGGAGTTTTAGTAGTATTTGTGGACCACTGATTGAAACAATGAGAGGGGATAGGAAAGAGTTTAAGTGGACTACAGGGGCAGATAAGAGTTTTAAATTGTTGAAACGAAAGGTTATAGAACAACCTATTTTAGCATTTCCAAATTTTAATAAGGTGTTTCAAATAGACTATGATGCTAGTGGTACTACAATAGGATCTTTTTTGAGCCAAGAAGATAAACCTGTTTCTTATTTCAGTGAGAAGTTAAATGATGCCAAGAAGAAATATTATATTTATGATCAAAGATTGTATGCTATTGTTCAGGCATTGAAGAAGTGGAGACACTATCTACTTCCTAAAGAGTTTATTTGTATACTAATCATCAAGCTTTACAATACTTGAATAGTCAACAAAACTTGAATCAAAGGCATTTGAAATGGGTTGAGTTTTTGGAGAGTTACACATTTGTTTTGAAACATAGGAGTGGAAAGTCTAATAGGGTTGTAGATGCACTTAGAAGAAGGAAACTTTTGCTGACAAAGACGTAGATTGAGGTGGTTGGATTCAAGGAACTCAAGAGTTTGTATCTGGAGGATCCTGATTTTGGTGAAGCTTGGAAAGCTTGTACAATACTTGTTACCCTAGACAGAACAAAGTGGTTGGATTTCATCATCCAAGATGGTATGTTATTTAGAGTGAGTCAGTTGTGCATTCCACAAAGTTCTATGAGGGAGAATATCATCAAGGAGAAGCATAGTGGAGGATTGGCTGGACATTTTGGTCGAGATAAAACCCTTGCTCTAGTTAGAGAGAATTATTACTGAAGTTTGTACATAGTTACAAAGTATGTCAAATGGTAAATGGAGAAAAGAAGAATACATGGTTGTATCAACCATTACCTGTACCAGAGAAGCCATGGGAGGATATTAGTATGGACTTTGTTCTTGGTTTACCAAGGACTCAATGGGGACATGATTCAATTTTTGTGGTGGTTGATAGATTTTCAAAGATGGTACACTTCATTTTTTGCAATAAGACTAATGATGTTGTTCATGTAGTAGAATTATTTTTCAAAGAAGTGGTGAGACTACATGGTTTTCCAAATAGCATAGTTTAAGATTGAGACACTAAGTTTGTTGGATATTTCTGGCATACATTATGGAAGAAGTTAAAGATAGATTTGAAGTTCAGCTCATCGCATCATCCACAAACTGATGGACAAATAGAGGTGGTAAAAAAGAGTTTGGGGAATTTTCTAAGATGTTTGGTTGGAGATAAGCCAACATGATGGGATTTGATTTTACCATAGGTGTAATTTACATACAATAATCCTATCAACCAAAGCATTAGTAAATCACCATTCCAGATTGTATATGGAAGTAGTCCTAGAAATGATTCTAAGTTAAGGAAGATAGACCAAGGAGAGATAAGTAGTGTTGAAGCTGAGGATTTTGTAGAACATTTGAAGAACATCCATGAGGAGGCTACATTAAAAAGATGAATATGCACTACAAGGCTAAGGAAGATGAGAAAATGAGGCATAAGCAATTTTAGGTTGGGGATGAAGTCATGGTTCATTTGCGGAAGGAGAGATTTCCAATAGGTACTTATAACAAGCTAAAAATGAAGAAGTTTTGGCCATGTAAGATACTAAAGAAGCATTCTTTAGGAAATGCCTATGAGGTAGAGTTGGCTACTAAGTTGAATATTTCACCAGTATTTAATATTTTAGATTTGACAAAGTATCATGAAGGGGGTGTTGAAGATGAGATCATAGAAGCACATTGGAGTATTTCAACAACTACTTCGGCTACCAAGGAGATTGAGGATATACTGGATAGTCATGTTGGCAGAAGCACAAGGAACATGACATATGAAGAATATCTAGTCAAATGGAAAGGACAACCTATAGAAGATTCATCCTAGCTGACAAGGGATGAGGTTAACTATCTTGGTTTTCCTCTGCACACTTGAGATGTAATAGGGTCACTTCTCAAAATTACCCTGGGTGTCTAATATAGGAGCATCATGGGTGTAAGGGCAATCTTGCATCACCCAAAAATATTTTTGGTTTCTTTTCAATAAGGGCTATCTTGTGCAGAGCTGCTATTTATAGAAACTTACTATTTTTAGTAAGTTGGTCATACGAGCTCAGAATGTTCTGATTTCACAGGTGGAGGTTCATCTTAGTCATATCAATCTGCCAGTTGAGTTTCATTTCCATATCATCTGTATTGGTGAAGTTATTGAGGATTTTGGGTACAAAATATTCCAGCTTAATTTTGAAAGCCTTAGAGGCTCCGGATCACGATCAAACCCTGACTAACTAGAGCTTGCATAAGTTAAATGTTGTAGATCAGGACTTGCCATTCTCGAAAGGTGGTTATAATAGCCAAACATAGCTATGGTTAAAAAGTTATGGCCTCTAGAAGTTGGGCTACCTAAAAATAAAATTTGTAATTATTTTGAGCCGACCCTGATGTAAAAAAAAATGAAAATAAAATTATTCTAGGGCAATTGGCCTTAATGGCTAAAATTTTGGAACCTTCTCAGGCGGTGGAAAAATTGCCTAGATATAAGGAAGGCCCGTAGTATTTTCTAGGGAAATTCTGGGTAGTTATTGGAGGCTTTGTCTTATATAATATTGTAAAGAAAATGCCCATGTGGCTTTGCATATTGTAATTCTAAAAATTTGTAATTCCACATTTGTGGAGATAATAAGAAGCCTATTTTTAGTTCTTACAAATTGTTGTTGTTTCTCTATTTATGTTATGTGTTTGTAGTATTAAGGGGAGCACCCTTCATCAAGGTTACTATCCTCCTTGCACAAAGGTTATCAAGTCTTTGGGAATAGATCAGGTGAGCCTTTGAATTAATGGCATCTAGTAAGATCCGTGGCATCCTCCCAATTGGTTTGTACGTGCGTGACTCACTTAAGAGCCTAGTTGACCATACCAAAATCGTAGAGATATTCACCTATCTCAGACTACCATCAACACGCATTGCCTGAGCTTGAGAGGATAAGGTGAGAGTTTTCTCAACACCTTGTTTATATACCAATCGGGGAATTACTGGTTTGAGGTTGTTCTCTAAAGGGGAAGCGCTTCCCTCTAGACATGCCTCACTAGAAGGAAAACCAATTAAATTTTATCTTTCTCTTCACCCAAGTTCTGCAAAGGTAGGGGGAGAGGATACAAATACAAACTAATTATTTCTACGTCACTTACTTAAGAAGGATTTGCAATAACTAAGAAGCTCTAAGGAAGTGTTCAAAAACATTCCTTCAAATATGACAAGAAGAATTCATTCCAAATTGAACCTATTTAGGTTAAGTGTTTTCTATACTAGAACATAAAACACTTGTGTTTAGTATGTAAGGTTCTTTTTTGAAAATTTGGAGTGCTTGAAAATAAAAACTTTGCAAATATGTTACTCCTTAAGCATTCAATATTTGATTGGTTGTTCTTTTTAAACCCAAATTGAGGTGTTCATTGCATTTGTTTGTTAACTTTTAGGCATTCAAGAGTTTTTGTTAATTCTTTTTAAACCCAAACTTGAAGTGTAAAGATTGATTTGTTAATTTTAACCTTTGTTTGTTTTAAGCCCATATCGAAAAGATAAAGTGTTGTGTATGCATTCACTATTCTTTTTAGTGCACTAAAGGACAATGTATAGATTATGTATTTTTTAAAAAAATTAATTCATGATTCTACCACGTGTACCTGCAATCTTGCGAGCAATAAAATAACAGTCCCACAGTTTGTACTTGCAATCTCGTGGGTCTATCAATTCCAAAAAAATAAAATACAGTGTCTAATAAAAATAATTAATGTGATACTTGTGACTGCGATCCTGTTGGGTCAACTCGCAATCTTGCAAAGTCTATCAGCGAGTCTGAGGAATAATTTTTGAGGTTTTTGATAGTGTTAAGTGCCTTAAAGCTTACAAAGATTATGTTCATGATCCCGCACGGTCTAAGTGTATTCTTGCGGGCTTAAAGCGTGATCTCGCCAACTATCAGCAAATAGAATGGGACAGAGAAGAAGAGGGACACACAAAGAAAAAGGGGGTTTTGTGGGAATGTGATCCCGTGAGTATAGACATCAATCCTACCGAATTTGCTAGCAATCCCACCAAATTTGCCAACAATCCCGTCAGAGGATGTTTTTTGATGCTGCATGGATTTTGACAACGGGAATGATGGCGCATATGTCTCTTCTTCCTTCTTCCAACCTGTAAGAAACCCAAAAAACCTTGCAAAATACTAAAACAACAAAAATGTTAATATTTGTTAGTTTCTTGTAAGCTAAAATAATGAAATGGATGAGAAAATGACCCTTGTTATGGGTCCCACCTGGCCTACCAAAATGTAAGAAACAAATTAGTGTAAAGGAATAAAATAACAAGTTAAAACATTCACAAACTAAGATAATGCTACACTTAAGTTTGGACTCAAAAGAAAGCTTAATAACAAAAAATATGGCCTAAAGAGCATGGAAACCTCCTTGACCAAGTAGAAGCCCTCATTTTTTGAATAGTTGTTGTCCAAGATTGGGTATGTGTGCTCAAATATGTTGCTCAATATTTAAAGGTGAGTAGAAAATTTGGCATTATGAAGATATGGTTAGTGTTTTTTCTCTTTAAAATGGCATGATAACAATGCATAAAAGGTGGATGAAAATTAAGGAGAAGGAGCCTCAATTTATAGGCAAGAGGAGGGTGAAATGAACAATCAAGATGTAAACCTGAGGAAGGGTGGAGATGCATTTGAGAGAGAGAGCATGGATTGTGCTTACTCAAATGCTTGTCATTGTGACAAGTGTCACAAGGAGCGAGGTTTGGAAGAGTGAGGGAATGTGACCATTTTGGGAGATGTGAGAGGGGACAAAGGTGTAAGAAAAGGGCAGAGTGTGTAAGAGGAATGTAAGAACATTTAAGTTTAACATGAGGTGAGAAATGAAATGTTATTAAAATTTATATATCTTATTTACAATTATAAAAATAAATAAATAAAACCATTTAAAATAAGCATTTCTTTTTAATTATAAAATAATCTAAAAAAATCTATTGTGCTTAAAAATGTACTCCTATAACCACCAAAAATTTTAAACTAATCATGGAGTAAATAAATAATTTGGATACTTATTTATTATTTTTGTATTAACTATAAGGATATCAAAAATTACATCAAAATGTACAAAAAGAGGCAGAGCCTCAACCCAAGAGAATCAGAGTAGCAAATTTTATTGATAGTTCATAACCAAAAGGAACAAAAAAAAGGAGATAGGAGACTAATGCAGAATATCATTGTAGGACTCAACCCAAGCAGTCCAACCCAAGGGGCCTTCCATCCAGATAATGTTCTTCTTCTCTTGGATTTGGGCCAGCATGTTGATTTGGTCATCTGTAGTGTTCTTGTTCTTTTTAACCTCTTGATTGAGCTTCTTCAAAGTCTCCTCAAAGATAGCTAAGTTGTCCATGTGTCTTCTCCATTCATATCCATCTTTCATCTCAAATACGAACATGGTGGAGTGCCCCATTTGAAGGAACATCTTCAATTTCTTTCTTTCAACTAGCATGTTGATGCTAACCTATGAGGAGATTTTAAAATATGTGAGTTTTCGAAAAGACTTAGTAAGGGTTCTAGGAGTGTCTTGATACCTCTCTTCATTTCTGCATTTCCAAACCTGCCAAAGAATGTTAGAAGACATAATGCTCCAAAATAGATTAGTGTCCTTATTTAAACCATGGATGTGACCAATGATAATTTAAAAAATATTCACATATTTAGAATAAGTGATACCAAACATAAGCCATATTTCTTTAGAAAAAGTACATTCGAATAAAATATGTCTACAGGAATTAGGGAGTCTACAAATGCTACAAAATTCAGTAGAAGCAGGGTCTTTCCTTAAAGGGAGTCTGTCAAGTAACATAAGCCACTTGAAACACTTGATTTTAGCATCAATAATAGATTTCCAAAGCTTGTCAAAGTAATTCTTCCATAATTTAGTATCCATATCAGTACACTAAATTTTATTGACATGTTTAATGATGGCATCATTAGAATCTATGATTTATATATGTTTTTAGCTTTAATTTTAGCCACAATAGTACCATCTCACCATTTAAGATTCAGAAACCTATGAGAATCAACATGAGAAGTAGTGGGGAGGTCCTTACAGGCCTTGACAATCATATTATAGGTCTTCTTTTGGGACAAAGGGATGTTGAATTTGGACCTGAGATCCTCCCAACAAATAAGGTTGTCCTAATAAAAAAGACAGATAAGTTGAGAGATGCCCAAGTTATTCCAAAATCTAGCAGAGCAACCTTGGGAGAGGGCAAGAGGTTTACCTGAGAGGTGAAGATTCCACCAAATCAATTTTTCACCATATAGATGGCTATTATCAAAGAAGGTCCTATTAGGAATAAATTGTTTAATATGCTCCTAGGCTTTCCAAATAGTTTTAAAAACTACATAACTCTGGACAAGGACAAGGAAGTTTCCTTCAATGAGGTCACAGAGAGGAAGATTCTTCCAAGAATTAGCATTCTAAGGGAGACCTCTTTAAATATTACATCTAATAAGGACCTTCCATGGTTCATCATCATCCAGAGAGTGAAAGACCCATTTGGTAGCAAGGGCAATCCCTTGAGTCTTAAGGTCCTTTAGCCCCAATCCCCCAAGGAGCTTGTCAGTGTGGCACCATTCCCATTTAAGAGCATGGAATTTCTTATTTCCTTTACCATCAAACCACAAAAAATTCCTAATGGCCTTCTGGATTTCCAAAATTTGATAGTTATTAAACATCCAAGCAGAGGAGTAGTATATATTATAGGATGAAAGGATCTTCTAGCACACTTGAACTCTGCCAGCCAAGGAGAGGGATTTGTTATGCCATTTATCAAGATTTTTAGAAATCTTATCCTTCACCTAGAAACACATATCCTTAAGGGATGGTTCTATAGAGAAGGGGATGCCAAGTTACCAAACAATTTATGAGGTCCACCCCATTGAAAGTCAAATTTGTTAAACCAGTCTGGTGGTTGATCATCCCAACCAAGACAAATAGATTTAGACTGGGATAGACAAGCACTAGAAATAGAGAAGAAGGATTTGAGTTTATTGTGAAGATCATCAAAGTTCTCTTCTAAAATTTTAAAAAAAATAGAAGTGTCATCAACAAATTGATAATTAATTAGCTCAGAGTCATCAAGCAAGGTGATGCCTTTGACAAAAGGGGAGAGAGAATTGTCCCTAAGGATGTAAGTAAGGGCATCCGAAGAAATTAAAAAAAGAGTAGGGGCAAGGGGGCAACCTTTCCTGGTGGATCTTCCAAGGGAGAAGGGATTAGACAACAAACCATTGACATCAACCTGAGCAGACACATATTTGAGCATAAGTTTAACAAAAGTGCAGAAAGTAGCATGAAATCCAAAGGCCTCAAGCATCATGGAGATAAAATCCCATTCAACCATGTCATAAGCCTTCTCAAAGTCCAACAAAAATATAGCAATGTTTCGGTGGGAGTTCTTGGACCAATTCATAGCTTCCCAACTAGTGATTAGATTCTCAAGAATAAACCTTCCCTTAATAAAACCAGTTTGGGTGAGCAAACGAACTTGGGCAGAATATTTTCAAGTCTCAGAGCAAGAATTTTAGCAAGAATTTTATAAGAAACATTAAGGAGAGTAATGTGACACTAGTTTTTTAAAAGGGCCTTATCTCCATCCTTAGGGATTATCTTAATGATACCTCTATTGATAAAGCTGCCCAGGGTGCCTTTGGTAAGAGCTTCAGAGTATATGTCATAGAGGTCTTTGCAGATCCAGCTTATGTTTGCCTTATAGAATTCCATAGGCAGACCATCGGGCCTAAGAGCCTTATCATTTTTTAAAGAATTAATAGCTTTTTCAATTTCCTTAATAGAAATGTCTTTACTGAGAAGGGTAGCATCCTGATTAGAGATTCTATTGGGAATGAGAGTTTTGTACCTATCTCTGAGGGATTTGGCCTCCTCAGTAACTTTATAGGTAAATAAGTTTTGTTAGAATGTGATGAATGCCTCTTTAATGTTATCTACATCATCAATTTCAATGTTGTTAACCACAATCCTATCAATAGTCTCATTTGACTATTTTTGCTTTAGGAGGTTAAAGAAGAATTTTGATCCCCTATCTCCATATTGGAGCCAGTGAGCACGAGACCTGATTCTGGATCCTCTAACTCTAGCCTGTTGGTGTTGTCTAAGGGTATCCCTAGCCTTAGAGACAAAAGGATTAAGGTTAGAGTTAGAAGGATTGGCTTGAATATCTAATTCAGTAGATCACAACTTAGAGGACATCTTTTCAATATATCTATAGTCTTTGGCTTTCTTCTACCCAATGGTTTGGAGAAAACTTTGCCAAGCAAGGATGTTATGACTCCACAAATCAATATGAGAGAGGGAGGGAAGATTGTTCTTATTAATAATCCTAATAAGATTAATAATGGAGAGAACATCATCATCCTGAAGCAGAGTAGTGTTAAGAATGAATTTTGGGTTACTAGTCTTCTTCAGCATAAGGGAATTATTAAATCTAACACAAACATAAATAGGGTGATGATCAGAGAGGGAGGTGGGAGTCACAATAACCATGTTCCCCTATTTATTAGGAAGAATAGAGAAGAAGTTCTTGTTAGCATATAATCTATCCAACCTAGCATAAATTTAGAAGGGCCATGCTGAAAATTGCACCAGGTATGCCACAGGCCATGATTAGTATCAATGTTACTAGCTAAAGGATCAAACATCTATTTAGTATGTTTCATCCTATTCCATTGCACCTTTTCCAAATCTTTCCAGGAGAAGGGGAGGCCACCGACTTTGTCCTCCTGGGATTCAATCATATTGAAATCCTCCCCAAAGAGCCAAGGAATATTAGGAAGGGAAGTTAACTAGGACCAAAACTGATGCAAGAGCATCTTGGGTTCTTAGAAATCCTATGTCACCAAAAACAAGTTTGAATTATTCAGTTTGCTCAGTAGTTTCTTGGTTCCTTCTTTAACCGAGTTGGCTCAATAGTTTCTCGGTTCCTTCTTTGATCAAGTTGTTCGGTTGGTTTGCCGAGTTATTTCCCGTCGCTCAGTTATCTTGCTCACCGAGTGGTTTATTTTGATTTTCTGTTGAGCCTGACTTATGCATTGAATTTTGGTCATAGAGTTAATGTTGGTATTGATCATTGGGAAGCGTGTGGACCTATATCTAGTCATTTCTTTCTCGAATGATGGATCCAAAGGCTGACTTATTTTAGTAGCCTCTTGTATAAATATAGTTGTTGTTCATAGTTTTAGGAAGGTAGGATCGGTAAGTAGATCAACAGTTGGAGGTCAAGTCTAGAAGATAGAAGATAGTTTTTGAAGACTGAATCCTCGCATGTTAGAGGACTGTTGTAATCAATTTGAATGTATTTGTCCATAACTGGGAAGGCCTTACATCCTGACATGTATGAGGTTATTGATGAATAATATATGATCTTTTATGCATTCTCTCTCTCATTGTTGAGTGTTTTCTTCTGCGTGTGTGATCTCTGCAAGGGGGTCGTAATTAAGGTGTGCCTTTTCCCTTCATCCTGACCTGCCTTGCATCAGGTAGTATCAGAGTGAGGTTAAGATCTAGATCTGAACTTGCGAGTTTAGGTCGAGGGTTCCTATTTGCAAAACCTAGTTGATAATTGTTGTGGGGCAGAAGATTGCGATCTAACCTACAATTGCAGAGGGTTTTCAAGATGGTTTGTGGGAGGTGAGATGCAGATCCAAGATTGGAAGATATGTTAAGAGAAATTGCTGCTAGGTTAGGAGTTGTTGAGATAGCCCAACGCTGAGGAAGACATCTTGAAGATGTTAGTGATGAAGAAATTAAAGAGGGACAAGGTGAAGCAGAACCTGCACCTGTGATGGATCAGGGTGAGGAAAGATTGTTGAAGGAATTGACAAATATGAAATCTACACCACATTTCAATCCTCCTGAGTACAGTGGAAAGCTGAATTTAGATGAATTGATGGATTGGATCATTGAGATGGAGAAGTATTTTGAGTATGAAAATGTCCCTAAGGAAAAGAAGGTAAGATTGCAAGCACAAAGTTGAAAAGCCATGCATCCTTATGGTGGGAACATATGTAATTAGACAGAAAAAGGAAAGGCAAAGACAAAATCAAGGTATGGAATAAGATGGTGAATAAGCTGAAAGACAAGTTCTTACCTTGTGATTATCAAATTAACCTAGTTAGGCAAATGCAAAGCAAAAGACAGAAATATAGCTCGGTAAAATACTATACTGAGGAATTCTATAGGTTAGATATCAGATCTAGACATGATGAGGATGAAGTAGAGAGAATTGCTAGGTACCTAAATGGGTTAAGAGTTTCCATCCAAGAGGAAATCAGTTTGGTTAAGTTGGAAAGCATTGAAGACGCTTATTAGTTTGCCTTGAAAGCTAAGGAGAAATTGAACAAAAGACATGAACAAAGACAAAGAGGAAGAGGTGGTAGATTCCCTAGAGGAAGAGGTAGATCATATGGTGAAAACAATAGATCTAATCAAGACAAAAAAAATCTAGATAAAGGCAAGACCGAGTGGAAAGGTGAAAGTTCTTCTAGAGGAAGAGGCAGTAACTATTGAGGTGGTTATAGAAGAGGTGGATTCCAAGGAACTTGTTAAAATTATGGAGAAGAAGGACATAGGTCATTTGAGTGTACACATGCAAGTAAGAAGGTCGGTATCAGTAGAAATGCTTTGGTACAAGAAGTCTCACTGAATGAACCTGAGAAAGAAAAGAACTTGATGGTCATGAGAGAACTTTGGAGTGAAAGTAATAAGGAAGATCCTGATGGGGAGATTGGGATAGACTAGCCTAGTCTATGCTCCTTGATCCCTTTCTTGGATCTCTAGTGTGTTCTCCTCACACCCTATGGTCTTTAGGATCTCTCTTGTCAATAGAATCCCTTGACCCAACCCAATCTAACCACCAACAATAAGCACTCCTTCTCCTAAGCTCTCCTTCACACTACTTGGCTTCAAACCCTTACATAAGCTTATAAGGGCTTCACTGCTTCCATACCTTCTCAAGATCTAGCAAGGATGGAGATAGGTCCTAAGGTATTTTTACAACCTTCCATGTGACTCCAAGGGCTTAGGCAATCTAACTTGCTACCCTATCTCACCATTTTCTCCCAAAACAGGGCTACAAGGAAAGAGCCCCAATTAGGCCTCCTTTCCGGATTTATAGGACTTTCACCTACAACCTTCACCAAATCTTGGATAGTCTTCCAAAGAGACTCCTATTAAATTTCCTAAATCTCAAGGATTTTCAAGGTTTCAGGATCCCAAGTGTTCGTACAGTGCCCTAACCAAAAATGAGGGTTTCTAGGTATTTTTGAGCTTGATAGGGTCACAGGATTGGTTTGTTTGTTTCACCACCTTATCTGGATTGGTGGAAGCCTCTCCTTCTCACCAATGATGCTTATTTATCCCTTCTTGAAATCCTCCAAAGGATTTCTTCTGCAATCTTCACCCTTGCTTTTTAGAACCTTCACAACGCTGACCTTACCTAGCTGGGCACAGTCCAGGCTCGCCTAGGGCTTGGACTCAAAAATGGTTGCTTGCATATTCTAGGGCCCTGCTTGAAATGACAATATGTATAGGGATTGTACTTCCATATCCCATGGTTTCATCGAGTGTCCACGGTGGGGATAGGAACTACATGCCCATCTTTACAAACCAGTCAAAACTGGCTAGGGAGATAGTAACTCCAAACTATTTACAAAACCTTACACAAACTTGTAGATAATGCTAAGATATGAAATGGAAATCAAAGAATATACATTAAGAAAGATCCAAAACACAATAATCAATAAGTTTCAACCATTATCCTTCATTCTTCATTCAATATGTGCAAACTGGCACACTAGGAACAGTCACAGTCTGAAAATTATTTCTCAAAGCTGTATAATCTGACATCCAACCCCTAGATTAGGGGTTTCCCAAGAATTTATGGTCTTATCGTTGGGGTATGGGTTTGGTTAGGGCTCTTAGCCACTGGGTTAGGGTTCTAACCTATAAAAAGAAAAGTTGCTATGCAACTTTTTGAGCAACTTTTGTTGCTTGAGCAATTTTTGCTCTTTCCACATTTCTAGGCCTCACATAGGCCAAAATCGATGCACACATATGCTAAATCACCACAGACCCATACTTTTAGACCACTATCAAACCTAAGGCCAGGTGACATTAGGATGATATCATCCACTGAGTCCCTGAGCATCTACAAATGGCTAAGCTAGATTATGAGCTTAGGACCCAACCTAGGACCTAAACAAACCACACTAAGCTCATGGCTCTTATTTTAATTACAAGGCTTCATACTGAAGCAAAGCACAACAAAAATTTCAATGGTGGGAGCCCTTAAAAAGGTGCTCCTACACTAGATCCGGTAAGGAAAATTTTCTTCAAGACTAGATGTAGAGTTGCTGATGAAGTGTGGAAGGTAATCATTGATAGTGGAAGCTTGAATAATTTGGCATCTGAGGAAATGGTTACAAAGTTGCAGTTGGAAATGTTGAAACACCCAAGACCCTATAAAATTTTATCGATTAAGGATGAGCATACACTATTGGTAAGTGAACATTATTATGTAAATTTGAAAATTGGAAAGTACTATGATAAGGTGTTATGTGATATCATGCATATGGATTGTTGCCACATTTTGTTGGGTAGACCTTGGCAATATGATAGACATGCTATATATGATGGAAGATTGCATAAATATACTATTTGGGCTAATGGGAGAAGACAAATCTTATTGCCTTTGATTGAAGAATCTGTTAGTAATATTTGTACATTTGTGAGAGTTTGTTTGATGGAAGGAAGAAAGTTTGTTAAGGATTTGAAGAAAAATGATGTGTGTTTTGATATGATTCCTAACAAACCGAGTGAGAAGACAATTGATAACATCCCTAAAGAGGTTGATAAGATACTCACTAAGTACAGAGAGATCATTTCTGATAATGTACCTGATGGTTTGCCACCGAAGAGAAGCATTGATCATTGTATGGATCTAATTACTGGAGCTAGTTTACCAAATAAGGCACCACATTGGTTAACACCTACTGAGAATCAAGAATTAAACCGACAAATCCAAGAATTATTACAAAAAGTTTTGATCCAAGAAAGTTTGAGTCCTTTTGCAGTACCACCTGTATTGGCACCTAAGAAGAATGGAGAATGGCGAATGTGTACTAATTCCAGAGAAATCAACAAGATAACAATGAAATATAGGTTTCCTATACTAGGAATGGATGACATAATGGATAGTTTGACTGGAGCAAAGTATTTTACCAAAATTGATTTGAAAAGTGGATATCATTAGATTAGAATCAGAGAAGGTGATGAGTAGAAGACTGCTTTTAAAATAAGAGAAGGTTTGTATGAGTGGTTGGTTATGCCTTTTGGTTGAACTAATGCACCGAGTACTTTCATGAGATTGATGAATGAGGTTTTGAAGAAATTTTTGGGTAAATTTTTGATTATATATCTAGATGACATTCTGATATTCAGTAAGACCAGAGAAGAGCATTTGTTTCATATTAAACAAGTATTGCAGAAATTGAAAGAAGAAAAGCTGCTGATTAATCTGAAAAAGCATTCCTTCATGAAAGAGTAGATTGTGTATTTGAGATTCGTGATTTCAGCTGATGGTTTGAGAATGGATCTTGAAAAGGTTGAAGCTATTTTGAATTGGCCTACACCTGAAAATGCTAGTGAGATAAGATAATTTCATGGTTTAGCAAGTTTTTACCAAAAGTTCATAAAAATTTTTAGTTTAATTTGTAATGCTATGACTAAGACTACGAGAGGAGATAAAAGAGAATTCAAGTGGACACATGGAGCTTATAAAAGTTTTGAGATTTTGAAGCTGAAGGTTGCTGAATTACCTGTGTTAGCTTTACTTGATTTCAATAAGGTATTTCAAGTTGAATGTGATGCAAGTGGTAGTGCAATAGGAGCTGTGTTGAGTCAAGAAGGTAAACCTGTTGCTTTCTTTAGTGAGAAGTTGAATGATGCAAAATGAAATATTTTGTTTATGATCAAGAGCTCTATGCTATTGTTCAAGCCCTAAAGAAATGGAGACATTATTTGATACCAAGTGAATTTGTGTTGTATACTGATCATAAGGATTTACAATATTTGGGTAGTCAGAATAAGTTGAATCAGAGACATATGAAATGGATCAAATATTTGTAGAGCTATACATTTGTGATAAAACATAAGAGTGGAGTCACTAACCGAGTTGTTGATGCATTGAGTAGAAGAAGATCTTTGATGACTGAGATGAGAATTGAAGTTCTTGGTTTTGATGACATGAAAGGTTTGTATGTAACTGACCCTGATTTTTCTGAGTCGTGGAGGAAGTGTAGAGCACCTATTCAAGATCAACCGAGTACTAAATGGGAAGACTATTTCATTCAAGAAGGTATGTTGTTTAAAGGTATTCAATTATGTATACTGAGAGGATCAATGAGAACTAATTTGATAAAGGAAAAATATAGTAGTGGTTTGGCTGGACATTTTGGTATTGACAAAACATTGAATTTTCTTGAGGAGAAATAATTTTGGCCATAGTTGTATAAGGATGTTCAGAAATTTGTGAAAAGTTGTGGAATTTCTCAAGTTGCAAAGGGAGTAAGTCAGAATACTGGATTGTATATACTGATTTCTATTCCTGAGAAACCTTGGATTGATATCAATATGAATTTTGTTCTTGGCTTACCGAAGACAGTAAGAGGTAATGACTCCATATTTGTTGTTGTGGATAGATTTTCTAAGATGACACATTTTATACCCTATAGAAAAACATTAGATGCAGTACATATAGCAGATCTTTTCTTTAAGGAAATTGTCAGATTACATGGATTACCGAGGAGTATCATCTTTGACCGAGACAATAAGTTTGTTGGATATTTTTGGAAGACTCTTTGGAAAAAGTTGGGTACTGAGTTGAGGTATAGTTCTACATTTCACCCACATACTGATGGACAGACAAAGGTTGTGAATAGAAGTTTGGGTAATCGTTTGAGATGTTTAGTTGGAGATAAACTGAGTAATTAGGATTCTATGTTGGCACAAGCAGAGTTTGCATACAATAATTCAGTGAATAGGAGTATTGGAAAAAAACCTTTTGAGATTGTTAATGGCATACAACCGAGAGGTATATCAGATTTGAAGGATATTGATGTTGAAGAAAAGAGAAGTGTTGAAGGAGAAGATTTTGATGAGTTCATGAAGACATTGCATGAGGAAGTGAAACATAAATTGGAGAATAGTAATCACAAATATAAGGACAGAGTGCATAAATCAAGGAGACATAAGACTTTTATAGTTGGGGATGAAGTAATGGTACACTTGAAGAGAGGTAGATTTCCTGTTGGAACATATGGGAAGTTGAAAATGAAGAAATTTGGTCCTTGCAAGATATTGAGGAGATTTGACAGTGAAAATGCTTATGAGATTGAATTACCTGATGACATGGATATATCACCTATATTCAACATTGCAGATTTGTATGAGTATTATGAACTTGATGAAGACATGACAGTACCAAATGATTATCCTAAGAAGAAGACATAAGAAGTTGAGCAGATTTTGGAACAAAGAGTTGGCAAAAGCACAAGAGGAAAATAATACATGGAGTATCTGGTAAAATGGAAGAACAATTCATGGATTTCACAATCTAAGTTGGGTTCAACTTGGGTTGTACCTGTTGCATGATTCAGAGAATCATCTCAAAACAACCCCAGGTGTCTAATGTAGGAGCATCTCAAGTTCTTAGCAATCCCGTGTCACCAAAAACAAGTTTGAGTTGTTCAGTTTGCTCGGTAGTTGCTCAGTTCCTTCTTTGACCGATTTGTTCGGTTAGTTTGCCGAGTTATTTCATGTCGCTTGGTAATCTTGCTCACCGAGTGTTTTATTTTGATTTTCTGTTGAGGCCGACTTGTGCATTGAATTTTGGTCATGAAGTTAATGTTGCAGGTATCGATCATTGGGAAGCGTGTGGACCTAGATCTAGTTGTTTCTTTCTCCAATGATGGATCTGAAGGCCAACTTGTTTCAGTAGCCTCTTGTATAAATATATTTGTTGTTCGTAGTTTTAGGAAGGTAGGATTGGTAAGTAGATCAACAGTTGGAGGTCAAGTCTAGAAGATAGAAGATAGTTTTTGAAGATTGAATCCTCGCATGTTGGAGGATTATTGTAATCAATTTGAATGTATTTGGCCATAATTGGGAAGGCCTTACAACCCGACATGTATGAGGTTATTGATGAATAATATATGATCTTTTCTGCATCCTCTCTCTCATTGTTGTGTGTTTTCTTCCGTGTGTGTGATCTCTGCAAGGGGGTCGTGATTAAGGTGTGCCTTTGGCCCTTCATCCTGACATGCTTTTCTACAAGAACTCCAATCTTTCCTTATAGTCATTGGAAGCATATATAGAGCAGACTCCAAAGGTAAAGGTATTAGTGCTAATAGTAACCCAGGCAACCCTATTACAGGGGGACACACCCTTGCCCGTAATACAATTGGCCCACTTAGGATTGACTAACAATCCCACCCCACCTCTACCTCTAGGATGGTTAGAGTAATTTTTTATAGCTTCTTTCCAAATGAAATTTAAATTAACTTCAAGCATAAAACCAATAGCTTTTAATTCCTGTAACATAAGGATATCCATGGAATTAAGAGTGTCTAAATACTGTTTAATAATATTTTTCCTGTCCGGGGATTCAAGACCCCTAATATTCCAAGAGATGCAGTTCATGAGGAAACAAGTGGGGATGGGTTAGGGTCCATGGACCCAATGGTAAGAGTAATAGAGCCAGAGGAGATGTCCCCAATTTTTTTCCCTGAGGTGTTTTTATTCTTGGATCCCAAGGGCCGTCCTCTTCTTTTAGACCGGGGAAAGTCATTTTTTCCATCAAAGTCTTCATCGTCAGACACCGGCGGCATCACAACCTCCATAGCGACGACAGAGATAGAGAGCTCACATGAGTTATTGTCAGTGGGGGATCTTTTGGTGGGAATGGAGATCTGAGCATGGTTGGAGTTAGCGGGAATGATCTCAAGAGTATAATCGTCATCTAACTCCTTAAAGACTTTTGGTGGGAGGTTGTGGGTCCGTTTAACATCTAAATTTCCACATATTGACCTTTGAGGGGGAGTACAAGTGTGGGAGTCATGGAGGGGGATATTGTCAAGGGTATCCGTAGGAGAAGGTGGAGAAGAGGATGAGAGAGGATAACAATTAGCAGAGACATTAGCCTTTAAATTGGCTTTTCTTCTCCTTTTTTTATTAATAATAGTTTGAAAGCCGTCTGGTTGAATCGAGTCCACTATAGGCTATCATTATTAAATACTTAGATAACTATCATAAATAATGAAAATTATAAAGTTAAATTCTTAACATATTAAAATATTTTGAAATCATTTCTTATAAAATTATAAATAAAAATCTCTTAAACTATTATATTCATAAAATTCTGAAAAAACTATTGATCTGTTAGAAATGAGGATCTTTGGTGACCAAACATTACATAGGATGACTAATGCTTCGCCACAAAACTACACTATTGTTATTATTAATTAAATGAAATTCGGAATTCAACAGGATATTAAATATCAGCTATTTTAATATTAGAGTCAAATAGACATTCAGATAGCCGTTGCTTCATTACTACATCTAAACCCTAGGACAGCCGAGCAGGTGGGGTCTCGAGCATCCTATCAAAACACAAGTTCCAAGTTTAGTATATAACTTTTGCCTCACCATGTCCTTCGGCCCGCACCGCTTTGGTGGCAAATCGCTAGAAATACAAGAATTATTCAATGCATAGAAATTGGACTGCTCTCAACTGCCACCTGTCTCAATCATCATCTGATCTAAAAATGTCTTGCGCTCCTATTTGAACATACTAAGCTTTTCAATTCAAATCTAAAATCCCGACTATCGCAGCCATGGAGCTTTTGTGACTGTCCTCTCAATTTCCCAGACTTTGTTTACTTTTCAGCTGCAGGTATTTAGGTTATTGCCTCTCTAGATGTTAAATTAGATTTTGGCAAGATTTTAGTACGTAATTTGTCTTTTAGTTTATGCGGGTGGTGTTGATAGTGCAGTAAATCTTCTGTTCTGTTTCTAATTCAAACAGGTGATTGTTAAATTGGTTTGAATTCTTCTGTTTTGTTTTTTAAATTCTCCTGGGTCTTGTTTGACTGGAGTAAATCCCCTGTTTTTTTTTTCCTTTTTTTTTTGGTTTATTTAAATGGGTGTTGTCAAAGTTGGGGTAATCTCTGTTTTGGTTTGTAATTCAAATGGGCGGTTATTAAAATGGATGACTCCTGTATTTATTTTTCCGGTTTAAATGCGTGTTATTATGAGTAGAGTTAATCAGAAATCTTCTATTTTGTTCTCTAATCTAAATGGGTCTTATGAAAATTGTAACACTCCTTTTAAGTTTGCCAATTCAAATGGACTGTGTCAAAGCGCGAGAAATCTACTTTTACGTGGATTTTTAACCTTATCACTTGCTATATTGCGTATTTAGATTTTGTCAGGCACTATCTGTTATACTTATCTAGGTATTGGATGCCCTTTTCCTCACAATTGTATGGTTAGCAGAAGAGCAAGGCCAGTGGATTATGAACCTGGGCTATTGTTACGCTTATCATTCTCCATCAACTTGCTTTACATTGATAAGGAATTTGACTCCCGGCTGGATTTGAAAACAATAATGCGAATGAAGTACAACTGTAAATGAATTGAAATTGCAGACTTGATTCCAAGCTAACCTGAATATGGTAATTAATACCCAACCCGTATGCAGTAATTAAAATTCAAGTTGTTAACGATAATTTAGGATCATAAATACAAAGGGGTTAATATTCTTATCTTGAATACATAAGTTAATATCAAGATTCAAAACCTTGGCTTGAATTGCATTCACAGCTCTCAAAGCTTGTGGAACCATATGGGTCTTGGCAGCTCATCCCTGTTGTGCTAATGAAGGGAAGAAGCACAACTCTCCATGAATCCAAATTGTAAATTTTGATTAAAAACAAATCAGTCTGCCTATAGTAACTGAAGTCCATGTTGTTCCAAAGTCTAAAGTTTTATAAACTTCAAGAGGTCTATATTTTTATATTGGATCAGCATATTAGATAAAATTGCATTTGCAGGCCTGTAAGCAAGCTTAATGATTCGGAACTTAGGATCTTGCTCTGAAATGTTTTAATGCCCCCTTTTTGACATGTGACTTAATAATAAATAATAATAATAAATTAAAATATTAAAAAAAAAAATCTTAATTAATTTTTAATGAATCATCAAAAGGCACAAAATGAAGAGTTGTGACTCCCTCAAACATGAGATATGAAAGGGAGATCATTTCATTTGAGAAGGAAAACCATGACTCCAATCAATAATTAATTGGGAAACAAAACATCAATCAATTTAGAAATAAAGGATTATTCTCAAAAGGCAGCAATTAAGTGAGATGGCACAATTCTTATGAATGGTGGTGATTATATTCTTGTGAAAGGTGGTGACTCATTCACCAGTAAAGTATAAAGGGGAGATCAATTGAAGAAGCGTCATTCAAGCAATCATCAATCCCTCAAGGAAACATACAAACAATCAATTAGCAAAGATCAAGCAAACAATCATCTAATCTGTAACAACATCATTTTATCTTGGATCAAAAAAACAAAAAATTCAGCAATCAATCATTCAAACACCAACTATTCAAGCGTCAAGCATCAACCATTCAAACATCAATTCAGAAATTAATTGACTAGGAAGAATGGAAGAGATCAACTCACAAACAATTCAACATGTATATTCAGAACTTCATATTATAAACAACTACTTGACTCATGACTTGTGAAGGGTGGTGACTGCTTCAAGAAATGGATATAAAGGGAAGCCATTATTCATTCAAGAAACTGAATCAATCAGAAATTCAATCAAGAATCAATTCAACATCAATCAAGAGATTGATTCAGGAATTCATCTTCAAATATCAATCCATTCAGCTATATACATAATAAAATCCAGTCAAGAATCAATTTGTAAAATCATCACTCACCAATACATCAAATAATTAAATCAGAGGAAATCATTCAATCATTTATCAAACATCAATTAGGAAATAAGGAATCAATCAATTATATAGACATCAACTATTCAAGCATCAAGCATCAAATCTCTCAAATGCCGATCATTCAAACATCAATTCAGAAATTGATCAACTAAAATGATTGGAAGAGATCAACTCACAAGCAATTCAACAGATATATTCAGAACTTCATATTTAAAACAACTAGTCATTAAGCCATATATAATTGCAGAAATTGATTCAAGAATCATTCATAAAGCATCCGAGTATTATTCAAGGACTGAATTGTCAATCCATCAAGAAATAAAAATCAGCAATAGTCTAGCAAATTGTTAAGTTTGTGAGATCGAATACAAATGTAATAATACTGCTATTGTCTATGTTGTCTACTTTTGCACTGAATAGTCATAAGGCTACCAACTCACATTGGCTAGCATTATAGTAGCATAAGATGCATTTTGATCTTTTTCATGGCCACAACATTAACACTCCCTCTTGGACTTGAGGGGAAAAAAAATGTTGATAAGGATCTCTCAAGATGTATGGATTGCCTCAATCGGCGATTCTATCCACGAGTTCCCACTACTATGATCTCAGAAGTGTTTCACCTTCAATAGTGAACTCCCTCTCAATCCATATGATCGAGTTTGTCACAAGTTGACTGAATCATCTGCTCTTCGATCTATCCATGACACCCTCCGCGGCATTGACAACTAGCAGAGCGCCATCAAAAAAAAAACAAAAAACGCAAGAGCGGCTATCATCTTGTCGAAAAGTTAACATGGCTAGGGGAATCCATGACAATGAAGAGGTAGGATAAGACATTACTGTCCTCCAAAACAAGTGACATGGGAACTGCCTTGATATAAATCTAGCGCTCCCAAGTGTCAGTGTACCTCAAATGCTTCTTGCAGTGAACATCAAAAAATAGAAATGTGATGGGTTTTCTGTCTTGTTACAGGAGTGAGCTTATCCACAATTTGAAAATTCTCCCAGCTAGAGCACACAAAATACTTTGCAGCTGTTAAAGTCTTTCACCTCCAATATGAGTAAATGGTATATATCTGTGCACCAATTTCTTCAACATTTGAGGAATAATGACATTCACAATACATTCTGAATCATTCCAGCAAAGGTATAGAGCCCACACAATCCTCCTCAAAGTTGTCCCCTCAAGCACAGTTCTACAAGTGTTGCCAACTTAGAAATCAATGTTGTATATAACCAGACTCGTTTGTCTATGCCAAAATTCTGTTACAGAAGTGAAGCCATAGAACTCTCTGATCGGTTTCGTCGAACAACACTTTGCACTCCACTGGAATGCCACAGATTTTAACAAAGAAAGAACTGAAAAAGGAATGCCACAAATTGCAACAGAAATAGTCAATCATTCATGGAGGACTCAGAACCGACAACCATGATCAATTCCTAGCCATGTTTTATAGGCAAGGTTGAAAAACAGGTTCTTTTTGTAGAGTCTTCAATAAATTTATGAGCAGGTACATTCAGAAAGACTGCCCCAATACAAAGGAAGATCCCGCAAAAGAATAGGGTTGCAGTCACCACAATTTGAAGAGCCGCATAGGAAATGGGGAGAGCCCCTGAAGATCCACCGCTTGCACAATTGCTTCCCTAATTGCTGCTTCAAAATATTTGCTTTGCCCTGACTCAATATACTTGATATGTGTGTTGAGTACCCCGCATAGCAGGTATTCCCACATCCATTGTGATTTTGTCTGTAGCACGTTCACATGACCTCCTCCGCGCTGTGTACAAACAAGCAACGACACTTATGAAAAGAGCCCTCATGCGGTGAATAGATTGTGCAATTCGAGCCACACACAGAGCTCGGCTCTCCCTACTGCATACAAACCTGACAGGACTCTTGTTTACTAAAGTTCATCTCTGGCTCGCTACACATTCGACCCCAACAATATTCTGGCGCCAAAGAATCTTTGTCAGTGACATTTTCTATAGTCAGAGGCCCGTCCACATTGATGTGGCTCAAATTAGGAGATATCTCCCTCTACGTTGTTGATTTGATGTCCACGAAAAATCTCAATTGACTCTCACAATAACAATACACAGCAGATAAATTATAAATAATATACATGTGGCTGTGATAGAATTTCTTTTAAATGAATACCAATCATTCAATCTCTGGAAACCACAATAAAGAAAATGTTGCTCTACAAATATTACGCCCAGAAAGATTTAACTTCCATTTTGCTTAGTCATCTTAACAATATTCTCCTGTCGCTGGATCCCAAACACCAATGTGGACGCAATATTAATATTGCAACTGATTTGCCAGACAACCAAATGAAGTCTCGATGGAGCCACAATAGGAATATATAAGTTCCAAAAAAAATATTTGTGACAGTGTAACTATGTTCATCAAAAGATATATATCGCCACTTCAAAGAGATTATATATATTTGCAGCCCGACTATAATCTTGGTATGTTTGTTGAACCATTGTAAATGTTCTCAAACTTTGGTAATCTGCAACCACAAGTATGAAAAACTATGCCTTCTAGCCAGACCCAATATTGAGTATATCTTGTATAGCCCTTGAACTGTCATCGTGCGCTGAACAATCAGTATGAATACTTAGAAAACTCTATCTGTCCTTGTTCCAGTCGATAACAATGTCTTTATTCACTGGAAATATTAATCCTCTCTGATTTGCACCGTCAGTTTGCAAACTAAGAATTTGCTTGAACCTCCTCAATCCTTCACAATTTCAAAATCGAAGAGCCGCTTACTCCTCTATCTCAGTGGCCAGCACATGAGGAACAAACCAACCCAGAATCAGTGAAGGCGGCAACCACAATGATGCCAAGGATCGTAGGATATACACTGTCACTTATTACCTTCAACCAATTACTGCAACTTGACAAAATGTAAAGCAAGGTAGTCCCAGTCACTGTTCAGAATAATATAGTTTGAACATGGAGATAAGAAATGATCTCACGTGCTTAATGCTCTGATACCATGTTAAGTTTGTGAGATCGAATACAAATGTAATAATACCGCTATTGTCTATGTTGTCTACTTTTGCACTGAATAGTCATAAGGCTACCAACTCACATTGGCTAGCATTATAGTAGCATAAAATGCATTTTGATCTTTTTTCAAGGCCACAACATTAACACAAATACATCAAGTTTTCAATTTTTGAATTCTAGTTAGTATTTGCAAATTGGACAGGGTTTGGGCTCACAAGTTGGGTTAGGGGTTGAAAGGATGGGGTCTTTTCATGCCCTTGACAAGCAATGGATGGTTTCCTTGGTATTGTCACTGTTGAGTTAGGGATGGTGTCCTTGGTATTGTCACTGTTGAGTTTAGGACAGGGTCATGTAGTGGTAATTGTATATTCAACAATGAAAATGAAGTTACATTATATAGGCGTTTACATTACAATGTTCTAAAAGAAACAAACATTAACAGAAGTCAAACATAGAAACTACCTAAACTAACTAAGATGACCATTAAAGAAACATTACATTATTTTAATACCCTCCTTTTATGGTCATTGTTTTAGCAACCCTATAGAAGGCAATTTGCAGGTCTTTTGGTCACCAATGCGTGGAAGGCTGCCCCCTTCTGGTCACGAACACGTAGAATGCTCTGCAAAATGAGCCTACTGCTGAGACCCTCTTTGATTCTGCAGAAGTGTTGGATGTGACCAAGATAACCAAAATCCTTCTAACTTGATGTTCGGTGAACAAAATTGTCCCTCCTTGTAGCCAGAGATACCAAGTTCAACTTTTGAAACTGAGACCATGATTTTAAGGAGAAAATCGTCAAACCCTTCGATGCTTGAGAAAAATACTAAATAGAGATGATTTTGTTCAAAAAGTCGGCAAAAGCTTTTGTAGATGAGTAGTGTGACCCAAAATAGATTGCAAGAAACCACAAATTTTGTGGAGAAAATCGCCAAACCCTTGATGTGATGCTGAGATCACCCCATGAAAAACCGCCTGATTTTTTGGAGAAAAATCAGAAAACCCAACAATAATTTTTTGTAAGGAAAAATTAAAAAACCATAAAACCCGAAAATTGAAACATCAATCATGATTTTGTGTGGAAAAAATTAAAAACCCTCTTGTAGAGAAAGATCCTACGATTTTTGTGTAAAAAACATGCAAAAAACGAAAAAAAAAACCCATGTTTTGTAGTAGAAAATCATGCAAAACCCTTTAGATGACGCACAACAAAATAGACATCAAGCAACAAAAAGAACCTCAACGGGTAGCTGGCACAAAATCCAAGGCATAGATCCCAAGGCATGAACTTGCTCAAAATACAAAACTTCGTTTTTGAGGAAAAACGGTAAAACCCTTGTTTCAAGGATCTAAGTAGAACAAGAAACTCTTGATTTTAATGCAAAAAATTAGTCAAAAACAAAAACCCATGTTTTTAATGAACAATTGAGCAAAATCCTTGTTTTGAGGATTTGAGTAGAACAAGAAACCCTTGATTTTATGCAAAAAATTAGTCAAAAACAAAACCCACGTTTTAATGAAAAATCGAGCAAAACCCTTGTACAAAATGATTTTTGTCGAAAAAATTGTACAAAATCCACAATACCACCACATTTTTTGGAAAAAGCACAAAACCCTAGATATAATTTTTGAGAAAAAAATTATAGAATCCCCCAAAAAATTTACATTTTTTTGGAAAAACTTGAAAAACCGTCTACTTCGTTTTTGAGGAAAAACGGTAAAACCCTTGTTTCGAGGATCTAAGTAGAACAAGAAACCCTTGATTTTTATGCAAAAAATTAGTCAAAAACAAAACCCATGTTTTTAACGAACAATTGAGCAAAACCCCTGTTTTGAGGAATTGAGTAGAACAAGAAACCCTTGATTTTTAGGCAAAAAATTAGTCAAAAACAAAACCCGTGAACAATTGAGCAAAACCCATACTTTGAAAATCATTTTGTACAAGGGTTTTGTACAAGTGTTGTACAAGGGTTTTTACATTTTTTGGAAAAACTTGAAAAACCATCTCAAAAAATCATTCTCAAAATACAAAACTTTGTTTTTGAGGAAAAATGGTAAAACCCTTGTTTCGAGGATCTAAGTAGAACAAGAAACCCTTGATTTTTATGCAAAAAATTAGTCAAAAACAAAACCCATGTTTTTAATGAACAATTGAGCAAAACCCATGCTTTGAAAATCATTTTGTACAAGGGTTTTGTACAAGGGTTTTTACATTTTTTGGAAAAACTTGAAAAACCATCTCAAAGAATCATTCTCAAAATACAAAACTTTGTTTTTGAGGAAAAATGGCAAAACCCTTGTTTCGAGGATCTAAGTAGAAAAAGAAACCCTTGATTTTTATGCAAAAAATTAGTAAAAAACAAAACCCATGTTTTTAACGAACAATTGAGCAAAACCCTTGTTTTGAGGAATTGAGTAGAACAAGAAACCCTTGATTTTTATGCAAAAAATTAGTCAAAAACAAAACCCACGTTTTTAATGAAAAATCAAGCAAAACCCTTGTACAAAATGATTTTTGTCAAAAAAATCGTACAAAACCCATAATACCACCACATTTTTTGGAAAAAACACAAAACCCTAGATATAATTTTTGAGAAAAAAATTATAGAATCCCCCCAAAAAATTACATTTTTTGGAAAAACTTAAAAAACCATCTCAAAAAATCATTCTCAAAACACAAAACTTCGTTTTTGAGGAAAAACGGTAAAACCCTTGTTTCGAGGATCTAAGTAGAACAAGAAACCCTTGATTTTTATGCAAAAAATTAGTCAAAAACAAAACCCATGTTTTTAATGAACAATTGAGCAAAACCCTTGTTTTGAGGACTTGAGTAGAACAAGAAACCCTTGATTTTTATGCAAAAAATTAGTCAAAAACAAAACTCACGTTTTTAATGAAAAATCGAGCAAAACCCTTGTACAAAATGATTTTTGTTGAAAAAATTGTACAAAACCCATAATACCACCACATTTTTTTGGAAAAAGCACAAAACCCTAGATATAATTTTTCAGAAAAAAATTATAGAACCCCCCCAAAAAATTACATTTTTTGGAAAAACTTGAAAAACCATCTCAAAAAATTGTTATATTGTTGAATGGAGAAAGAGCGTGAGTAGCAGAGAAATCTTTAAAAATTGGTGCACAAAAAGAGAACTAGATGTTTCGTGTAGGGCCGTCAGTTGTAGAAAATGCGGCTATAAGAAAATGCAAGGCCATTGGATACAAAGAAGTCGTGCATAGGAAATATGAACCCTACTATTGATATCCAGAAAATGTAGGGTTGGAACACTCGAAGCAAAAACAGCTACAAAACCCTTTTGTTGTCGCACATTGGTACAAAAAAACGCAAGTTTTAGATTGTAGAAAAAAACGAGCCGAAAAAACACGATTTGAACCAGGAAAAATGATGTAGCAAACAAATGACCTAGCTCTTCACGTGTTGAAAGAAAAATGTGATTTTGCAGAGAGGCGCGTGATTCTTTGAAAGAACCCCAAAAAATTTTATGGTTTTTAAAAAAAAATGTCAAGAAAACAACACGATCTTTTGTTTTTAAAAAATATTGGAAAAAAAAATCCTGAGGCCACGAATTTTTTAAAATTTGCCGAAACCTAAAAAACGACATCAACATGCTTTGATATCATGTAATGGTAATTGTATATTCAATAATGAAAACAGAGTTACATTATATAAACAATTACATTACGATGTTTCTAAAAGAAACAAACGTAAATAGAAGCCAGAAATAGAAACTACCTGATAGTGAACAGATTTGTCCTTCAAAACTAGATAAACAAATTAACTCCAAATGCTCGGAAGGAAGAACAAAGAGCACTAACAATTGGATAAGTTATCATTAAATTGATAACTCTCCTCTGAATTGAGAGGTACAACTCCCTCTTAAAAGATATACAATGAATGAATTGCTGGTTATGTCTTTAACCAGAAGACACAAAGGCAAACTAACACTCATCCATCAACATGGTATGAATGCGATTACAGACTTAAAGGATTGAGAGAAAAATAAACAAATAGCGTATAGACCACCTATTTAATCTTCCCAATACAGAGAAACAAAGAGAAGATATATCATTTCAATTTGCATGTATGATTGAACAAAACCTATAGATTTATAATGCACACATACACTTGCTGTGACGGGACAGGACGATATTAGAAATACGATTGGAACAACCAACAGATTGCTTCCAACCAAAGAAATATAAATTCAAACCAACAGATTTAAAAAATGTGCTTCTCCTTATTTCAAATATATGAACAAAATGACCAATTGAATAAGGACACGGTGAAACTATTTATTGAAAAAAAGATTCCAAAGGGAGGGGTTCTTTTTCAGGAAGTCTGTAGGCTGCGGGAGAGGGAAATATTTTCGGTTTGGTAATTGTAGCAGAGGAAAAGAGAGGAGAAATACATTTTTGTTTTTGTAAAGCTGTCCCTGCACCAATTCAAGCTTTACAAAAACAAAAATATATTTCCCTCTCTTTTCCTCTGCTACAATTGCCAAACTGAAAATATTTCCCTCTCCCACAGCCTACAGACTTCCGGAAAAAGAACCCCTCCCTTTGGAATCTTTTTTTTCAATAAATAGTTTCACCATGTCCTTAGTCAGTTTCGTAACTGAATCTTGAAAAAGATAATTAAAAACTCGTCATTTCCTATGTTATCTTTAATTTTCCACAGCTTCTTGAAAATTAATCCTTCGTAGCTTTTTCTAAGAGACATGTGCCAGGTACAATATGGTTTATTTTTAATTCTTCTTGGGAATTCCTCTGTGGTAATCTTTCTTTCCCATACCCATGGCATTCGATCCATTTCTACAGGATCAATGAGATAAACCTTGTTTAAAGTATATCCAATTGTGTGCTGACAAATAAACATGCTTGGCTCCCACTAAATTGAGTTGTCATTTTAATGCATCCTTCGCGGATATCGTTAATTGTAAGCTTTGACATTACTGGTGTTATTAAATTGGTGAAAGACCCAGCTTCCATTCACGTTGTCAATATCTAGTGACCTTCACGACCTAACCATTTTTCATCCTGTTTAGTTCTGAATAGGAATGCAATATCTGCACTACTTCTTTTACAAGCATTCCATACTGGAATATCCACAACAACTTTAATATACATTTGTTAGAATGAACAACAGCATATCATTATGAGCCTTGACCAAAATAAACATGCCCTCACAAACCATAAGGGCACTGTTGAAAATTATATCACCGTGTGCTTTTACCTTTAAAAAGTTGTTCTTATTTCATCGCTTCCAGAATTGAGAGATTGTGCATGAGACCAATCTCTTAAATAAAGATGAGATCATTGGGGAATTGTGGGAATACTTACCAAGCTCAATGATGGTGAATCACAGAGTTAAAGAAATTCAGAAACCAAATCATATTCTGATATGTGGGCACCAATAACTAACTTTTGCTTGAGAAATGGGGCTTTAAAAAAGAGTCTCTATGACGAACCCAGACTCCTCGTCAGTCCACACAAACATGCTTTGGTGATGCTCCATAGCTTTCATCTTGAGTAAAAAAAATAAAATCTATCAACTGCTTATATGATGACTATGTCATTTTAGTCTCCGAGCCCATCAATTGCATTTGCATGAAGGATAGAATCAACTTCATACAACTCTTGATCCTTTCGTATCAAGCTCATGGGATTGAGTCAGGGGTCGACAACACTTATGTATGCATTTGTAGTAGAAACTAATAGTTAGACATCCATTTCAACCATTCCTAAACATATTTGAAAAAGTTGATGCCATGTATACTTAAAACCTTCTGCAATGAATCATGTATAGTCACTAAAGGAGCTTTTCTATCATTATCACCAACCTCTGCTTTGGCGATCTTGAACTTGATGGAGACGGGGTCATTTCGGTGCTATTGCCTATTGTTTATTGGAACTATAGACAAAGCCCAAAATTCACTTCTTTGGATCTTTATACATTGGGGGTTTTATGAAATTTAGGACCACATGACCAAAATCAGAGACTTTGGTGATTCACAAATTGTATTGAGTACGCAGTCATCCATGTGTTGGCGGTTTTGACATTCGTTGCATTTGGTTAGAGCTTGAGACCAACAATGATGATTATCACAGAGGACATTGTCTTTTCCGACCAGGGGCATAGGAATTCATTGTTATCTGGTTAAGCCCATAAGTATGATTTAACTCTTTCATCTCTCCAATCGCATGAATAGGCGCCACGTGCCTTGGCAAATGAGGGTATGCTTTCAGTCTTTTTCTTCAATCTTTTGCACAACCAATCTGCAACATATCAGAGTAATTTCCATCCCACAGGTTCAAGATCTTACTAGCTCGATCGACATAGAGAACGGAAGATTGGGTGTTTTCTGTATATCCTATGTTTTTAATTGATACCTTTTTAGAGTCAGTGGTGGCTTTGTGAATAATGATTCTTTTCTCTGTCATTTCTCTGACATCGATGGCACTTTTATTCCCAATAAGAATGTACAGGTTGTCCAAGATGTTTCTCCATTTTCGGTCCAATGCTCCCAATATCATGTTCTCTAATTTGATTATCAATCAGGTGTACACTCGGCAATTAGCAGTTTCTTGTGCCATTTAAGAACCTTTTGAATCATAGTCGGGCTTTTTGATGGAGTTGAAGCTTTCCACTTTTTGAACCCATTTACTGCCTTCCAATTAGAGTAATACATATGCTGCTTAATAGATATATAAGCAAATTAATCATTTTGCCAGTCCCTATCAAATCCCAACTTCAGATTTTGACAGCAATGATCAGTCAGAAATATTCCCATGAATAGATATTAGAAGACAAAAACATTTACTTGCCTTCAAACTACAGCATTAGAGAATTGAAGCAGTTGACCGTTCTCGAGTGGTTTGCTTTAAGTAGATCATGGAATTCTCCTTTTAGAACTACGATAAATGAAACCTTCAAAGCATTTCTCCCTGTTGCTTCAGTACTTCTATTAGGAAGAACAGACTGCATGAATTGTCAGGCATCAAATAGATTATTACCACAAAGGCCTGATCCTTTCACTGATCTTTTGAAACATGATTTTGAACTGCTAAACCAGTTGCACTTAAACTTTGAACCTGTCAACTCTGAACCGAACCTGTGAACCTGGACGAACCTGGTTAAAAAGGTTTGACAGGTCAAGGGGTTCCATGACCTGTGCTTTTGCTTAACCAGAATTTAGGATGCAAGATTAAAGAGGAAAATGTCTATGGAGGCACGACATGCAAATAAAGGGGCTTGGCTCAAAATTATAAATTGGGGGACCATAAGTGCCAACACTACCTAAACTAACTAATATGACCTTTAAAGAAACATTACATTATTTTAATAGGTCATTTAATTCAAGTGTTTTGCAAGGTATTTCTGGACAATTCATGATTTGATCAACTTTGGGTAGTTCGCTATGATTTATTGACCTGAATATTATTAAAAATTCCCAATCTTTGATAAATTTATTACCATATTTTTGAAGTAAGTATTATTGCTTAAGGAAAAGATAAGGAATATCCAAAAATGGGACATTACAAATGTTTTGTCAACGTGAGGCCTAAATATATATACTAGGAGGTTATGAACTTGATTTTTGGTCTGCATACTTATATAAAACCAAGTGAATTATAAAACCAAGTGATTATTGGTCTTCAGCTATAACTTAAATCAGGATGAACTATTTGAGTGTGAAAGTGTGATTAAAAAAATAGAATGCAATATAAACAAATCGATGCAACGAACTTAAGACATTGGTGAAGACAAATCTTGAAGAAAATCAAGTGAATTATAAAACCAAGGAGTGTGAAGACAAGACATGATCTTTAAAATAAGCAATTGAGAAAAAATAATTAGTGTCAAACTATAAGAGACAAAATGAACAAATGCACATGAAATGTGCCCCAACACTCATCATGGTTGGTATAGAGGAAACCACTGACAAAATAAAGACCAAAATAACAAAAAGTTCCTAAAACATGCTACTAATTGAAATTTGAAATCTTAAGGATTTTGAAGGCACAAAGTATTGGGAAATGTTGTGACCTTTTCATCCCATCACCCCATTGCAAATGGGGACCCCCTCTTTTTGCTTGTTGGTTGTGTTAGTCTTAGATTTTTGAGTAGTAGAGATCAGTTTGGGCTCCAAAAGTTTCGGTTTTACATTGAGGGGTGGTCAAATCTTCAAGTCACCAGGGTTGCAAGTGTGGACAAGTCATAAAGTCTTGGGTCAAGTTATAAAGTTGGTCAAGTTTCGAGGGAAAATTCTTAAGTGTCGGGATGTTTTGGCTAGTCAAATGGTCTTTCGAATGTATTAGTGCCTCATTTTACTTGTTAATTTGGACTAGAATGACGATATCATGCAAAAGAACTGCATAGCCCCTATGGTAATTGTTTTTCCACTAGCTAGACACAAAATTCTTTGAAGTGGAAAGTCCCTTTGGACAAGGAATCTCCACTTTGCCCCTATGAAGGTCTTTTTTCCACTAGCCAAACGTAGAATTTTTTTTAAAGTGGAAAGTCCCTATGGACAAAGAATCTCCAATTTGTCCCTATGAAGGTCATTTCTCCACTAAGCTATTATAGGGACAAATTCGACTTTGTCCCTATGGAGGCAATATTTCCACTTGAAGAGTTAAGGACCTAGTTTGTCCCTATGGAAAAGGAATTTCCACTGGTCCCTATGCCTATAGAATTTCCACTTGTCCATATAGGGGTCAATTTTTCCCTTGGGGATTGAAATGAACAAATGAAGCGAAGATGTGTTGGGATCAAGATTTTCCCCTCGGTAAACAAGTGAGAAAGCAAAGTATTGTCCCTATAGGGGTCGAATTTCCCTTTGGTTAGTGAATGAGCAGGTAAGATTATTTCAAAGGGACTACCTTATCCGTATGCGGATCGAATCTCCACTAGGGGACAAGTGAAATAGCAACAAGGATATATCCTTATGGACATCGATTTCCCCTTTGAGGATGTGATAAAGGCTTTAAGGTAATTTCAAATACAAGTATGGAGGAGTCCCTATATAGGTTGATTCTCCACTAAGCCAAAATGCAAGGGAATGATCATGCTTAAATATAACCAAAATTGTTCTCATGCTGATCGATCCTCCACCAGTTGAGTAAAGTATGAGGTAAACTTAATAATGCAATCAGATTTTAGTCCCTACAAGCATCAAATATCAACGTGGATGATTAAATGAAAGTTTGATGGAAAAATTCAAAGGAAATTAATTGAAATCAACTTGCATGAGTTTCCATGTTTGAAGAGGCAAATATCTTTTATCCCTCTCACATTTGTTGTGGAGATGTTCACCAAAGCCCAAAACACTTTAAAAGGCCACCAAGCAGCAAGAAGGCAGTACAATGCAAAGGGTTGATTCAAGACTAAAGTCAAAGGGAAACAAAGATAAGCTGATCGATTAAGGAGAAAGCTATTAGCAACTTGTGATTCAATGAAAGATTGAAGATGAGCTAAGGACAAAGTGGTGAAAGAGGATCAGACACTTAAAAGTCTGATATGAACTAAAAATCAAATGTGCCAAGGTCTGATCATAATCACCACAGGGGCAGCGATCATATAAAAAAATGAGAAATAGAAAAATTGCAAGTTTTTTCAAGGAGATCAAATTGTGTTGAAAGTTTGATTAAATATCTGTTAGGTGATGTTGCAGATTTGGAGAAGGAAATCAGGAAGAAAGACCACAATGTCTAGTAAGCTGCAAATCACATCTTTTCAGACTAAAGTCTGAAAATACTCTCTACAAAGGGAGGCGATGTTGGAAATAGGAAGAAGAAAATTGAGATATCATCTAAGATTCAACAATTTTATTCAGACATAACGAAGTTTAGGGGGCTGGGAACCCATAAATCACAGACCTAGGTCTGAGAACTTCTCCAAGGGCTCTGACTTTTAAGAATAACCAGAAAATTTTAAAGCTTGCCCTCCCTTAAATCCGACCCAGGGCAAGTAAACACGTCAATTCCTCTCTTCCAAATTCAGAAATTTTAAAGAAGTATTCAGTTAAGGAGGATTGCTGTTGTCTTCAAGACTCATTAGCAGAATCAGATCTAGGAATTGAATTTCAGAATATCATTTTGTTGGTCTCCATCTTCAAATTTTGGAATTATGTTTTGCAAGTTCAAGGGTCTGATCATCTGAGCTTAAAGAAAAGAGGAATCAGACTGTTGTTGTTAAACTTGTCTTCAGGCCTTATGTTTTCAGATTTATGTCTTTAGATTTGCTTTCTGACTTTAATTTCATTTGCAACCTTTAATGCTCTAAATTTATTAGTCATAGAGCTTCAATTCATTGTTGGTGTAATTAAATATTCCTAATTACACTTTACGTAAGCTTACTTAAGATAATGCATGCATAGTAGTTTGCATATGAGACACCTAGGAGTTTGCACCTATATTTGCACATGGTGTAGGAGAAATTTCACTTTAAGTGGTGATAGTTGTTATCACATTCCACTTTATGTGTGAGATCCACCTTTAGTGCACATATCACATTATCATCCTCCACATGTTGCACATACTTCATTGCATAATGGAGGATGATCCACCACATGTGATTCCACCTTGTGTGGGTGATAACTTATCTACTCCTTATCATAGTCTCTTATTGTCTTGCCTATATAAACACGCCTATTATGTACATTTTCTTTATGCCCATTAGCAATAATATCATTCTTGCATCTTAATGCAATTATCTTGCCATTCTCTTGTGGAAGTTATTTTGGTCTTTCATTTGATCTTGGGGGGGTTGTAGAGTCACCTAAAACACTAACAATCATTAATAATATTTGGGACAATAAAGTCTGAAAGTCTTTTGCTTAACTAAATTTCTTTGCTAAATATTAACTTCGAGCTTCATATAGGGCAATGGTTGAGGCAAAAGGAGTGGCAGCTAGGGAAGTGCAGGTGAAAAGGATCATGGAAGGCTATTATCTTTGAGTCCCTAATGTTTTCCAAGTGGAAGAAGATTGGTATACCAACTTTGAGCACCTGAACATGAAAAGGATAGAGTGGAGGATATATGGAACCCAAGAGTATTTGCCCTCACTAATGGCTATCAACATCTTGAAAAGTGGAATCTACCATGCAACTGGCTTCCCACCAACTATCCAATGTAATGAACTCATGGTGGAGTGTGCAAGGCACTATGATCCATAGTCAAGGACAATTAACATTTCCACTCGAGCAGTGCTTGCATTTCTAAAGTGAGGAAGTAGTAAGGGAAACTTTTGGAATTACCTATGATCCAAGGATGCAAGGGAAAAAGAAGAAGCTCTGTCCATATTCGAGAAGAGGCCAGAGGCATGTATGGACATCATAAACAAAGGATGGATCATCGAACCAAGAGGACATCACTCCAAGTTGCCCAAGAGACTCATAAGTACAAACTTCAAGGATAAATATAGTGATATGATCTTCATGCTGAACAAAGTCATGGGAGCTCTTCGAGGAGCTTTATTTGAGATTTGGAAATTTCATTGAGGAAGTCTAAGCTGGAATATTGATGATCAATTGGGCTAAGGTGATAAGTGACAACTTGGACATCCAATCAAGGAACTTGGAGAGAACAAAAACCTTCTACATGAGCTATTACATGGTCTATTTGTTAGCAAGGAGCATCAAATACACAAATTTGATATGCAAAGGTGAAGTAGGGAACAAGAAGGGGCAACTCAAGATATATGATTGTCATCCTCAACTTTAACTTTATGAAAAGGGGCACTACAACAGGGTAAATGATACATTTTCTATGTATATCACACGCTTGTTATAGGGAGGATTGCATAAGAGGTGTCCAAGGAAGCAATGACATTGGTTGAGAGATATGGATCCCGGTTTATCCAATTCCCAACCTTCACCTACATAAGGATTCAATGTTTCACCTTCCAACGTTACAAACTTCCAAGGTATCCAACTCAAGATATATGATTGTCATCCTCAACTTTAACTTCATGAAAAGGGGCACTACAACAGGGTAAATGATACATTTTCTATGTATATCACACCCTTGTTATAGGGCTGATTGCATAAGAGGTGTCCAAGGAAGCAATGACATTGGTTGAGAGATATGGATCCTGGTTTATCCAACTCCCAACCTTCACCTACATAAGGATTCAATGTTTCACCTTCCAACGTTACAAACTTCCAAGGTATCCATTAGATAAGTTGGTGTTTCTTGAGGTGGTGAGACAGTAACTAGAATTTGATCATATTCAAAAGGAGAAGCATAGGATGTTGGCATTACAAGTAAGGATGCAACCGGTAAAGGGACCACCGGTAATAATCAGTGGTGTTGTCATTGTCATTGATGTCTATAATAACATTGTCAAATGATAGGGAACCGGTGACATATTGATGAGCAAAGTGAAGTCCAGCAATGCACTTGGCGTAGTACTAACGGTTCAGAGTTGGTGACTGGCCAAGACAATGACTGGAGTAGGCAGTGAAGACAATGACTGGAGCAGTGACCGGTGAAGACAATGACCGGAGCAATGACTGGTGTAGACAGAGAATAGAGAAATGACTGGTGAAGACAGAGACTAGAACACTGCATAAGGAAAGGTGTAAACCGGCCTACAGTGATCGTTAAGATATCATTAAGACCGATATATGTCTATTATTTGTTGAGACTGGTGAAAGGCATAGTTGACCAAAGAAGATGGTTTCAGTTAACGGATATTGAGGAGATTCTTTGACCGTGACTTGTTGCACTAATCATGGAGGATTTTCTATTAAGGGAAACTATGTGACGCGCATCTGATGTTTCCTTTAAAGATTGAAACACGACTGGATGATGTATTCATGGCGGATTTTCTATTAAGGGAAAGTATCTGACATGCATATGATGTTTCCTTTAAAGATTGAAACACGACTAGATGGAGGATTCACAAGAGATCTTCATAGGGATCGCAACGACAAAGAGCAGGAAGATTTTTTGAAATTGAATTTGAGCGATCTATGCTTCTTTCTCTCAATTGTACAATTGGCCTACGCTCTGCAGGAAGTGTTAATAGTCTTCAGTTAGCGAAGATAATCATTTGCCTTCATTCTGCCAAGAAGAAAGAATGAAACAACACGTTGATCAAAGCTACTGAAAGGGAAAAGAAGAAGAGAAGAAGAAAAGGAAGAGAGTGTGCAAGGAAGCACAGTAACCTGAGGAGAGCATACCAGTGGTGCTCGATGGTGACTCTTAGTGAGTGAAACAGTGATCTTATCAAGCTTTGCAAAGCCATTTCAAAAGATCAATCCTTCTATTGCTCTCTAACAATTGCAATAGCCAAATCCAGTATTTGGGTGGACATTAACAAGTCCCTTGTACTAAATCCTTTAACCAGGTGACATCTAGCTGATGTTTTAAAGTCCTCTAACAAGGCAGACTTTAACATGCCTTATTCAAAATATTTTAACCGGGTCGCACCTAACAGTGCATTTGTAATCTTTTAACAGGGAAGGCTCTTCACAGGGCACACTTCAGAAGAGTGCAACATTTGTGAGTTCCAACTCACACTGTGGTTTTCTCCCAATTTGGGTTTCCACGTGATATATCTGGTGTTCTATGCTATTGTGATTTTGTGTTGTTTATTTCCTTTATAGGATATGTTTTGCATGCAGTAATAGTTAGTGGATCTAAGAGTGTCTTTGAGCTTTATTGGGTGTTGATTCACCCCTCCCCTCTCACTCTGGTTGGGACCATCAATTGGTATCAGAGCCCCGTCCTATTTTTAGAGTTTCTTAACCGCAAAAAGGGAAAGATCATAATGATGAGGAAGGAAGGACCCAAGTTCTCTAAGGAAAACTTCAGTCTCTGGTGCAGCAGAATGAAGTTGTACATGAAGACCACAGGAGATCAGTTTTGGAGCCATGTGATCACAACGTACAACGAACCTACCGGTACCTTGTTAGTAGATCAACTTAAGGTCAGAGGTGAACACACAACTGCTATGGACATGATAGCTAGTATGTTGCCTGATAATGTGTGTGCAGAGATTGAAAACCTAACTACAACCTTCAAAATGTGGGCAAAACTACAAACTGTGTATGAAGGCGACCCACATGTTCAAAGAGCAAAAGTAGAAAACCTCAAAGGCAAATATGATGACATGACAATGAATGAAGGCAAAGACATTGAGCAGTACAACAACAAAATAAAAGAAGCGATGAACTCCATTAAAAGTGCTGGAGGAACACTAAATGAGGAGGATGTGATAAGCAAGATACTAAGGACGTTGAGACCACAGTATGCAATCAAGATCTTAGCTATACAAGAGCTCAGATCAGTGAGCACATCACAAGTCACCCTCGATTCTCTAATTGGTAAGTTAACCACTTTTGAATTAAGCAATTATGATAACAACTTACCTATGATAGATGTTTCCTTTAAGTCCTTTTTAAATGTTGCTTCCACTAAGAAAGGAAGAGAGACTGGTAATAGTTCTACCGGGAGGTTTGGTCATTTCCTTGACAATCTGCTCTCAGAAGAACAAGAACAAGATGAGTTTGAAGCACCCATAGCAAAGAGATTTTCCAAAGGAAAAGGGAAGTACAAAGGTAAATTTCCACTGAAATGCTTTTTATGTAATAAGATAGGATACATTGCGGCCAAGTGTCCTGACAATAAAAATAAATAAAAGTACAACTGACTCAAGAATAAAGGAAAGGAGTGCTACCATGTTGAGGAAGGTGTCACTGACAACGAATTTGAGGAATCGGGGGACGATGAAATTGCCTTTGTGGCAATAAAGGAAGAAAGCATAGTGATAAGTGAAATGGCACTTATCTCCAACTCCCACCAATGTGAGGTCTGGATCATTGATAGTGGATGTACTCACCACATGACCGGTGACAAAAACAAGTTCATTAGCTTGAAGCTCAGTAATGGTGGATTAGTGACATTTGGAAATAATGCTCCATGTGCTATTAGAGGTAAGGGTTCAATAGCACTTAGTGACGAAGTTGTATGTGATGATGTGTATTGGATAGAAGGACTCATGTACAATTTGATGAGCGTGGCTCAACTGAACAACAAGGGGTACCGGTTAGAGTTTAGACAGGGATCATGTATTGTCAAAAATCAATCAGGAGAACAAGTTGCTATCGATAGACAGAGCAAAGGGAACCTATTCTACCTAAACTCTACCGAGGGAGCTTGCCTTATGGCAAAAACAAAAGGTGAAATTGAGAAAACCTGCCTTGCGATAAAAGATGACAATAGCTGGTTGTGGCACAAAAGACTATGCCACATAAACTTTGACAACATACTCAAGGTAAGTAGAAAAAAGTCAGTCAGAGGGCTTCCTGACATCATAAAGCCAGACAGGGCCATGTGCAAAGAATGTCAGTTGGGAAAACTGTTAGGATTAACAAGACAAAAATAACAGTTACATGCAAATATAACCAATATCAGAAAAACAATAAACCACACAGAAGAGAACACAAGACACATATTTAACATGGTTCACCCAATCCCTGGGCTACATCCACCAACAGTGAGTCCAATATTTTATTATCCAGTGAGTACAACCTGATTACAATCCGTAATCCCTTACAGCTCAATCCTGCTGTAGGTACTAAAACCATACATAATTATGAATCCCTAAGCCGTTTTATACAAGCTTTTGCCGCTTTAGGGTTAGAATTGGTTACAACATGTCGGTAAGAAAAATAGTCAAAAATATTAGCCAAAAAAGTAGGTGGAAAAATAGGGCCCAAATTTTTTTTCCTTAGGGGCTGCCACCCCCAAACCCCTGCGTCATCCTTGGCGCAACTCCCAACCCTGGTGAGGCTCCCTAGAGACTTTTCAGTACTTTCCTAATCAATCACCACAACATAACAATCTCCCACTTGGGGATTGATCGGGCTCCACACAAAACAACAATCTCCCACTTGGAGACTGATCTTGTAGCTGAACCGCTACCCTGTGAAGCTCCCACTGGATCCAACCACCTTGGACTTTGTTGTTCCTTTATTTTGGTCAATCTAGTAGACCAACCGAAGTTGAATAGGAGTTCAACTTCTCCCTTGTTACTACCTTGGTAAACATATTTGTTGGATTATCATCTGTATGTATCTTTTCCAGCTTTAACTGCCCATCATCCAAAACTGACTGAATGAAATGGTACCGCAATTGTATGTGTTTTGTCTTAGAGTGCAAAGCAGAATTCTTCGCAAGATGAATGGCACTCTGGCTGTCTGTATAGAGAAAATTATCTGTCTGTGGATGTCCCAATTCTTCCATAAAGAATTGAAGCCGAATCATCTCCTTAGCTACCTCTGTAGCAGCAACATACTCTGCCTCGGTAGTGGATAAAGCAACCACCTTTTGTAGTCGAGAAACCCAACTCACTGCTGTCCCACCAACAATAAATACATAGCCTGTAGTACTCCGCTTGCTATCTATATCTCCTGCCAAATCTGAGTCAACATAGCCTTGTACAGAAGTAGAGTAGATCCCCCAAAGTGTAAACACTTACTGGATGTACCTCTCAAATATCTAAGAATTCATTTGACTGCATTCCAATGCTCAATTCCAGGGTGACTCATATACCGGCTAACGACTCCCACTGCGTGTGCAATATCTGGCCAAGTACATACCATAGCATACATTAAGCTCCCTACAGCTGAAGCATAAGGTTCCTTGGACATTTTGGCCTGCTCTTCTGGTGTCTTAGGACACATCTCCTTAGTAAATTTCAAATGACCAAGCAAAGGTGTGCTGACAGCTTTGGCATTCTCCATAGAGAAACATTGCAACACCTTCTCAATATAATCAGCTTGAGATAAATTCAATTTCCTATTTTTCCTATCTCTGCAAATTTTCTTACCAAAGATTTGTTTTGCTGCCCCCAAATCCTTCATAGCAAAAGAATATGCTAACTGTTGTTTTAACCCCTTAATGTGATCCATGTTAGACCCAGCTACAAGCATATCATCAACATATAAACATAAAATAATGTAGCTATCATCATCCAACCTGTTAAAATAAACACAATGGTTAGAATGACACCGAGTGTATCCATGCTCATTCATAAAAGTGACAAATTTAATGTACCATTGCCGAGGTGCTTGCTTCAAGCCATATAAACTTTTCTGCAATCTGCACACCAAATTCTCCTTACCCTTGACCTCAAATCCTTGTGGCTGTACCATATATATTTCTTCATCCAAATCACCATGAAGAAAAGTTGTTTTAACATCAAGCTGCTCTAAATGCAAATCTTCAGTAGCCACAATACTTAAAATAGTACGAATAGAAGTCATTTTAACAACTGGAGAAAATATCTCATCAAAATCAATACCCTTTTTTTGTGCAAATCCTTTTATGACTAATCTGGCTTTAAATCTTTTCTTACCTCCATCCTCTTCTTTCAACCTGTAAACCCATTTATTCTGTAAAGCCCTTTTACCTGCAGGTAACTTACATAAATTCCAAGTTTGATTTTTCAGCAAGGAGTCCATTTCCTCTGTCATTGCAGACTCCCACTGAAGCTTTGTATCCACCTGCACATCTTTATTATAACATTCAAGTTCACCAACATCTGTTAATAAAATAGAATACAAAGAGGGAGAGAATCTTTCTGGAGGTCTACTTAGCCTTGTTGACCGTCTAACATTCACTAGGGTTTGTGGTATTTGTTGTTGCTGTTGTTGCGGAGCATAAGGAACTACTGGAACATTGTCTTTTGGAGTATCATCCAGTACTACATAATCATTTTCTTTCTTCTCATGCTGCTGCAATAGATCTTTGTACAATACTTTCTCATTGAATATGACATCCCTACTTCTTACAATTTTATGCTTTTTAAAATCCCAAAGCCTATAACCAAATTCATCAATGCCATATCCAACAAATACACATTTCTTTGACTTAGCTTCCAGCTTGGTTCTATTTTCAGAATCTATATGTGCAAAAGCTACACAACTGAAGGTTTTGAGAAAAGAATAACTCACCTTCTTACCAGTCCATGCTTCCTCTGGAATACCAGAACCCAAAAGAGTAGAGGGACGGTAGGCCCACCAGCCTTGGTCCTGCAGAGCCAAAATTGCAGAAGTTCAAACCCCTATTGTGGTTGAACTTGTTCGTTGGCAAATACAACTGGATTTCCTAGCATTGGCAAGTCCATAGGAAATCCAATCCTTCATTTTTGGGCACCAACACTACCAACGTTCACGCTTGGTTTGGGATTCTGGAGCTTTGCAGTGGGCAAACAATTTGATGACGGATTGCTTGAGGGCAAGCAATCTTTGGGCGGCGAGGATTTGTGATGTTCCCGAATTTTTAATAAAACAACTTAATTAAATGAACTAGTTAAGTGGTCCCATAATTTAAGTAGTGTTATAAAGGACCTTTAATTAATTAATTTAATTAATAAATAAAAAGGGGGCCCAAATTAATAAAATAATAAAATAATGTCAGCTTGTCATAAATCTCTAGACGCCTTTCGGAGGCCTTTATAAGGAGATGGCCGGGCATTGTAAATCATCACGGAATGTATTTGACTCTTCTTTGTATTTTCGGAAGCTGAAGGCTGAAGGTGGTTTTTACGCAGTTTCGGAGGTGGAAGACCCTCCCTATTCTATAATCACAGTTCATAGCCATCCTAGTTTGCCGTTGGAGATATCATTTCTGATATTTCACTTTGTGCTCCAAATTTGTGAAGTCTTTTGTAGAAGACAAATTTGTAATAGATAGTAATATCTGATATTGTGTTCTAAATAATATAGGCGATATTGATTTCTTCTGTCCTTGGATGTAATTGTCTACGTGATTAGTCTTATATCTGTGGTATCGATCTATATTACTTTCTGGCAATAATATTAATAATCGCAACATCGAGATAAAGTAAGGCATCAACCTTTGAAGGCCATATTAATAGTTCGAGATCTGTTGGGTGTTGTACGAAACTTGGAGAGTATTGACTGTAGGGTCAAAACTGTACGAAGTGAGCCTACCATACGGGGAAGAACATATATCACACATTGAGTTTCCGTACAGTCAAACACAAAGACTGTACGGTTGGACTTGCTACCATACGGTGAATCTAGAGACCATACGCCTAGGCTTTCTGCCAAGACTGTATGTCTGGGATTGTTGACCATACAGGAGGCACTACACGGTATGCGTTAGATTTGTCCGTACGGGAAGGACATAGAATTGTAAACTTGGACTATGGACGTACGGGTGCAATATCGAACTGCATGTGAGGACATTGTTGAGTGAAGAAGTGCGACTACGGGTACCATTTGGCTAAGATTACTGTTAGGTACATTACAAATTTTCTACTAGTTCCTATTACCATAGAATTTCCACTTTGTCCCTATGGAGCCAATATTTCCCCTTGAGAAGTTAAGGACTTAGTTTGTCCCTATGGACAAGGAATCTCTACTTTTCCCTGTACCTATAGAATTTCCACTTGCCCCTATAGTGATCAATTTTTCCCTTGAGGACTGAAATAAACGAATGAAGTGAAGATGTGTTGGGATCAAGATTGTCCCTTTAGGGGTCCATTTTCCCTTTGGTAAACAAATGAGCAAACCAGGGAAAACTTTAAGAAATCCCCTCCCTAGAAAAAGTGTAAAATCCCGGCGAATCCTACATTATTTTTGGTGGAAAAAAATAATATTGTTGGCAAATTTTTGTAATTTGAAAGGAAAAAATATTAATTTAACTAGCAATTTTTTAAAAATTGTATAAAAATTCTATAAAATCCTGGTGAATCTTTCATTGTTTAAGAAAATCGCGGCTAGAAGTACACATACCTAGCAACCATCATTTCACCATTATTGTTATATGGATCCTAATTAATATCATACTAAAGGATAAATTTTCCCCACTTTTATCTCTGCAATTTCCCTCCAAATTATTGAATGGGAGTTTTGGGGCAGCGCCTCTGAAAGCTCAAACGACTTTTAATATTTTAATATGTTAATTTTATATCATCTGACATATAGTAAACCTATTTTTTTATAACCGTTGGATGATCCTAAATTAATGGCATAAATCCTATTTCGGGTCAAACTTTTAAAGGACACCAAGTTCTAGAGAAAGTCTCTAAAATAAAGACGTGTCCATAATCAAATTTATTTCGGGCCAAAGTTTGAAAGGATAAAAAGTTCCATGAAAAGTCTCCGGAATAGAGACACATGTCAAATCTATATACTTAACCCGTACCCTAACTTAAATTTTGACCACATATTGGTGAATATGACCATCGATTAAGACAAGCTTTGGAAAATGTAGGCGAAAATATTCAATTTACTGTGTGGAAAAATAGATTCTATTGGCGAAGTCATCGCTGAAATACAAATAAGTCCATATCACTATTGGCAATTGGCCTATGCATGGGACCCAATTTTTATAAAGCACGGGCGACATGGCCACCTTGAAAGTCCAATTTTTTACGCCAAATTTTGGGTCCCCGACGAGTGAAATTCGCCACTAAAGTTATCCCTGGAGCAAACTACAAACAAAGTATTGTCCCTATAGGGTCGAATTTACCCTTTGGTGAGTGAATGAACAAGTAAGATGAAATCTCAAAGGGACTACTTTGCCCCTATGAGGATCAAATCTCCACTAGGGGACAAGTGAAATAGCAACAAGAATATGTCCTTATGGACTTTGAATTCCCCTTTGAGGATGTGATAAAAGCTTCAAAGTAATTTCAAATGCAAGTATGGAGGAGTCCCTATATAGGCCGATTCTCCAGTAAGTCCAACATGCAAGGGAATGATCATGCATGAGTAAACTTAAGAATGCAATCAGATTTTGGTCCCTACAAGCATCGAATATCCACTTGGATGATCAAATGAAAGTTTGATGTCAAAATTCAAAGGAAATTAATTGAAATCAACTTGAATGGGTTTCCATGTTTTAAGAGGCAAAAATCTTTTATCCCAGATTTATTGTGAGATGTTCACCAAAGCCCAAAACACTTTAAAAGACCAGCAGCAGCAAGAAGGAAGTACAATGCAAATCAAATCAAGACTAAAGTCAAAGGGAAACAAATATAAGGTGATCGATCAAGAAGAAAGCCATTAGCAACTAGCGATTCAAGGAAAGATTGAAGATGAGCTAAGGACGAAGTGGTGAAGGAGGATCAGACACTTAAAAGTTTGATATGAACTGAAAACAAATGTGCCAAGGTCTGATCATAATCACCATGGGAGCGGTGATCATATAAAAAACCAGAAATAGCAAAAATTGCAAGTTTTTTTCAACAAGTTAGAATTGTTTGAAAGTTTGATTAAATCTCCATTAGGTGATATTGCAGATTTGAAGAAGGAAATCAGGAAGAAAGACCAGATTGTCCAGTATGCTGTGAATCACATGTCTTCAGACTAAAGTCTGAAAATACTCTCTATAAAGGGTGGCGATCTTCGAAATAGGAAGAAGAAAATTGAGATATCATCAAAGATGCAACATATTATTCAGAGATAAAGACGTTTAGGGGGCTGTAAACCCATAAATCTCAGACCGAGGTCTGAGAACTTCTGCAAGGGCTGTGACTTTTTTTCTATTAATAATAGTTTACGAGTACATCATTTCTTTTACAAGATTTCAACCATCAAGATCAGTAAAAAAAACTGTATGATCTTAACAAACTGTTTCAGCAGTCTAAACTAAAACTAGAGAGCTTAATCACTTTACAAAACATGGAGTATCATATAATCAGTTAAAGCATTGGTCATCAGTCCCATGACCCACAATATTATTGCTCACTTCGGCCTGGTCTGTCTAATAGGTACCCAGTGGTGGATCAATATCAGGTACTGCAACATGGTCCCATCTTGGTGCATCTGGCTGCTTTGGATCTTTGTTCTTTGACTCTATCTTCTCTTTAGTAATCTGGTTCTGCTGCAATACCTTCTCTAATGCACTAATTTCATCCTGATTCAGCATTCCTTTATATGCATGAAATAAGTGAGCCGACCTGATGTCTGATTTATACAATAGCAACACTCCTTGCTGAGCTAGAATCATAAATCTATCCTTAGGAATTTCAATGACTGCAGATACCTGTTTCATGATAAAAAGAAATGTGAGTTTATTATTAAACTCAGTAAGCTTCCACCTTTTGTGTTGGAAAACATCTTCATTCCTTTTGTGTTAATGTTTGTAGCTTCGGTCGGATTATTCTAACCGATGAAATCAAATGCATAAGTGGCCCATCGGCCTTGAGCATTTGATCTCTATCCTTTTCTGTATATTGATCTAAATTAATTGCTATGATTATGGTTATCATAATGCATGATTAATAATTAGTAAATCAATAATCATGTATATATATATATTTAATAATATATATATATTACTAAATATATATATACATGCATAAGCGAGTTTAATATAATAATTATTAATCATGCTATGTATCGACAATGAGTATCGGTATTATATTAATCATGTTGTGTATCGATAATGAGTCGATATTATATTATTCATACTGAGTATTGATAATGAGTATCAAGATGGTATTAATCATGTTGTGTATCAATAATGAGTATCGATATTATACTACAGCATCATGTTGATTTGTAAATCTATGGAGATTAGTTTACGTTGATCGGTCATTATCATGAGACATGTCTCCACACACACATATATATTGACCAAATCGGATATCTTGCAATGTACAGAAATCGATAAGTGCAAAGCAAGATACAGCAGTGACATAAAACATATTACCACAGTTTGATATTAACTCATCCTATCTCAGCAGCTTCATAGTATCACTGTTCAATATTGATTCATAACGAATTAATATTGTCATTATACAGATCATATTGATATTGATATAAAGATCATCGCAGATCAATATGAATTTATATTGATATATATATCCAAGTAATATTGTTGTGATATTGTGATCAACATATCAAATAGAATATTGTTCAAATCTGCATATACATCTGGAGAACAGTGATTAAAATTAAAATTTCTATAACCTATAAATCTGATCAAAATTAAAATTGTATCAGAGCTAGCTTAAGGAAGATCCGGTCAGATTTATAAGGAGAGTCAAACTAACTACCATTAAAATCTCTAAAATTTCATATTCAACAAACTGGTGAATGGTGTTTTAGATTTGAGGACCGACTTGAAGGAGCTGCAAATTTTGTATCTTGGAAATTTAGAATCATGCTGGCTCTAAAAGAACATGATTTGAACACATTTGTGGAGAAGGCAATACCTGTACCTGATGAAGACAATGAGAAACTCCTATGAAAGAAAAACAACAACAAGGCTATGAAGATGTTAGTGGATGCAGTGAAGGATCACACAGTTCCAATCATCTCCAAATTAGATAGAACATATCTAATGTTCACAACCTTAGAGAACATGTATGAAATAAATAACACAAGCAAGGATATTGCTCTAAAACAACAACTCCACCATGTCAAGATGAACAAGGGAGAAACTATCACGTCCTACTTCATGAGGATAACAGAGTTAAGAGATTAGCTATCCACCATTGGCCACACAATTGATACCAAGGAGTTAACTATGCTGGCTCTCAATGGACTCCCTACATCTTGGGAAACATTCATTCAAGGGATAAGTACTCAGTCTAAACCTCCTAAGTTTGATCGTTTAAAAACCGATTGCATTCAAGAAGAGTCAAGGCTGATATCACTAGAGGGATTGGTTTAAACTCCAACAATGAAGATATTCAAGTTCTAAATTCTCATTCTCACAAGAAGGATAAGAAAGGAAACTTCAAAAGGAAGAAAGGCCAAGAGTCTAATGGAAAACGTTCATTCAGAAGAAGAATGACAATATCTAAAGTACAATGCTTTAGATGTGACAAATATGGTCATCTTGCATTGAAGTGTCCGGACAGGCCTAAACCTCAAGCCTCCATTGCTGAAGTTAGTAAGGCAAGCTCGGATAATGACTCTGAAAAACTTGTATTTTATTCAGCCCCGTCGAGTCAAGTGTCTACTAGCCTTAATACTTGGGTCATAGACAGTGGGGCATCTTGTCGCATAACAGGATTTAGAAAACACCTCGCATAACAAGTTTAGAAAACACCTGGATACCTTAGTGGAAAATTTAGATGAAGAAGTTACCATTGGAGATGATTCCAACTACCCTATGAAAGGAATCAGAACTTGCACTATTCAACTAAAATCAAGCATCTCTCTTCAATTGATAGGTGTATTATTTGTACCGGGTATCAAGTGTAATCTGGTCTCCATTTGAGCCCTTGAAGACAAAGGATATCAAATTACCTTCATGGATGGTAAAGCTCTAGCATGGACCAAGAATTCAAACATCAAGAAAGCTCACACCATAGGAGTTTGACATGGATGCTTATACAAGCTTTGCACTTCTCCTTCTCAAACCTTAATTCATGAATCTTCAAATACATGTGAGATTTGGCATAGAAGATGAGGGCATCTCCATTTTCGTGCTCTACCTTCAATAGAGAAAATGGTGATAGGAATACCTAAACTTAATCAAGAACATTAAAAAACTTGCAAAGGGTGTGCCTTGGGAAAGAACTCAAAAGGCACCTTTGATAGTAGTGAAAGTAGATTTAAAAATGTATTAGAACTTATGTGGACCTATGACAGTAACCTCTTTAGGAGGATTTTTGTACTATGTTATTTTTGTAGATGATTATTCTAGGAAAACATGGATATATTTTTTGAAATGTAAAGAGTTTGATGAAGTCCTTATGAGGTTTAAGGAATTCAAGGCTCTGGTAGAAAATATGTCAAGTAAAAGAATCAAAATCTTGAGATCAGATAATGGAGGGAATACATCTCTGATAACTTCAAAACCTTTTGTAATAATGCTGGGATTAAGAGGGAGTTTACTGTCCCTTACAACCCTCAACAAAATGGGGTGGTAGAAGGGAAAAATAGGACTATTGTAGAAGTAGCCAAAGCCATGATGCATGACCAAAACCTTCATACCTCTTTTTGGGCTGAAGCCTCTAGTACTGTTGTTTATATTCAAAATAGATGTCCTCACTCCCTTTTGGATAACAAAACCCCGGAAGAAGTATTTACAGGGATAAAGCCTGATATAGGCAATTTGAGAATCTTTGGATGTCTTGTTTACATTCACATATCGAAAGAGCAGAGATTTAAACGAGAACCCCGAGGGAAAAAGGGAATATTTGTTGGCTACAGTGAAACATCTAAAGCCTATAGGATTTATATCCCTAGACAAAAATTAATTGAGCTAAGTAGGGATGTAATCTTTGAAGAAGATGTTACATTCAAAAGATCCAAAGACATTAATGAAATAGGTATTGAAGATCACAAGTCTCCTCAAAATATGGAAGAGGATCATGCTTCTGAGAATCAGAGGGAGACCCATGAACCTATGGAAGATGATAATCGCAATGAACCTATGGATTCTGCTGATGAGCCTAGAGACACTATTGTGAATCGGAGAAGACCTCTATGGGAAAGGAAAATGATTCGAGAGGCTAAAAATTATGTAGCTCCAAAAGGAACCTTCAGGGAAAGCAAAAGACCTAATTGATATTCTAGCTATGTTGCACTTATGAGTGAAATCATCAAATCAAAACCTTCTAGTGTTGAGGAAGCTTTCAAACATCAAGTTTGGAAAGATGCCATGACAGAGGAATATCAATCTATACTTAAGAACGATGTCTGGGACATTGTACCTAGACCAAAGACAAATCAGCGGTTTCATCTAAATGGCTCTTCAAATCAAACATGCTGTAGATGGGAGTATTGAAAAATATAAAGCAAAGTTTGTTGCTAGAGGCTTTTCTCAAAAGGAGGGAATTGATTATGAAGAAACATTTGCTCCAGTTGCTCGATATACCTCCGTCAGGGTTGTGATTGCTATTGCCGCATCAAAAGGATGGAAAATTTACCAAATGGATGTGAAGACTACTTTTCTTAATGGCATAATAGAAGAGGAAGTGTACCTGGAGCAACCTGAAGGATTTGTAGTACATAGTACTGGTTCTCATGTTTGCAAATTAAAGAAGGCTCTATATGGTCTTAAAGAGGCTCCTTGAGCCTGGTATGAGAGGATAAATCACTATCTTTTAGGATTGGGCTTCTCCAAGAATGGTTCAGATCCGAATTTATAGTTCAAGGTAATAAATGGTGACATGCTGATTCTCATTCTTTATGTTGATGACTTATTGATTACAGGAGAAGACCATCTCATTACTAAATGTAAACAAGACCTAGCATCAAAATTTGACATGAAGGATTTGGGTCTTCTACACTATTTTCTTGGTTTAGATGTGTGGCACCAGGCTGATGGTATTACTCTAAATCAAGTAAAATACACTATTGACATTCTAAAAAGGTTCAGAATGATGGATTGTAAACCTATGACTACTCCCATGGAGACAAACTTACATAAGTTAAAAGAAGCGGCAACAAACTCAGAATTAGCAGATTCCACTCTCTACCGGCAAATAATTGGGTCCTTGATGTACTTGGTCAACACTAGACCAGATATTTGTTATGCAGTAAATGCACTCAGTCAGATGATGTGTGAACCAAGACACATCTAGTTGCAACAAAACACATTCTGAGATACCTACGTGGCAAAATTGGATGTTCTAAGATATTATAATGTAGATCTAAATCTGCATGGATATATTGACTCAAATTGGGCTGGAAGTATAGTTGATCGTAAAAGTACTTTGGGATGTTGCTTCAGCTTAGGAAAGGCCATGATCTCCTTGTTTAGTAGGAAGCAATTTCCAGTTGCCCAAAGTTCCATAGAAGTCAAGTACATTGCAACATCTATGTGAGCTCGAGAAGTTGTGGTTAAGGAAACTTCTCGTAGGATTGTTTGGACAATCCTTGAATCCCACTATCATTCAGTGTGACAACTGGAGTTGTATAAAGCTTTTAGTGAATCCTGTGTTCCATGACAAATCAAAGCACATAGAAATTCCCTACCATTATGTTAGAGACATGGTGGAGAGAAATGTTATCCAGTTGAGATATATTAGTACAGGTGAACAAATAGCAGACATTCTCACCAAGCCTCTATCCAAGACAAAGGTGGAATACTTTAGAGGTAAGATTGGTATGGTAGAAATGTAATTTTATCTGAGATTGAGTCTCAACAATATTTATTTGTTGTACTAATATATTCTAAAGATGTTTAATGTTTAAACCCTTTTATTGTCATGTGTGTGACTCCATGACTTCATGGGCCCCTGTGAACATCATTGAGAGGTGACAATTTTTCAATGATGAACACTTGTACTTTTGGTTGTTATTGTAAGGTGATGACTTTACAATAGTTAAACCATACTATCATGATGGATATCATGTGACTTGATATCCATGGACATGTCATGTTAGTTAATATCTCTTAAGTAATATTAATTGAGTGGTGGATATCATGAGAATTGGTATCTATGTGTTAGCAATTTAAGATTGTCATTAGTGTAAATTCACAAACACCATGCATCGGTAAAAGGTCACCGGTTACTCACGTTACTTAGGAAGCACCGGTAGACTAGAAACACAGTGTATGCACCGGGAATTGAAGAAAATGGTATACACCGGTAGACCTATCTAAGTACATAGTACCGGTCTCGAAGTGCATACAAAGTTGAATCGAGAATAAAGGTTGCACCGGTCTAAACTGCCTAAAGATCCGCACCAGATTTTGCAGAAGCAGTTTAAGTTAAAATCGGATTATACGGGACATCCACCGCATTGAAGTGGAGTTAGCTTTTTAATAGGAGTTAGCTTTATTTCAACGGATGTTTTGCAAGGTAAACTCCAGATCAGAACGCAAAGCTTAATTGCTAGTTGCATGATTTTATTGTTGAGTTTATAGCCTGGCGATTCTACGAGTTGAGGGTTTCAGAACGATGAAATCCTGTATAAATATAGGTCATAGGATGCAAGAAAGTTGTTGTTGATTAGAAGTGATTGCATAGAGCAAAGGAAAGACATCTCCTAAGGAAAGAGCTACAGACACAGAGGTAGCAGAGATCAACAGCCAGGCAAACCGGGAAGGAGGTATGATCTAATCAGACATTCAATGTCATAACAGATCATTGTTTTTGTTTAGTGTGAAAGCAAGTTAAAATCCCTTTATTAGGGTGGACCTAATCGATTCGTTGTAAAAATCCCTTAACAGGGTAACATCTTCTTGATGTTCTAAGTCTTTTAACCATGCAGCTCCTAACAGGGTTAAGATTTTAATAGATTTCTTGTAAAATCCCTTAACCGAGTAGCACCTTAAGCAGTGCTTTGTAAGCTCCTAACAGGATGCCTTCATTCCACAGTAGTGAAGTTGTGAGCTCTGTCTCATCGTGGTTTTTCCTTCTAACCGAAGGTTTCCACGTATATATCTGGTGTTGATCTGTGTACTTACTTTTTATGCTTACATATAATTGATTGTTTTTAGAAGAATATTGTTCAAACAAGCTTTAAAAGTAAAGAAACAGTTCTTACTAATTCACCCCCCCCTCAGTAACCGGTTGGTACTAACATTTGGTATTGGAGCCTTGTTTCTCATATATAAAGCCTAACCGCTTGAGAAAAAGATCATGGAGGGCTATTAGTATCAGAAACAGCTGGAGGAAGCCAACGACATCATTACCTCTCTAGAGAATAGATTGAGGAGATCCCTCGCAAAAAGAAAGCAGCTAGCTATACAACTCAATGAGAGCAACGAAACTATTGATGAGCTCTCTGGTCAAAGCGGATTTTTTGAAGAAGCAGTCTCTGAACTTATGGATAAGAACCAGATCCTTACAAGTCAGATTGCCAATTTCAAAAGGGAGCAAGAAGAGCACACCCAGAGGATGACTGAACTGATTGACAAAAAGGGAGAAGCCGAAGATGAAAGGAACACTGCAGTCAAGTCTTTGACTGCCGCCGAGAGAGCAAGGGACCGGGTAGTGGACGTTGTAGGGGCAACTGAACTTTTGCTTCTACAACTTCAGGAGGACATGCAAAATATCACCTAGGAGAACGCCAGCATACACAAAGCATGGAAGGATAGAGATGATGCATGCAAGAGGCTGGCGATCAAGGTGTATCAACTCAAGGAACAAAAGAAAGTCCTTGAAGAAAGAAATGAAATCCTGAGAAGATACAATGAAAGTTCGGTCAAGCTCGATGAGCAACTTAAAGCTCAAAGAAGGCACAAGGACCAAACCGGTCTTGGATTCACCGGTGAAATCACCAAAGAGAATGATGTATCTTCTGGAGCCAAGACAAGCAAAAAAGCAAAGAAGAATCTGTTAGCACATAAAGGCAAGAATATCTTTAACATATCTTGCAACCATTGTGGGAAACCGGGTCATAAAGCAAATGAGTGCAGAAAAGCACCGGTAAGGCCCAACAACAGCTATTGCAAGAATTGTTGTAAAAATGGCCACAAGACCAACGAATGCTGGTCTAGCCCCACATCGGCTTTAAGTGGAAGCAGGGGAAGCTTCAAGGGCTACTGCTATGCCTCCAACAAATTTGGACACAAGGCTGAAGAATGCAGATCGAAGACTATGGCATTCAGGTTCCCAAGACCGGTATTCACCAAGAGAAACAAGAATCGAAGCACAACCAATTGTGCAAACTGTGGAACACACAGCCACAATGACTCTTGGAGCAAGTCACCGAATCCAAGAAGGGTGAACCCATGGAGGACAACTGGGATTGTCTGCTATCACTGCAACAAAGTTGGACACCTAGCAAAAGATTGCAGAAACCGGTCGTTCAATAAGAAGAAAGAACTGGTAAAACCGGTTGACAAGATCAACAAGGAAGAGAAGATTGAGAAATCAGTCAGACAAATTTGGTTTAAAAAGGAATCAAAGAACTCCTCTGAGGAGAAGACAGAGGAAAAATCATCATCTACAGATGGGGATATCTCTTCAGCAAACTAAGCCTTAAAGGCCTAGAGGGAACCGGTAGATCCTCTACTGTTCCTGGTAAGACTGGTGAGAAACAAACTCACTCAGTCTACAAGAAGAACCGAAAAAAAAGGTAGCAAACCGGGGTCACCAACTAGAAAGACAAGTTCACCGGTTAGGGAAAATAGAAAGAAAAGTTAGGTAAGGCATTTATTACTGTAGCCGTTTAATGAATAGTTACTGTTTGGCAATTACCGTTATAATCTAACCCTATAAAAGAAAAGAGAATTACTCACAAAGTTCTTACCTTGTTTACTTTGTGATTTATGAATTCTTGTGCTAAGCAACATTCTCGTGCTTTAATCACTGAGAATTATAGTGTAATACCAATCTAAGCTACTTTCTGCAAATAACCGGTTAGCAAGAATGGCCGCATCTTCTGCTACCGTAAAATTGATCAAAGGAGATCAGGTGGTCAGGCCAGCATACAACATCTTGTTAGTTCAGAACAAAGAGAACGACATGGCCGGTGCACTCTCTTCTGTACCAGAAGGAGTCCTCTTGACCGAAGATGTCACGATGTTTATTCACTCCAAACAGGAAGAATTGGGAGAAACATATATTCAAGGCGAGTATCTGTCACTGTGCGAAGAAGGGAAACTTCCTGACAAATACGCCAAGCTTGTATCTTCCAGATTAATAAATGGAGTATGCTACCCAACAATCTTCTGGGAAGACCAAGTCAGACTAGTGCTGAGCCGTCTTCACGAACCAGTTTTCTGGCTCACCAGAGGCGCATGTCACGAGATCACCAAAGAAGATCTGCACAGAGTAACTAGATATAGTGACAAAGGGGAAGCACTAACCCTGCGAACCATTGCCAATGCCATTGTCAATAGGCTGACCAAGTCAAGGTCTGATGGTCGACTTATGACCGTAAACGACATTGAGGATGATGGACTTCATTTTGTGTCTGCTGTTATTGGGTACAAGGTTTGTCAATCAAGTAATCTGAATAGCATACCAGGTGGTGCTATTCACGCCGCATATCGGATAATGCACGAGAATAATACGACATCTGCGCAATGCTTCAGAGCCAAATATTCAAAAACATGAAGAAGCTCGGAGTTGTGAAAAAGAAATCCATTTTGTATGGAACTCTTCCGATGTGCCTTTACTTCTACTACTTGGACTTCTTCCCAGGTATCGGTAAAGTGACTTGGTGCACCGATAAACCAGTCATGCATCAAATCACTAAAATGTCCAATCGACTGGGAGACCAGTTAAGCAAAGCAATGATTGAGCATTTTGAAGCATTTCAATTAAAAATGCACGAAAGAGAGAGGGTGCCGTCAACGATTGTTGACCTGTACAAGGACGATGTATGCTTCCTGGTTACCACCGACAATTGCATCATTCAAGCAGTGGAACCTAGAGACGTATATGCTCCTGAGCTGGGATATGAGATCACTGCCAAAGTTGCTAAGGCATATGCCGATGCCGTAAATGATGCTAACCTGGATCTCGACGCCAATCGATTTGGCACATTTATTGAGATTCTTCAAAATCTGTCAAAAAGGGCACCAATCACGATTGTCTACAAGAGGACACCACCACCGAAAAAGAAACCAGCCACCAAGCAAACCAAAGCTCGAAAGCAAAAAGCAGAACTGATATCCAGTGCCCAAGCAACAGAGCAAGAGGAGACTGATCCAGAAGATACAGCTCCATTGATCAAAAGGAAGAGGGGATCTAGCAAATCAACAAAGAAGGATCCACTAAGAGAGGTCAAGCTCACAATTGATGAATACGTGGCCTTACTAAAAGATACAAGGGAAATGAGTTCAGTAGAGTCAAAATACACGTTTGCAAATGAAGAAGAAAAAAGAAAGATTGAAGGAGTTGTGCACCGCCTTTACAAATTTAACCTGCATCCTATCGAACTTACCAGAGTTGTACCAAAGGATCTCCTAGATATAATTGAGGCCAGATGGGAAGCTTCAAAGGAAAGAGAGGAGTTGAGGATTCGAGCTCTTCTAGAAGTTCAGAACCATCTCACTCTAGAAGAAGCCACAGAACAGGCTGAACTGCATCAGCAATCCTTCCTAACAAAAAGGAGGATCGGTCTCATGCTTGTTGGTCAAGCTGAGACAGTGCATAAAGAAGCAGTTGAGATATGGACCAAACTTCTTCAGACCCAGCAGCAAGCAGAAGAAGCAACTCAAAAAGCAACAGTTCCACCGGTTCCTGTCATCGGTAAAGGCAAAGGAGTGCTTGGAGCAGAAGTACGTATCAAAGAAAAGAGCTCCACAGTACCCGTCATCAACATCACTGATGACAAGAACAGTGGACCAGCAGTCCTCATTTCTCCAAGCAAAGGTAACACTAAACCTATGTCTGTCGACAATATTGTAGATGAGGTGATGGACTTTGGAATAGTAGATAATGTTGGAAAGTGGTTCAGTGTGTTAGAAGAAAACGATAAATAGTCAGTTATTATAGCAATAGTGGAGACATTTATGGACTATCATAGGACTCCAAGGGACTACAGGTCCAAGTTCCCACTGGAACTAAATAACAGGCTACAAACAAAATGGAAAACTGGTCTAGGCACAAACACCAGAATCACTAGGGAAACATTGCTAAAGGTCAGACCTGGATTTAGTGAAGAAAGAATAAAGCCTCTATTACAAGAAGCGTCCATGAACCTTAAAACAACAGATAGAGTTGTAGAGATATTAAACAGACTCTAGACTATTGGCATAAGTATGACTTCAGTGCATTGGATAAATTAGGTCCCCAGGATCAAACTGAACGAATGCAAGCACCGCCGGTTGGCCTCAGTTCTGCTAAAGAGTCTGCCGCCGAAATTGAAAAAGGTCAGACAGAGGAGTTCACAGCTGGTGAACGAGTCATTGTTGAACAAGGGACTGACAGTGATATTCCCTTAGGAGAACTTCATACTGCTGAGAAACAACAACATGAAGCCGTTCTACAGGGACAACAAGAACAAGATGCTGCAGTCAATAAGTTATCGGGAGAAGAAACTAAAACCGAGGAAGAACCACCTGCAGAACAAGTTCTACCTGACACAAAGGTTTAACCAGGAGAGGACAAGCTTAAGGGACAAGAGGAAGAAATCCAAGTGCACACTTAAGAAGCTCAACCGGAGCAAAAGCAAAAACAAAAGGAACACGCTGACATACCAAGCTCCTCATCAAAAAGGAAGTCTTTTGGTGAGAAGAAGGAAGTTAAAAGGAGCAAGGTCACCGATACAGTGGTAGACATCAGCAAGATGTCAACTAGACAGCTCAAGGAGCTGACCAAGAGAAAACAAGACAATATTCTGACCACTGTCAAGAACATATTGAGCAACTTTGTACCAGACACTGATGTTGATGAAGATGAACCGGTCATCGACCAACTTGAAGTTTTGGCACAGGCAATCCGTGAGGATCTAACCGATTCAAAGACTGTGGCAATCGACCACTATAAGTAGAAAAGAGTGGAGATATTGCACAAGCAAGTTGCAGATATCAAGGCCAATGTATCTATCCACCTAAGAATGCTCCAACAACAACTTCAGGAGGCAAGAAGTTTGATGAGTAGGACATCAATCTTTGATGTGTTTTTGCAAGATTTGACAGAGAAGTCAGAAAAAGTCTCAGAAGAGATCAGAACCCTGTCCACTCAGTTTGATATCAAGAATAAACTGCAACTTCTTTCAGCAGAGAAATGACAAGTTTAACTCTTACACTGAGAAAAATTGTTGAAGAAAAGAATAAGAGGATCCAAGACATTATTGGATTTCAGATGTTTCTGGCACCAACTTTTGACATTATGAATCAAACAAAGAATTCCACAGAAGTCCTGATCAATGAACCAGCTTACAAAACTGTGGAAGATATGGAGAACATCATTGTTTCTCTGAAAGCTGCCCAAAAAAACATAGAATATGTAACCGGTCAATGGGCAACACTCCTTCAATCTGCCAAAATAATATACAAAGACATTTTCACAAAACTTTGACTTAGCGAGATGTCACACCCTTTGTCCTATGGAGGCAAAAAGGGGAAGAAGAGCAGAAAAGGGCTGAAAGTGAGTATGGTTTTGAGTGGATAAGAAGAAGAGCAGATAGAGGAAAGATAAGAACGAAGCATAACAGTCACCGGAGCACTCAGACAGGGGAAGTGTTCTACAAAGATAATTGTCACAAGTAAGTGAGTATGGTTTTGTGCACAAGTTTTGCCACCAATGACAAAGGGGAAGATTGTTAGCAATTTAAGATTGTCATTAGTGTAAATTCACAAACACCATGCACCAGTAAAAGGTCACTGGTTACTCACGTTACTTAGGAAGCACTGGTAGACTAGAAACACAGTGTATGCACAAGGAATTGAAGAAAAGGGTATACATCGGTAGACCGATCTAAGTACATAGTACCGGTCTCGAAGTGCATACAAAGTTGAACCAAGAATAAAGGTTGCACCAGTCTAAACTGGCTAAAGATCCGCACCAGATTTTGCGGAAGCAGCTTAAGTTAAAACCGGATTATACGGGACATCCACCGCATTGAAGTGGAGTTATCTTTTTAACAGGAATTAGCTTTATTTCAACGGATGTTTTGCAAGGTAAACTCCAGATCAGAATGCAAAGCTTAACTGCTAGTTGCATGATTTTCTTGTTGAGTTTACAGCCTGACGATTCTATGAGTTAAGGGTTTCATAACGACGAACTCTTGTATAAATATAGGTCATAGGATGCAAGAAAGTTGTTGTTGATTAGAAGTGATTGCATAGGGTAGAGGAAAGACATCTTCCAAGGAAAGAGCTACAGACACAGAGGTAGCAGAGAGCAATAGCCAGGCAAACCGGGAAGGAGGTATGATCTAATCAGACATTCAGTGTCATAACAGATCATTATTTTTGTTTAGTGTGAAAGCATTTTAAAATCCCTTTATTAGGGTGGACCTAATCGGTTCGTTGTAAAAATCCCCTAACAGGGTAACATCTTCTTGATGTTCTAAGTCCTGTAACCAGGCAGCTCCTAAAAGGGTTCAGATCTTAACAGATCTCTTGTAAAATCCCTTAACTGGGTAGCACCTTAACCAGTGCTTTGTAAGCTCCTAACAAGGCGCCTTCATTCCACAATAGTGAAGTTGTGAGCTCTGTCTCACTGTGGTTTTTCCTTCTAACTGAAGGTTTCCACGTATATATCTAGTGTTGATCTGTGTACTATGCTTACATATAATTGATTGTTTTTAGAAGAATATTGTTCAAACAAGCTTTAAAAGTAAAGAAACAGTTCTTACTAATTCACCCCCCCTCTCAATAACCGGTCAGTACTAACACTATGGATAGCCACAATGAGTTATATCATTGAGATATTCATGGTGGATATTATGTACGTAATATCGGTGGATATGCCATGAACAAATATCCTTATGGTAGGCATCATGTGACTTGATGCCTGTGCACATACCATAATGGATATTGTGAGTATGGTGAATATCATGTGACTTGATATTCGTGGACATGCCATTACTCCTGATATCACTGTGAGGTGATATCATTTATGGTGGATATCATGAGACGATATCTGTGGATATGCCATAACTCCTGATATCACAATGAGGCGATATCTCTCTCACAATAAATGGATCTGTTGTGTTTACAACAGGATAGTAATCATCCTCCCTAGCTAAGAGGGAGTGTTAATGTTTGTAGCTTCAATTGTGGCCAATAAACCACATAGAAGAGAACACAATACACAAAGATTTAACGTGGTTCACCCAATCCCTGGGCTACGTCCACCAACAAGAAGTCCAATATTATTATTATCCAATGATTACAACCTGATTACAATCCGTAATCCCTTATAGCTTAATTCCGCCGCAAGTACTAAAATCATACATAATGAAATCCCTAACCCTAAGCCATATTATACAATATTTTTCTGCTTTAGGGTTATAATGAGTTACAATATGTCGGCCCAAAAAATAGCCGAAAATATGTCGGGAGGAAAAGTGTACAGTACTTTCCTGGATAGTACTTTCTTGATCAGTCACCACAAGCTAACAAGTTGGATTATTCTAACTGATGAAATCAAATGCATAAGTGGCCTATCGGCCTTAAGCATTTGATCTCTATCCTTTTTTGTATACTGCTTAAATTAATTGCTCTGATTATGGTTATAATGAGTTACAATATGTCGGCCCAAAAAATAGCCGAAAATATGTCAGGAGGAAAAGTGTACAGTACTTTCCTGGATAGTACTTTCTTGATCAGTCACCACAAGCTAACAAGTTGGATTATTCTAACCGATGAAATCAAATGCATAAGTGGCCTATCGGCCTTAAGCATTTGATCTCTATCCTTTTTTGTATACTGCTTAAATTAATTGCTCTGATTATGGTTATCATAATGCATGATTAATAATTAGTAAATTAATAATCATATATATATATATATATATATATTCAATAATATATATATAGATATATATACATAATCGAGTTTAATATAATAATTATTAATGATGCTATGTATCAATAATGAGTATCGATATTATATTAATCATGTTGTGTATCGATAATGAGTATCGATATTAGATTATTCATATTGTGTATCGATATGATATTAATCATCTTGTGTATCGATATTATACTACAACATGTCGATTTGTAAATCAATGGAGATTAGTTTACAGTGATCAGTCATTATCATGAGACATGTCTCCACACACTTATATATATATTGACCAAATCAGATAACTTGCAATGTACAGAAATCGATAAGTGCAAAGCAAGATACATCAGTGACATAAAACATATTACCACAGTTTGATATTAATTCATATCTCAGCAGCTTCATAGTATCACTGCTCAATATTGATTCATAAGGAATTAATATTGTCATTATACAGATCAAATTGATATTGATATAAAGATCATCACAGATTGATATAAATTCATATTGAATTTATATTGATATTTATATCCAAGTAATATTATTGTGATATTGTGATCAACATATCAAATAGAATATTGTTCAAATCTGCATCTACATCTGGAGAACAGTGATTAAAATTAAAATTTCTATAACCTATAATTCTGATCAAAATTAACATTTTGGACCACAAAAACCATAACACTTCACAAAACAAGATAGACCAAAAATCATTAAGTTTGTCATCAAAGATCTCCACAAAACCAGCTAACACTTCAACCCGCGACAACCAGGGCAGGTATTTCAGACCACAGGTTGACAAAGGAAAAGGGACCAAACTCAGGAAGCAAAAGAACATTCAAAGAAGATATGACTTTCAGTCCCCTCACATTGCAAACAGAACAGCATACAGGATCAAGCCCCAAAGAAGAGAGGACATCCCTAACAACAACTTTATTAAAAAGCAATTGCCACCTAAGACAAACAAACCTTCTTATTAATCCAAAGACAACCCCAAGATGTTTTAATCCAAGTGAAGGCAGTGGTTGTAGAAGCTAGAGACATACAAATGATCATTTACAACCGTAACACCTCCCTTGCTCTCTTTATGATTTTTTCTTGAAAGGAGTTCTTCAAGTTTGTGGATGCTAGATATGCTATTTATGTTATTTTGATAAGGATGTTGAAGGTGAATGAGTCTCTAAAGTAATGATGTTTAATGTGGAGTGATGTAGATGGATGAGGCAAACATAACTGAAGGAAAAAGAGAAGCAAAAGACCGTTGATGATGATTGGTGGTCCACAGTGATTGTGATGCTCCCTTCCTAATTTGCCCTAAAAATCACAATGGCAACAAATTAGGATTAGGGTTACATCTTACCAAGTAAGATATCTCTTCAATTAGCGTAATCATGGATTTGAATCTTGCAATCATAAGAAACATATACACGTCCATTATTAGAGTTAGTCCATAACACATGGTATTCATATGATATCTATAGCATCATTTCAAGTTCAAACACATTAGGGTGTGGGAGAAGAAGCATAATAGGTCTGCCCAAAGCCATCCCACACTAAGCCAAATAGTGGAACATTGGTCCTTTTGGCCCTGGTGGAAGGCAACATGGACATCCACCCTAGGTATCCTACCTAGTGGGGTGCTTGTACTTGCTTTCCCTATCCACACTTCATCATCTAAGATTAATATCATAGTTACTAGGAGACGGGGAGACTTGGAGATGTTTGTGATTGGTACTTGTATTAGTGTGGCCAATTTTCGAATATAGGAGACGAGGGTACTTGGAGATGCCAATTTTTTTAATATAACTTAATAATTTCAAGAAAATATCATGAGATAGAACTTTGAAAACAAGATTAATAAATCAGTCATACTAGAACAATAAATAGTAAAGGCAATTTCTCTTTAGACCATTACAATGATAGGAAATCAGTGATACAACTATTTTTGTCCCTCTCAAAAAGTCTACACTGTTAGTAGATCCCATTACTATAACTTTGCACGGATTTTGTATCATCCAAAATATCAGCATGAAACATTATGAAGGTGTGTTTTATTTATTTACCTTCCTTTTTTGCCTTTTAACTCATTTTACTTTAAGATTTTAGGTAGGAGATGTCAAGTTCTAGTCAGGAGACTTTGGAGATGGCAAGAGACGACAGCCAAAAGAACCTTGTCTTTTGGGAAGTTTCTGGAGATGTCTTCGGTATTGGAGATGTGTCTCCATCTCCAAGATGCATCTCGGGGGGTGGGAGACAACAAGTCTCCGGGTAACGATGATTAATAGCCATCATTATAGAGTCAGAGAGGAGATTGTAATGAAGGTTCCTTGACTGTCCTATCTAAGCCCAAGACCGAATCTTTGCTACTCTTGGCCCTGGTGGCAGTCAACATGGACATCCACTTTGGGTATCTACCTAGATGGCAATCCTCATGATTCTCCCTTTCCTTACACCTCCTTCCTTCTATAAATGATGGGGATTTACAACCAGACTTTTGACATATGGATTTTATATCTAATCATAAACATATATAAAAGATAATTGATTGATTGTATGTATCTAACTGCTGGATGATTAAAACTTGATTCTTAACTACTGTTTTCTCCACTCTATCTAAATCTTATTCGATGAATTGATGTTGTTGCTGAGCATATATTTCTGCTGCTGATGATTGATGATGTCTGATGAACTGATCTGCTCTTATAGATCAGTGCTTGTGATCCTTGGCTCGATCCCTCTCTCTAAGGAAGTCCTTTCCTTTTTATATCTTTACCTCTCTTTGAAAAGGGACGTCTCTTTGAATGGAGATAACCTTTGTTAATAACCCCTTTTCATTATAACTGTTGCTCCTCCATAATCACTGCACATTAAGCATATTAAGTGCTGCTCTTAATTACTGTCTTTGCTTACTTACATTCATTGCTGCTTTCCTTTTTATCTCTGCTCATTACTATATTACCGCTATCTTAACCTGTACCCCTGCTCATTTATTGTCACCATTGTTTTTATCACTACTTATATCTGATTATATTTTTCCTGATTGGGTCAATCTGCCCCACTGATTAGGTTGATCTACTCTTATATCTTATTTTCCTTTATATCCACTCTTAATCGATGCCTTGAGGTATGGTGAGTGATGATTGATAGTCCCATTCAATGCTTGGAATAAATCCTCCTTTATACTTTATTGATCTCCCTTGGATGTCTTCCTTAAATGAAATCTTCTCCCCTTTATATTCCCCAATGTGAGGGAAAGTCACACCTCTTAATAATGGTCACAACCTTTCATAATTGTCACCTTTGGAAGGGTCACAACTCTTTATCATTGCTGCCCCTTTGAAAGAGTCACTTCCTTCTTCCCATTCCTTCCAGTAATGCTTCCTTAATTTCTTTTGCTCCCTTCTTTCTTCCTTCCTCCATATCCCCTTTCAAATGAATTCTCCTCCCTTTTATATCTTATGTTGAGGGATTCACAACTCTTCATTACATATCTCTTGATCTTTCATTAAACTTAATTAACTTGTATTATATATATTATATAGTTAATTTTTATATTTTAATTTATTATTATTTATTAGTAAAATCTTATTTTAAAAAGGGGACATTACAATGGTTTGATAATTTTTTTGATTTTTTAAATAAATGGTAGCAAGAAATGGTACTGTTGTGCCTTGCATGCACGCCCCGTTGTAGGCAGGGACCCACAATTTTCGTTTGAGTCCTTAGGTTAGTTTAGGTCCATATTCCACATTTGGAACGTTCTTTTTTAAATCTGCATTCTATCTCTGCATTTGGAAATTAGGAGTACACCTTGCTTATGTAGAGATTAGGTTGAGAACAACTTTGGAAACTGCCTAGGAATGGATTAGGAAGGAATAGCAAGAATAGGGGATCACTATAACACTCTTGAAATCCATAGGGCAACAAAGCAATTAGGCCTGAAAGCTACTTTGTAAACAATGAAGAAATCCAAAAGATGGAGAAGGGTATTCAGGATGAAGTTGGTTGGGAATATGAATCATCACGGTCAATCGAAAGCTGAATAATGTTGAGTATCAAGGGATATTTCTGGAGATGCAAAGACTTATTTATGATGATAAAGAGGCAGAGTTGAGACAAAATGAAGAAACTTTTATTGGTTCTTTAGGAGTAAGCTTAGACAAAAAATTTGTCATTTTGCACTTAGGAAATGCATTAGGAATCAGTTCAAGGAGTAAGAGAATGAACAAGGATTCGACACTGTATACTTGAAATGAGCATTTTGATTAATAGAATTGCAGAGGACTTTGAATGGAATTAGAAGAGATTAGCCCAAAGGCAACTTCATCAAGATTTTGAATTAGCAAGAGCACAGAGAATTTCAAGTATCATTTTGGAGAATACTGGGTGAAGAAGGTGCATAGACACACAAGGAGGGGATAAATCATAAATGAGAAATTCCAAAAACCTCTCCTTGAGCTGCCATTTCTCCCATCAAACACTTTATTTGCTGGTAGAACTAAAATCTTTATTTTATAAGTCAATTATTTGGTTTCAAAGAATCGGTTTGGTTACATTTAGTGGTCCTGGAGACGAATTAATGTGGCTTGGAAGAGTAATCTTTGGCTATGCTGTCTTATGCAAAATCAGAGAAGGTTTGAGAGAATATGAAACCAGATTTGGTCTTCGTTTGCCTCCTTAAACAATACATGAGCAGTTGCTGTGATCTCAATTATACATTTAGGTCAATAGCTTTGATTGTTTAATAAATCTGATTGTCTCTCCTTTCAGACCCTGGAGTCAACAAATAAACTGATTGTATTCATTTTCAGGGATTAATCATCCGAACTACTTCATAGGGTTTACCTGGCATTTCTGTCTGAATCTTTGAAATACTTGCAGTTTGCACATATTCAGAATTTTCTTCCATGTTCAGGATTTATCATGCAAAACTGACAACTCAACAAATCTTTGTAGTGCCATTTTTTCTTAATTTGAATAACGTAATACATCAAAGATTTTCAGCTTATTTTTGGATTTACTATGAATAACCAAAACTTTTTTTTTGTAATCAGCAGGTTTTGAGTCATTTCATAATGGATCAAGTTTCTATAAGTGCAAGTCAGTTCCATGCATTGACAACACACAATTTCAAAATAGTTCAACCAGGTTTGCCACCTTTGCCCTCAGTTTGCATCCTTGTGAAATTTAAGAATGTGATCCATCTTTTCTTGCAATGACATTTTGACATTATCACTTGATTTTGAGATTTTGCAGGCCATGGATTCACACAATCTTACTAGTTTTCTTCAATCTTACTAGTTTTCTTGATAAAGTCTAGCTTTTGGTTCTTGTTACAACAATTTTTTGCTTCTCACACAAAGATTCTGCATTTTCAACTTAATTGTGAAAATGTTGTAATGCTTATTGTTTAACTTTAGGCACATTATTATCAATGAATTATTAGTGTTTCTCACATAGTTACTGTATCTATAGCTAACCGTAAGATTTGGCTGAATTTTCTGAGCATATGCTTACTTGATCCCAAGAGAGCTTAAAATCAAAAGAACAAGGTGAAGGAAGCCAAGCATTAAGTTTCTAAAATTTTGTTCCCAGTACTTTCCTTTGTCCATAGAAAATTATCTTTACTCTTTCTTTTATAACCATCAAAGAACTTGATTAGATAAAATTAGCCCAAATGCTTTCTTAAATTTAATGATTTAAACCATAGTTCAAAGACTCAGACTTGCCACGGACTCGGCAAACCAAAAAATTGAACTTAGACTCCCCACAGACTCGGCAAAGACTTGGCAAAAGGGAAAAACCATAGCTTTACATAAAAACACAAAGAAATTAATGCATTTAAAGAACATAAGAGCCATAATTGATACATTACACATGTCATATGAATCTCAAACACTCAATATATGAAATATCATCATAGTTGCAAACTTTAAAATGTATAATAGCAGCATAAGTTTATAAATGTTTACAAAATTAGATATAATGATATGGTCAAATATGAAAAACAGAAAATTAAAGACTACATCCTCCTCTTTCCTCTTCTAATATAACTCAATTTTTGACGCCTTAAACTAGTAGGCGTTGTGGTATGTAAAGGAGTTGATTCTTCTTCTTCAACATCAAAGTCGTCGTCCTCCGTCTCACTAGAATCAGCCAATGTTGCTGCTTCTGCTGCTGCACCTCTCTCTAACTCTGCAATATCTTCTTTAGTAAGGAGGACATCATCACCTTCATCTTGTTCATTGACCATCCACTCACCATATGGATCAATTTCGTCCAAGTCAATGGACTCGTGTGAAACAGCATCCACCTTTCTAGTGCGAAGGCAAAGGTTATACCGAACAAAGACAAGATCGAGTCTCTTGTGGCTCAACCTATTTCTCTTCTTTGTGTGAATGTTCTCAAATGTACTCCAATTCCGTTCACACCCAAAAGCACTACATGACTGAGACAAAATACGTATGGCTATCTTTTGAAGATTAGGTGTGCTAGCACCATAATTCTCCCACCATAAATCTACAAAAAAGATTTAGAAATATTAGAATTGAGTAAACTATGTAAGTTTTTAACAAATTAACAATCATTATCAAGTTTCTAATTTTTTCTTCTAGTATTGAACAGGATATTTTACTTGGTTGTTGTTCTTCTCTCGTGTCAATTGCTTGTTGTGAAGAGAAGAGTTTCCCCTCTGCACGCTTGTAGATCTTGAACAATGAACATTTCCAATTTCATAAATAAGAATTGTCAAAGACTCAAACTCAACAATGAGCATTTCCAAATTCATGAATCATAAATAAATTATAAGATATAACAAATGTCAAATCTCACTTCCAACTCATCAAGAACCTTGTCTCTCAAGTCACGGTCAAGAACCATCTTATCAATGCATGTAACAACACTTGCCATGACCTCCTCATCAGCCTTAAATGAATCAGAGAAGTAGAATCTCAGGTTCAAGTAGTATGCCAAGGCATGTATCGGTTGGTGGAGCTGGTGTGTCCACCTATGATCAATGATGCGCCAAAGGACTTCAATTTTTTTAAATTTCAACCATAGTAATGTGAAATGGCCTCTTTGGCCCTATCCATGGCCTCATAAATGAAACCCATTGGCATTCCCTCTCCATCCACCATACAAAGAACCCTTACCAAAGGTTCTATCACCTAGAAAAATGAAAACAAATTTTAAATTATTACAAAATTAACCCCTAAAAAAATAGCAAGTTGATTCTTGTATACAGTTTATATTTGGGTTTGTTACTTACCTTGATTAACTCATCTCCGCTTTTGTTGAACCCATCATAAAAAATAATACTTACTATCTTCTCTGCCTCAAGTTTTTTGGCATATGCAGACTGCAGCCAAGCATCAAACACAAACATTTGCCTAAGATGAGGAATGGCACCAAGAATGCTTTGCAATGTGAGGAAATGGCTAGCAAATTGTGTCGCTCTTGGTCTCACAAGGTCCTTACCACTTGTGTGTTTTCTCATCAATGCAAGGACCCAAGTATGGTTGTAGATGAATTTGGTGACACTTTTAGCATCTTCAACCACCCTTTTCACCCAACTAATCTTTCCAATGTCCTCTAACAACAAGCCCAAGCAGTGTGCAGCACAAGGACTCCATGTAATTGTGGGATGCCTCTCCATAAGCATTCTACTTGCAGATACATATGCAACTGCGTTGTCTGTGATAATTTGGACAACATTCTCAACTCCAACTTCTTGGATCACCCCATCTAACAAATTGCACAAAGTCTCAACAGTTTTTATTTCCTTTGAGACATCTATAGACTCGAGGAATACTATTGTACCATTAGAAGCCACCAAGAAGTTGAGGAGAGTCCTATTTCTCCCATCTGTCCATCCATCAGATAAGATGCTACAATGGCCCATTGAAGTCATAAGTTGTTGGGGCCTTAAACCCCTTACCTACAACTGTAAATGGAGTAACCAAACCTTCCCAATATGGGTTGCTTGCCACATTGAAAGGCAAATCGTTGTAGTACCAAAAATTTGTTTCTGCTATTATTGCTTTCTCATGTTTTTCTTTATTCCATCCTATACCTTCAAGTGAAGGTTGTGCTCCTGGAACATTGTGCGGAATAAATTTTTTGGGTTTGATGAAGGAGGATTCTGAGTAAGTAACCTCTCCTCATTGTCAGCAATAGATGAGTTTAGTTGATGATGAAAGGGGGCTGCCCTTTTACGAGTGGTTGTGCAATGAAAGGGAGCTGAACTGGATGCATTTGGATTCATTGCAGCTATCATGGCTTATTGCTTGCCACATTAAAAGGCAAATCGTTGTAGTACCAAAAATTTGTTGCTGCTATCATTGCTTTCTCATGTTTTTCTTTGTTCCATCCTGTACCTTCAAGTGAAGGTTGTGCTCTTGGAACATTGCGCGGAATAAAAAAATTTGGGTCTGATGAAGAAGGATTCTGAGTCTCAATAACCTCATCCTCATTGTCAGCAAAAGATGAGTTTAGTTGATGATGAAAGGGGGCTGCCTTTTTGTCAGTGTTTGTGCAATGAAAGGGAGTTGAACTCGATGCATTTGGATTCATTGCAGCTATCATGGCTTGTTTTGTTTTTTCTCTTTCTTCTTTATGAGTCATATTTCGCAAGAAGGGCCTTCATGTGTCTAATAATCTCTAGAGTTGTATTGGGGCAGCCATCCACACCTTGTCCGGGTATTCTAGCAAGGTGGTATTTTAATCTATTCACTCCACTTGTCATCGGTTTGCTACATTCCGTGCAAGTCACGTCTCCCTTTTTATTTCCCCTTATTCCATACTTCCATGTCCGAGTATTCTAGCAAGGTGGTATTTTAATCTATTCACTCCACTTGTCATCGGTTTGCTACATTCTGTGCAAGTCATGTCTCCCTTTTTATTTCCTCTTACTCCATACTTCCATGCCTCATCTTTTGTTTTTCCCATAGCTGTTACAACATGAAAAAATTAAAAAAATCAATAGGGGTTTATGGAAAAACAACCAAAAATTGATAATGAATCATTTGATAACAATAGTATTAAAAAACAAGATAAAAATGCAAAGAAATTAGTCAAAAAGAGAAATAGAAAATTTTTTGCCAGCATTTCCCTTGTTTTCCAAGATTTTCTTCATCTCTAATGGAAGGGGGAAAAAACTAGAAAAACTCCTTACCTAGATGTAGTTTGCCGATTTGATGTTGGTTCTTCAACCTCTCCACACCCTAAAACCCTGTTGTGAGCAAGAACAAAGAGCAAATGAGAGGAAAAATGAAAAAAAAACCACTTAATGCATGTGTTGGGCATGTTTAGTGGACAACGCGAGTCCAAGTCAATGACTCGTGAGTCCCGATGAAAGACTCGCGCAAGTCCTAGGCAAGGACTCGCAAGTCAACTCGCTTGGACTCGCCTTGCAAGTCCATGGCGAGTCAACTCGGCTCGCCATGGGACTCGCGAGTCCATGCGATTTTTTGAACTATGATTTTAACAACAAAGTTCTTAGTTCATATAGCTAAACAAAAATTATCTATCTCAATAAGATTCTCATGCAAGCAACAATCTTTTCCACATCACATTGACATATAGAGAACTCAGCCCAAAACATTTAGACAAATGATAGATTTTGCAAAGCCCAACAAGAAAATTTGATTTGACTAGGACTCTCATCATTGGGAGCAATTCCAAATAAATAGTCATTTAAAGAAAGAAATTTTGGTTCAAAAGGAAAAGATAAGATCAGGTCATGTTGATAATATTGTTGACGACATAGGAACCATAGAATGATCTATAAATGACATAAAGAAAAGGAATTTATTATTCACTTAATCACTTTCCATTGTTTAAATACAAGTTGAAATCAAAAGTTAGGAGGGAAGGAATCATGTCATGCCCCCTTCTTCAACCTTGGCATTTGGGGGATTTCTAGTAGCCTATTTTATCATGTAATGCCTACTTAATTTATTTTATTAAGTTACCTTAAATAAATTTTGCAGGCAACTTTTGTTTAATTGATTTTTATTAAGTGACTAAGTTCAAAAAGTAGAAATAAGATTAAGGATTATTATTTTTAATGAAGGTCAAAATAAAAAGGGGTTCACCACTTAGTGTTTTGGCTAAGTGTTGTTGTTGTCACCACCTAGGTTCAAACCCCCGTTGGGCCATTGTGATCATGAGCTTATGCCTTTGTTGATCCAATTTGCTGAAGGGTTTGGGCTTGAGCTTTGTAATAAGGGGATGAGGTCCCCCATTTGTGGTCTCATTGGTTCATAGCTCTTAGTCAAAAGTGTTTCACATGGAGCCAAAGGGCGTGTCATGCCAGCGTCACCAGCCATGTTAAAAAGTTTACCAGGCACTTAAATTTCTTTTTAAAAGTCAATAAAAAAACCTCCTCGAAAGTCTCGTACAAGTAATAAAAGAGGAATGAAGGATCTCATTTACACATCTTGGTCATCTTATAACTAAAACCTTAGGACAAAAACCATATGAGTATTTGGGTTCGGAAACAAAGTATTTCTTCCAAGTCAAATTGGAGGTGGATAAAATCCTAGATGCAAGAGCAGATAGATTTTAATGTATTGCTTAATATTTACAATGAGCAACACGCTCATATAAACAACACCAGATATTTACAAAATAGCAAGTATCTAATATTAGACTGCTACAATACGGGAAGCTATCTTGAGCATTAAAGGAAACATTCAAAATATTCTAATACCCTCCCATAATGCTCAATCTATCAACAACACCAATAGATTCCCTGAATTTTACAAATTTATTAGAACCGAGGGACTTGGTGAAGATATCTGCGGGCTGCTCCAATGTAGGTACATACAACAATTGGATGGATTTGTCTTCAACTAGCTGACGAATGTAATGACAATGAGTTTCGACATGCTTGGTTCTTTCATGGAAGACCGGATTCTTTGCCAGTTTGAACACGCCCTAATTTTTACAGAATAGGGGGGTCGGTCTTGTCGGAGGAACATGCATATCTGCAAGCATCCGTCGAAGCCAAACTGCCTCACAAGCTGCCTTAACTGCTCCCTGATACTCTGCTTTAGTCGAAGACAGAGCCACCACCTGCTGCTTCTTACTAGTCCATGTGACAGCACCAGATCCCAAATTAAACACATATCCAGCGGTAGACTTACGATCATTAACAGAACCGGCCCAGTCTGAATCTGTGTAGCCACATAGTGTAGGGTCAGGACTCTGAGTGTACAGAAGGCCATAATCAGAAGTACCGCTTACGTAGCGCAGGACACACTTTGCTGTTGTCCAATGATCAACCTTGGGAGCTGTCATAAAACGGGATATGTAGCTTACTACAAAACTAATGTCAGGTTTGGTGGCAATAAGATAAATGAGATGACCCACTAGTCTAAACAAAGATTCATCCACAACAGGTGAAGTGGACTGAGCTGACAATTTGAGCCCGGGTTCCATAGGAGTGGAGGCAGGTTTGCAATCCTGCATTCTGAACCTGTCCACAAGATTTCTGGCATACTTGGATCGAGAAAGGAAGATACTGTGCTCAGTTTGCCAAACCTCAACTCCGAGACAATAGTGCAAGAGTCCCAAATCTGTCATATCAAAGGTGCGACACAAATCCTGTTTGATTTCAGTGATCAAATGTTCTGAACTACAAGTAATGATCAAATCATCCACATAGACAACTATAAACAATATATCATCACCTACATGTTTGATATACAAATTTGAATCCAATGGACTCCGTTGAAGACCCTGATCGGTTAAGTATTTATCAATCTGCATGTACCAAGCCCGAGGGGCTTGTTTCAGACCATAGAGAGCTTTGACAAGTTTACAGACTTTGTGTTCCTGGCCAACAACCTTAAATCCAGGGGGTTGCGTCATGTAGACTTCTTCCTACAAGTCACCATTCAAAAAGGCACTCTTAACGTCCATCTGATGGACTTTCCAACCAAACTGAGCTGCTAAGGCAAGGACAAGCTGTACGATACTCATTTTGGCTGTAGGAGCAAAGGTCTCCTCATATTCAATGCCTTCTTTCTGTGAGAACCCACGAGCTTTATACTTGTGTAAGGTTCCATCAGCTTTGTATTTCACCTTGTACACCCATTTGCAGCTAATGGGCTTCTTCCCTAAGCAAAGATTAGAAAGGACCCAAGTGTGATTTTTCTGAAGACTTTGGAACTCTGCTTCCATAGCTTGTTCCCACTCAGGGATACCTTTAGCCTCAGAATAAGTCTAGGGCTCATAGACACTATGAATGTTAGCCATAAGAGTAAAATTAACTGTAGGCTGTTGTTTGCTCTTATTTCTGGAAGCTCTACCCTCAATGAGCTCATCATCCCTGAGATCACTAATAGTTTTAGTCCACCATTTAGGCCGGAGAGTGGAGGAGCCAATGTCTAGAGGGGCTGGAAGAGGCTTAGGAGCAGCAACAGGAGCAGGAAGAGGATTATGTTCCTGAGCCTCAATTGGTTCAACAATAGGAGCCTCATGGTAGGCATCATCGGCATCATCCCTCCCATCAGGTGAAGCTAGAGGAAGAGGAACACTGTGAGGCTGATCCTCAGAACACCGCTCAGGAGAGAAAGGTCCTCGAGTTTCATCAAAAACAACATCACGACTGAAGATAAGATAATCAGTGTTGACATCTATCAGTCTGTAGGCCTTATGGTTGTCACTGTACCCTGTCATCATGAGGCTCTGACTCTTGGAATCCAATTTCGAGGGCTTAGCATCAGGAATCCAAACATATGCAAGAGAGCCAAAAATCTGTAGGTGACAGATTCTGGGCTTACGACCATTCCAAACCTCTTCGGGAGTCTTTCCTATAACAACCTGAGTAGGAGAACGATTTAGGAGGTAGACAACAGTAAACACTGCTTCTGCCCAATACTTATTAGGGATAGTTCTGTGTTGTAACATAGAACGAGCCATCTCAACAATCGTACGATTGCGACACTCACCAACACTGTTTTGCTGAGGAGTGTGAGGTGTAGTGAACTGGCGTTTGATGCCATGGGTAGCACAGAAGTTGGAGAAAGTAGTGGAACAAAATTCTCCACCGTTATCTATTCTAAGAGAAATGATACTACAGTCGGACTCTTTTTCAACCAAAGATTTAAACTTCTGAAAGGTACTAAATGCATCTGATTTTTGTCTAAGAAAGTAGACCCACATCTTTCTACTAAAATCATCAACAATGAGCAGAAAGTATTTGCAACCAGTAATTGAAGAAGTATTCATAGGGCCACAAATATCAGCATGAAGTAAATGAAGTACCTTAGATGCATGCCAAGAATCTCCATCATTGAATGGAGTCTGATGTTGTTTGCCAGCTTGACAAGCGTCGCACACTCCAAGATGTTGTGTTTGAATATCAGGTAGGCCAGAAACAAGTCCCTCCCGGGACAGTTGAGACAAGTATTGGATGTTGAGATGTCCATATCGCTGATGCCACAAAGTGCTGAGAGATGAAGTACAAGCTGCCATAGCTATCTCAGGAGAATCACCTGTGTCAGTAAGCCGATATAGGCCATGATCTTCTAGACGAGTAGCAATAGTAAGACGAGTCTCTCGATCAATAATGGAACATTTGTGAGTACTGAACACCACATCCAACTGAGGGGAATTCCTCATGATCTGACTCACAGAAAGCAGATTGAGTGCCATACCAGGAACATAGCACACATTGAGGAAGATGAGCTTCCTCCCACTAGACTGTATCTGAACATTTCCTCGGCCAACAATTTTGTATTCCTCACCTCTGCCAAACACAACTGAATCATTGTATGGAGAGAGATCTGTAAACCAGTCACGCCGATGAGAAAAGTGACATGAAGCACCAGAATCGATATACCAAGCAGAAGACCTAGCTAGATCTGAGGGGCTTTTAGCCATAAAAGCGTAGAAAACAGACTCCTGCTCAAACTGTTCAGCAACATTCGCCTGCTGAGGTGACCCTCCTTGTTTCCTTTGTTCAGAAGCGGTTCTCTGACGACAATCTTTCTTCACATGGTCGTACTTGCGACAGTAGTGACACTGCACAGTCTTTTGCTGAGGGTTGCTTGAAGGTTGATGGAAACCTCCCTGTGGTGAGGACTGAGATGGTTGAAATTTAGCTACAAAGGCTTGTTTTGAAGGGAACAAGGGAGCACGGCTACCAAACTGCTGCTTCCAGCGATCTTGCTGTAGGAGTTTGGTGCACAACTCTGGGAATTTCTATGAAGAGCCTATCTAGCTCCCTTTAGATCAATATACTAAATTTGATATAATTTGCAAATGTCTCACTCAAATTGTTGGATCATTAAACAATAACATGAAATTTCCACCACTTCCAAATATACCAAACAAAATAAATTGAATATCCTTGATAACATTAACTAATTTTATTCTCTTTACAAAGTATAATCAGATATTTATGCATTATGGGAATTAGAGCACCTGCTAATATTAGCCACCTTTGCAAATGCTAAGTTCCTCCAATTAGACCCTTGCTGCAACCATAAATGCTTGATGTTTTTCTGCTAATGAATTCACGTGACTGCTGTAGGTGTGGCTGGAACCTGTATATATTCGCAAGCTTCTGCCAACCTCTTAACGGCTCCCTAATGCAACCACAAACACAAGAGAATGGTGTGCTGTCAATCCTTGACGCCGCCTGTAGAAACTTCCACTGCATATCGCATGGAAGAGAGAATATGCAGGAAGTATTCTCGGGTCTCAAACAACAAAACGACTCCCTTATTTGCCGTGACTGCAAGGTATCGGCTCCAAATGATTGCTGAGTCAGCAAGAATGAACTCACGACCCTATTGGATTGAAACGTGACTTGGATGGCTGCCGCAAATGCCCTCACACTCACGTGCCAGCACATTGAATTAACGTGGACAGTTTGCAGTGTTATTTCGCTGTTGAACAATAGCGTCTCCCAATTTATATAAATCGCAGCCCACAAATGCAGCACCACACATGAATTTCGATAATCTTCTTCTCTCACAACTCTTTTGATAATCAGAAAAATAAATCAATAGCATCCATGAAATTATTTCAGAATTCGATTGTTGAATTCAAAGACACAATTCCACAACAAAACTTCAATCTCCAGATTTCAGACTTCCACAATTCCGATATACAACAGCATCGGATTGCAAACTCAATAATAATCAGTTGTAAAATTTACCACCGACAAAAGATGGCTCAAATTACGAGAGGAATTAGTCCTCGAAACCCTAGCCAGGTTTTGTCTCCTTCACAAACTTCAATAAAATAATGATTGCATAAAAGATAATGAAAAGTGCTTTTCCGAGTTGGTTATATAGTTTTTTCGAAAGAGCACTTTTTAATATTTTCACTTAATTGGCTTTTAAAAATAATTTCACTTTATAACATTAAGTTATAAAGTCATAAGTTATTAAATTAAATCAAAATAATTTAATTTAATAACACATTAAAATATAAGCCACTGAACTATCTGACTGCAATCAACGAACTTCTGACAAAGCACCAAGTCCAACTGCCCAGCTAGGAATAGGCACTGCCCTGCCAGAAATAGCCACTGCTAAAAATAGACTTACTATAAATAGTAACTCTCTCAAACTGGAGATTCTTTGAAACTCGATCCTAAGATATCTGACGCTCCGTGCAGACACCCTGCTAATCATGGCCATGCCCAAAATACCACTTACTAAAAATAGTAAGTTGACCAAAACGATCCGAACGAAGAGTAGACCTGATAATCTGAACCTCCAGAATGGAATCCCAATGCTAGCTCCACCATCTGACCCCCTTTGATCGCCTGATTAGCCTGTGAGGGTTACCAAACCAAGCTAATCCCATAAGTCAAAAAATGGGGACATTACAATTTCAGGTCAACATTAGTCGAAGTAATGTTGAGAGTTTCTATGAAGTGCTCATAAGATGTTGGTAGACTTTTCAGAATAATAACTACCATATCTTCTTCCTCCATCTTCCGACCAATAGCGTCAAGCTGATTGCGAATGTCCTTAATCTTCGTGAGATGCTCCTGTAAGGACATATGTTCATCCATCATAATGGAGAACAACTAGTTCTTCAGAAAGAACGCGCGACTCTTGTCGGATGTCTCATGCAACTCCTTCAAATATTTTCAGATGTCTGCAGCAGACTTGCCAGAGGGAATCTGAGGCAACTGATCATTTGTGACAGAGAGCTTGAGAAGCATAATAGCTTCTCGATTCCGATCATCGAACTTATCCTGATCTGCTTGGACAGAGGTCGGACGAGACTCTGTGCCTAGAAAAAGCGCATCCAGACGACAATACTCGAAGATGGTCAACATTCGCTGCTTCCAGGTGTTATAATTGCTGCCATTAAACCGTTGACCTTTTTCCAGCATCAGGTTGGTCAAAGATGCCATTTCCAAGAACACAGAAAGATGACCAAAAAGAGGATTGAACAGTGTTAAGCAGAATCAGGTACAAATTTCAAGGATGAAATTTAACAAGCATGGATTTCAAGGCAAATTTTTGGCTAACCCAAAAAAATTTGACAAGTACCCAGAAAAGCTAATAAAAAACTCAGAACGAATTTGAAGTCGAAATTCAAATCCATTGGCTCAAAAATTGAGGTACGGAAAATGAAGCACCCCGAAAATTTTGACGAAGACCCAGATAAGATCTCGAAAAACCCACCACAAATATATTATAAAAAAAAATTCTGACCTTGAAAGCTAGGGTTTCAAACAGAAAAATGACCCTAGTTAAAAACCACTCAAAAAAGGACCAAAAAACTTGCAGAAAAATGGCCCCCGAAATATTTGAGGGGGATGCAACAGCCAGATAAACCCTTTTCACCAAAAAATGAAGCCAGAAATCACGAGCTGAGTGTAAAGAAAATGCAGAAGCAAAATCCCAAGCAGAAAAACGTGAGGCCCTAGAATGAAAACGCGTCAGATTAAGACGGCTGGAAGAAGAAAGGAGCTCGCGATAGCAGAGAAGCAATGGCGCCAAAATCACGAGCAGAGCGTCGAAGGTTTTGCTAGAACAAATCGCAAGCTAACTCACACCTAGGAAAAAAAAAAAGCGAACAAACTTGCACGATTTGCAGTAGTAGTGAATAATTTCGAAAATATTGCCTTGATAATTTCGATTAAGAAACTATAATATTTCCAAAAAAATTCAAGTGGCTCTGATACCATAAAATCCTAGATGCAAGAGCAGATAGATTTTAATGTATTGCTTAATATTTACAATGAGCAACACGCTCATATAAACAACACCAGATATTTACAAAATAGCAAGTATCTAATATTAGACTGCTACAATAAAGGAACAAAATAGCAAGTATCTAATATTAGACTGCTACAATACGAGAAGCTTGAAAAACGAACAATACTGAGAGGGGGAGGGGGTGAATCAGTATTTAAAAACAATTAATGAAAGCTTGAATGCACACACACACAGAGGAAGACATGACACAAGAAATTTCTCACGTGGAAACCCAATACGGGTAAAAACCACGGCATCACTAATCGAAAGGCAACTACCCATTACATCTGAGAGCTACAACTCTCCTTATCACTTAACTGATCAAGCTTCAACCTGACCTTGAAGGCTGCAACCTTCCCTTAAGAGAATTTGAGAAATCCAGACCAAAAGTCTAAGCTGTGTCTTCTCACTAGTATGAAGACCCCATTTGCTGCTGATAATCTCAACACAAATCAAAGTTGACAGTTTTTCATTTAATCCTCCTATTTACTCTTGCATCTTCTCCCTCTTTAGATTCTTCACCCTTTTATTTTAGTTGTGAACTGTATACTTATTCAAGAGACATGCATATATTCCTTCTTATATTGACTCACTGATACTCCCCCAATCCAACTGAATTCATTTTCTCGTAATGTTTAATCTTTTCCTTTTGGCTCCCTATGCACACACATAAAACGCATCTCCTCTTTTAGGTTCCTGGAGCACACTGTCTTTTTAATATATACAGTTCTTAGTTCTTTTGGCAAGTATGTTTCAAAGTATTTATGTGCCTCAGGAAGAGGCCTTTTTTTGTAAGTTCAAAAGCTAACCGTTGTGTATAGAACTCGTCGCATTCCGTGCATATTGAGGAAATCTTCACAGTCGTTACTCTCCACCTTTACAATCGCATTCTCTTGCATCGATCACAAGCACAGTCATCATATTTTCCTTTTTACTGGCACTGTATATCTATTAAATTAACAAAGACGGCTCCCACTTTGAATGTGTTTTATTTGATGCACTGCACTACCCCTCCAAAAAAAAACGTCCCAGTCACTCAACTTCACTTCATTCACCGTTTTTATTAAATGACCGCCTGATGCCTCATACAAAACTTCTAATGTATTCAAACTGTAGTTACGGTGTAGTCGTTTTTGATATTTTTAGACATACACAGTCCTCGTTATTTTTAACTGCAATACGCACTCCTTGAGTATCTGCCAAAGCGTTACACTCTGCCGTTGTTCATCATAGACACCAGTCGCATTTATTTTCTCTAACGGAAGCTCCTGCAGATTTTCTCCTACACAACAGAACTAAACAAAAGACACACGACACTTGTAAGTAACATCTGCCTGTGACATACTGGAGGTGTATCATGAATCCATCTAGAGCAAGGTTCCATTAACCTTCAATGCAGATCCACCTATTCTCTAGTTTGTAAAAAACGGCTGTGTCATACTCCACCTAAACAGGGTACATGTTTTGAGTTGAAAGTATTCGACACATAAACTCAATTGATGCAATCTGCAGAGAAGAATTTCCACAACACACATAGGATAATGATTCATCCGACAGCAATGACTAAGCAGTTTGAAGCACAGATACACCTGTGTGTGTTTAGGAGAGCCAGATCATCAAAGCAACACAACAGTGACTAAGTAGTTTGACACTTGCAAATAAATCATCCATCAAACAAGGCAACGAGACAGATCATCAAAATGACAAAAAAACAACAATCTCCCCCTTTTTGTCATTGATGGCAATTTCAACAACCATAAAATACATATCATCCTGAATACCTGAACCAAACTGAGACAACCTTACAAAATTTGAAACAATCTCCCCCTGAAGATCTACTCCCCCTTTGTCATCAATGACTACGAACCTAAAATCCAATTGCAGTCCGAAAGATAGAGCAATGAAGTGCTTCTGCCGAAAACAAATCGTTCATTGAGGTGGAGTAACACCAAGCTTGCTTCGAAGATACTCGAAGCGATCTCGGGGTAGAGGTTTAGTAAACACATCTACAAGTTGTTCCTTCAAACAAACATAATTCAGCTTAACAATGTTATTTGCAACTTGCTCCTTCAGATAGTGATACTTGATTGGAATGTGCTTGGTTCGAGAGTGCATCACTGGATTCTTTGAGATATCAATGGCGCTTGTGTTGTCACAAAAAATACAAATAGGATCAGTAAACTCAAGCTTATAATCACATAAGGTATTCTTCATCTAAATTACTTGAGTGCAGCATGAAACTGCTGCAACATATTCAGCCTCAGAAATGGATAATGAAGTGCAAGACTATTTCTTGCTAAGCTATGAGACCAAACAACCACCTAAAAAGAAAGCACAACCACTGGTACTTTTCTTGTCATCCACGAAGCCACCCCAATCTGCATCTGTATAGGCTGTAAGAGAGAAATCAGAACTCTTTGGAAACCAAAGACCAAGATCAACTGTGCCTTTCAGATATTTAAAAATTCTCTTAACAGCTTGAACATGTGTCTGTTTTGGAGAAGCTTGAAATCTAGCTACATATCCCACAACCTGCATAATATCCGGTCTAGTGGCTGTCACAAACAGCAGACTCCCTACCATAGATCTATAAAAAAACTGATCAATTGAAGGAGACACATCCTCCTTACTTAGCTTACATCCGGTTTCCATAGGAGTGCTAACCGGATTGCAATCTTCCATCTTAAATCTCTTAAGTACTCTAACATACTTAGCTTGGGAAATGAAAATACCTTTAGAAGATTGATTAATTTGCAGCTCAAAAAAGTACGTTAACTCACCCATCATAGACATCTCGAACTCATTTTTCATACAAGTAGCAAATGTCTTAGACATTTTGACACTGTCACTACCAAAAATCAGATCATCAACATAAACAACAACAATGAGAATGTTGTTACCTTCCTCTTTGACATACAAGTTGCTGTCTACATATCCTTTTTTGAAGCCTTGCTGCTGCAAATAATTATCCAGCCTATCATACCAAGCTCTAGTAGCTTGTTTGAGTCCATATAGAGCCTTTTTCAGCTTGCACATATAGTCTACATTATTAGAAATCAGGCCTTCCAGTTGTTCAACATAAATCTCTTCAACTAAATCTCCATTTAAGAAGGTAGATTTAACATCCATTTGGAAAATATTAAAACTTTTGAAAAAAGCAAAAGCAAAAAAAATTTGATTGCTTCTAATCTTGCAACTGATGCAAAGGTCTCACTAAAATCCACACCTTCAATTTGAGAATAACCTTTGCAAACTAAACGAGCCTTGTTTCGAATTATCTTACCATCTTCATTTACCTTGTTCCGGAATACCCATTTTGTACCTATCACATCCTTGTTGATTGGTCTTGGCACGAGCTCCCAAGTATTGCTCTTCTTAATTTGGTCTAACTCCTCTTTCATAGCTGCCACCCAATGTTCATCTACTGCTGCCTCTTCAAAACACTTAGGCTCAATCATGGAAATAAGTGAGAAGTCATCATCCTCAAAATAGTTAACATTTTTCCTAACATTCCTAGTCTTTCTTTCACCTATAACCTAATCAATAGGATGATTCTTTTGCACAAACTTAGGAGTTTTGAAATTAGAAGCATGATGATCATTTTGAGAATCATTCCTGGAATTATCATGTAAATTTTCAACATCATTAGATGTAAGAACTGTTTCTTCATGAGCAGATTGTACTTTACCTTTGTCATTCTCACCATTCTTGCTAGCTGTTACAACTTGAATGTGGAGGAGAAGAGGGTACAACAGTGCTGGTTTGAGCTTTAGGTGACACCACAGTGCTAGTTTGAGTTTTACCTTCTTCAGGGTTGTCATCATTCTCACCAAATTGATTAGTAACCTCATGAATTTTAACATTTGCACTCTCTACTAATTTATGTAGCCTTTTATTGTAGCATTTGAATGTCTTACTTTTAGAGGAATAGCCAAAAAACATTCCTTCATCAGTTCTAAATTCAAACTTACCCAAGTTATCTTCATCTCTCCTAATGTAGCATGGACTCCCAAAATTTTTAAAGTACTTAACAGTAGCTGGTTTACCTTTCCAGAGTTCATATGTAGTCTTCTTGAACTTGGGTCTCAACAATGTTCTATTTTGAATATAAATTGTTTTGTGGACAGCCTCTCTCCAAAATATATCTTTCACCTTTCTTTCATTTATCATGCAACATGCCATTTCTTGAACGGTTCTGTTTTTTCTTTCCACAACACCATTTTGTTGTGGTGTTCTTGGGGCTGATACCATGTTGCTCACAAAACTTGACAAACTCATTAGAAGTGAATTCTCCCCCATTATCAGAACGCAAACATTTGATTTTCATATCCATTTCATTTTCAACCAGATTTTTAAAAATCTTGAACTTTTCTAAAGCCTCTGATTTTTCTTTTAGAAAAGTAACCCATGTCATGCGAGTAAAGTCATCAATAAGGAGCATAAAGTATTTCTCACCTTGAAGACTTGTTGCCCTTGTTGGTCCACAAAGATCCGTACAGATAAGCTCAAGTGGCCTACTGCTGAAATCATCTTTTGGTTTGAAGGAAGCTCTAGTTTGTTTGCCCTGTTGACAATTTTTGCAAACAACATCAGTTGGTTTCTCTAACATTGGCATATCTCTAACAACCTCCTTTTTGCTGATCTTAATTAGATTGGCAAAATTTACATGCTCAAAACGCTTGTGCCAAAGCCAAGCATCCTCTACCTTGCTCAAACAGCATGTCTCATTATTAGAATCATCAAGAATGTAGAGATTATTAGCTGCTCTAGTTGCTTTAGCTATGACTTCAATTCCTTTTTTAATAGTGCAAGCATTAGAGTTAAAACTAAGATCATACCCTTGATCACATAGCTGGCTTACACTTAACAAATTGTGTTTCAACCCTTCTACATAAAGAACATTCTCAACAATAGTTTCATCATTATTAATTAGGACTGTACCTATACCAGCAACCTTTGCAGAAAAGCTACCACCAAATCTAACTTTACCACCTTTCATTTTCTTGAGAGAATGAAACTTACTCAAGTCACCTGTCATATGTCAGGAGCAGCCACTGTCAACATACCATATATCTTTCTCACTGCTAGCTAGAAGGGTTGTTTGAACAACGAGAGTTATAAGAGGAGTCTCTTGAACTTTTCTTCTCCAAACCTTGTCACTTTAGTTCTTTTATGTTCAACATTGTAGAACAAATCTGCACTATAGCTGTTGCAAAATCTTGATGTATGGCCAAACTTGTTACAGTTGTAGCAAATCAAGTTGTACTTCCTAAAAACATTCTTTTCATGCTGAAAATAATTCTTGTAGGGAACAACTCTACAATCAGCAGCTCTATGTCCAAAGTAATTACATGCAAAACAATAGCCATAGAAGAAAGGTTTATTTACCTTGTTAGGAGTAGGCTGACTACTTTCCAGTGGTGAAGAGGTTTGATTAGATTGCATGCCAACTCCTCTTTTATCTTTGGTGGGTCTTTGAGAGCTAAGAACGTCATCTAATGTGACTTTACCACTGCTGAACATAGTTCTTCACTTGAGAGCATAGAGGTTTTACCAATGTTTCTAAGAGAAACAATTTCAGCTTCTAGCTTGGCAATGTTATTTTCCTTTATTTGAATCTGATTTTCCAAATCCTCACGAATCTTTTTGGCCTCCTCATTCAGAATTTTAGAATCAGCAAGTTGAGTTGCAGTCTCTTTAAGAGATGTAGCAATCTTCAATTTTTCAGCACTCTCAACTTGTAGAAGATCCACAAGGCTTAGATTTTTCTTTTTCAGTTTCTTAATCTCAGAAAGAGCTGAAATCAATTCAAGTTCAAGGTCTACTTCATCATCTTCATCATCTCCAATTTCTTTAGAACTCACATCATCAATAGCCATGAACATGACTTCACTTATCCTAGAATCGCTTTCACTGCTTGAAGAATCATCGCTGTCATTTTTTGAAAACAACACCTTCTTGCCCTTTTCAGATTTCCAATTCTTCTTGGCAAACCTCCTAGAGTGTTTGAATTCTTTTTATCATTGCTGTCTTTTTCTTTATCAAATGGACACCTAGAGGCAAAGTGACCAAGCTTTCCGCAGTTGAAGCATTTCAAACCAGACTTGCATTTGTTTTTGTTAAAGCCTTTTTTCAACCTTCCAATGAGGTAAGCTATTTCCTCATTGGAGTCCTCATCCGAGCCTTCACTTGGATTGTTCTCTTTGTCCTTGCTTCTTTTAGAAGCCTTGAATGCAGATTCAGTTTTAGAAGGCCCTTCAACTGTAGTTCTCACCTCATAGGCAGTCAAGATACCATGTAATTTGTCAGCAGTTAAAGTGTCCAAATCTGACATTTCTTCAACAACAGAGATTTTAGCATCAAGTCTCATGGGAAGAGAACGAAGAATTTTTTGAACCACAGTTTTCTCTTCAACATTTTCACCTAGACCTCTTAAAGCGTTGACAACTTCATCAACACGAAGAAAATATGTAGCAATGTTCTCACTGTTCTTCATGCGAAGACCTTCAAAGACAGCCCGGTGAGTCTGAACTTTAGCCTTTCTGACTTTGTCATCACCTTGATATGCATTGTGCAATTTATCCCAAATATCTTTTGCGGTAGCGCAGTGCATGACTTTTACAAATTCAGCTTTAGTTAGACCACACAAAATTGCATTCATGGCCTTGGCATTATTCTCAAATTCTTTTTTACCATCAGCATTTGCAAGAGGAGTAAAAGGAATAGTGTAGCCATTTACAAGACTGAGATAGACATCACAACCAAGAGACATGATATAAATTTTCATGCGAACACTCCAAAAGGCAAAGTTGTTCCCATCAAAGAGAGGGGCACTATTTGTAGCAAGACCTTCTAAGGCACTCATGATGGGCACAAGGATCGAACTCTCAAGCTTTTAAGCACGGGAAGAGAGTGACCAGCTCTGATACCAATTGAAAAACGAACAGTACTGAGAGGGGGAGGGGGTGAATTAGTATTTAAAAACAATTAATGAAAGCTTGAATGCACACACACACAGTGGAAGACATGACACAAGAAATTTCTCACGTGGAAACCCAATACGGGTAAAAACCACGGCATCACTAATCGAAAGGGCAACTACCCATTACATCTGAGAGCTACAACTCTCCTTATCACTTAACTGATCAGGCTTCAACCTGACCTTGAAGGCTGCAACCTTTCCTTAAGAGAATTTGAGAAATCCAGACCAAAAGTCTATGCTATGTCTTCACACCAGTATGAAGACCCCGTTTGCTGCTGATAATCTCAACACAAATCAAAGTTGACAGTTTTTCATTTAATCCTCCTATTTACTCTTGCATCTTCTCCCTCTTTAGATTCTTCACCCTTTTATTTCAGCTGCGAACTGTATACTTATTCAAGAGACATGCGTATATTCCTTCTTATATTGACTCATTGATACTCCCCCAATCCAACTGAATTCATTTTCTCGTAATGTTTAATCTTTTCCTTTTGGCTCCCTGTGCACACACATTAAACGCATCTCCTCTTTTAGGTTCCTGTAGCACACTGTCTTTTTAATACATACAGTTCTTAGTTCTTTTGGCGAGTATGTTTCAAAGTATTTCCGTGCCTCAGGAAGAGGCGTTTTTTTTAAGTTCAAAAGCTAACCGCTGTGTATAGAACTCGTCGCATTCTGTGCATACTAAGGAAATCTTCACAGCCGTTACTCTCCACCTTTACAATCGCATTCTCCTGCATCGATCACAGGCACAGTCATCATATTTTCTTTTTTACTGGCACTGTATATCTATCAAATTAACAAAGACGACTCCCACTTTGAATGTGTTTTATTTGATGCACTGCACTACCCCTCCAAAACAAAACGTCCCAGTCACTCAACTTCACTTCATTCACCATTTTTATTAAATGACCGCCCGATGCCTCATACAAAACTTCTAACGTATTCAGACTGCAGTTACGGTGTAGTCGTTTTTGATATTTTTAGACATACACAGTCCCCGTTATTTTTAACTGCAATACGCACTCCTTGAGTATCTGCCAAAGCGTTACACTCTGCCGTTGTTCATCATAGACACCAGTCGCATTTATTTTCTCTGACGGAAGCTCCCGCAGATTTTATCCTACACAACAGAACTAAACAAAAGACACACGACACCTGTAAGTAATGTCTGCCTGTGACATACTGGAGGTGTATCATGAATCCATCCAGAGCAAGGTTTCGTTAACCTTCAACGCAGATCCACCTATTCTCTAGTTTGTAAAAAACGGCCCTGTCATACTCCTGTCATACTCCACCTAAACAGGGTACACATTTTGAGTTGAAAGTATTTGAAACATAAACTCAATTGATGCAATCTGCAGAGAAGAATTTCCACAGCACACATAGGATAATGATTCATCCGACAGAAGTGACTAAGCAATGAAGCACGGATGCACCTATGCGTGTTTAGGAGAGCCAGATCATCAAAGCAACACAGCAGTGACTAAGCAGTTTGACACTTGCAAACAAAACATCCATCAAACAAAGCAGCGAGACAGATCATCAAAATGACAAAAAAACAACAAAGCTATCTTGAGCATTAAAGGAAACATTCAAAATATTCTAATAGTGGATTCAAACAAGGTTCGCAATTGTATTTAACGGAGAACAGATATATTGTTACTAGTTGCAGGCACAAGGAATCTATCGATACAAATTTATTGGGATTTTCCAGCAAATAATGAATTTGTATATTAAGTGTGTGTAAGTGAAAAAGAAACATAATTTATAGTGCTGTGTGTGCTATGGGGAAAAGAATTGAAAATATTGTATTTTTATGTAAGCTTAGTTACCCAGCTGTACCCCTCTTTGAATTCCTAAAGGAGCTGTAAACTTATTAAATTCCATATTGAAAGGAATTGATGCACTTTTTCTAAGGCATTAAGCCTTCTAATACCTAGTGCTACTCCAAGGAATGCCCAATTCAGCTCAACAATTATATTAGCTGTTTTACCTTTGTTTGGAGTGTCGCACCACTAGTCCAAGCTGCTATTTCACGCATAAGGGTGTTGTGCCACTCCAAGGAGGTGTCCTACAATTTATTAGGAAAATTTGTGTGTTGAAAGTGTGATGACCCTTTATAAAGTAGAACTTAATAATAAATTAATAAACAAAAGAATTATAATATAATATAATGTAATATTCCCGTCTCTTTGAGATCCTCCTAATTCGAGAAGTCTCCTATGGAGACGAATTTGGGCTCTAATCGACATAGATCGTTATCGAAGGAAGAAAGATAAATAAAGAAACAACGAATGATACGAGTAATAAAATGAAGCAACTATGACAAATATAATGATATCAACTAAGGCAAATATAATCCCAGTGACTCAACAATCGGGACATTACAAGTTCATAATAATGTGTAGTCGATTGATATAAAACAACCATCCATTTATATACAACCAAAAAATGACAAGATTCATATCTCAAACATCGTGACAATATTTATATAAAATATAACTGAAAGTATAAGAAAGAAAATAAACTTATACTTAAATGTTATATTTTATATAAATCCTCCCGCACTCTGAGCTAAAGAAAATGACTAAGTATGGGCAGCATGTCAAAGAGGAAATTCCTCTGAGCATGGTAGATTTCGCCTGCCCTAGAGGAATCCAAATTCCTCTAGCACCCCAGAATTCTACCCCTTGCAAAAGTGAGTTCCAAGTGCAAATTGTTGAAAAAAGTGAAAGAAAATGCGAAAATACTGATTTTTGAGGTGAAGTTGTGCTAAGAGGAAATTTCTCTAAGGCTGGCGGATTCTGCCTTCCCCAGAGGAATCCAAATTCCTCTGACATGCTTGATTTCCATCCTCCTTCTGTTGCTCAAATTCCTCTCCTTCCCCTCAAGTCCGCCTATGGAAGTTATTAGGGAGTTTAGATGAGCAAAGGGTATTGTTTTGAGGACAAGTCATCGAAGGAAAATTGAAAATCAGATTAAGGATGAGGGAAGAAAAGTATAAAATCAGACCTGATTTGAGTCCAAATCTGATTGCATTGAATGAAGAGGCTCGATTGCATTTGAAGAAATGAGAGAACACTAAGTAAAAGGGAGTCTAAGGAGTAAAGGGAGCAAGTTTGAGGTTGAAAAGACAAAATGAGGAAAAAGCATGTCAAAGAGGAAATTCCTCAGGGCAGGGCGGAATCTGCCTGCCCTTGAGGAATCAAAATTCCTCTCTACCCCCAAATTTCCACCCTCAAGTTTAGCTTGGAAAAGGGCATCATAGCATGAGACAAACTTATTCCCTCTCAAGATGGAATGAATGCTGTGAGTTTGAGGTGAAATCAGGGTGGTTGGACAAGATTGAAATGACGAGCACTAGTGAAAAATTCCTCTCAACACCCCAATTTCCGCCTTATCCTTAGAATGATAAAAACATAAAGGCAGCCTCTCAACTTCATGAAATGATGATCAAGTAACTTGAAAATTGTAGGGGATATCAAAACATTGGTGAGATCTTATGATGTTTTAAATTTGAAAAGTTTGAAGTGATCAAATGAAAGTTCCTCTCCTTCCATGGTTTTAAACAGGCTGAGCACAAACCTTGACATGAACAAGAACCCACAAACCCTTTCAAGATCCATGAACTAACTTACTTTGGTGCTTTTGTTCGCCACTATGCTTGTACATCAGGAAAGTTATATAGAAATCAACACACATATCACAAATCTGTAAAACCCATACTAGAAAAGGTTTCACACTACATTCCATAAGAACACAATGTTCTTAATTGTAGTCATTGTTATCGATCGTTGCCACTCAACCTTGAACAACATAAACAATCACCACTACCACTGGAAGATGCATGTGACTTTAGTCATTTTGGCACGAAATGGTAATGGAACATTGGTTATTATTCCTCCTCACAATGTGAAATTCCACTTATTCACACAATCAGGAACACTGATAAGTGAATCATATCATGGTGTGTACTGAAAATAAAATGCCACCAAAGTTGATGAGTGGCCCTGTCGTTGGTGACTAACGAGAGGATGTTGAATGTCCTCTAGCCTCATGTGCCTCCATCTTCCAATTGATATGCTACTTTCTTTAGCAGGTTTGGCTTTTGAGACTCATTTCATCAATTATGAGGAAAGAATGTATCCTCTCCCCCTTGATCTTAACTTCTTACAAAGAGTGTTGGGTACCACCGATCATGCACTCCAATTATAAATTGACTAGTTTTCATAATTTTAATCTATAACACAACTAAAAATTTGTAAAAGTAGACCCCTATTCTAAAGAAAATAATATAACTTGACTCACTGACACTTAGAAACACTAAAATGATAATAACTTAACTTTGATGCATAGCCAATTTCTTAATGCAAACCCTAACACTCCCCATATCGCAAGCCCTAGATGGCAATGTGAGGTTAAATATTTTCAATAAAAAATTTAGATATTCTAAAGTTTACGAGAAAGGACAGGCCCAAAGCATACATAAATCATGGTCAACCAGAGATGAATAACATCAAGGCACAACGATCCAAACTTTGCCAAAACTGTGATGGAGCCGCCAAACACAAGACGCTGGCTGTCAATGATGAACCACTGGTCAAGCATATGTGTTCACAACACAATGAAATTTTCCAAGGTTGCACTACCAATGCATTTGATATGGGCCTTGCAAGAGTCACAAGCCTGCAACAGTAAGGCCGAGAAAAAAAAAAAAAAAAACATCTTTCCTGTTGGGCTAATCAAGGCATCAAGCTGCCAAAAGGCTTGCAAAAGTAATTTGTGGCCTAGCAGGGGTATTGATCAAGTAGATGAGATGCCTTGTGTACCAACAAAAAATGACATGCGTAAGGAATATACTGATGTTTGTACAATCACAAAGCAAGTGAAAGAAAAACACGATGTAGATGTGCCAAAGGATTGAATGGCTGACAATAAAGACAAATCACAGCCCCAAATAAAAGAGGTTGATCTGAGTTTTCTCCCACACGGGCCGAGAAAATGAAGCATACTGTAATACGCGTTGGAACTTCAAGGATATCAAGCCTGATCTAGGCATAAGACCGCCTTGGCCAAAGAAGCTGCCACCCCTGATTGCTAAGCAAGAGTTAGCAGATCATAACTATCATCGAGGTGAAACTAACAATGAAGTGTATCATGCCCAACACAAATATGTGTAAATTGCCTGCGGTTGCTAGCCAAACATGAATGCTCTTTCTAGGGTGTCAATAGTCTCAAAGTATTTGAGATGGTTAATGATAATATCTGGAATACTATGTTGCCAAATTCTTCCCTGGCAACCAAAATCTTGTTTGGTTCTTGCAAAAGTCTGCCACAGACCTTCAAAGTCTGCCCAAATTGTCAGACAAACCCAGCACGAATTTTGTCATTTTTGCAGCAAACTTGCAAATCTGCGGCAGGATCTGGGCTGAATTTGGCCAAAAAATGGTTTGTGTTTACTTTTTAAAAGTTTTTTTGGTCTATTTTAGTCAATTCGACCCTATACCCTAAAATAGACCACTAAAAAGGCCAAAAAGGTAAAACATATGTCATTTGGACTAAAACATTAATATATATAGTGGTGTATTTTTCTATGTTTCTTTACTATTAGCATAGTGGTGTATGAACTTATTTGCTGCTACATATATATATGTTTTTATTTTATTTTTTAAAAACATTGTTTTTGTGTACGGACAAACCCAAAACGAATTCAAACTCACCCCAAAAAAAACTTGAATGAATTTCGAACCCGAATCCAAACTGGCAACTTAGCTGGAATAAAATGCAAATATTTATCCCAAAGGATATGCCTTCCATGACTCAATTAATCCCCTTGGGTTGCTTGCTGAGAGATATATTAACCACAATGAGAAAATCACTCCCTTGATATTCTCAACAATGAATATGCCTCTATTCTATTCTTTAATCTTGCGCACTTTTCTCTAACACTTCCCTTGTAACCTGGCTCTGATAGCAAATTAGAACTATGGGCATAGACAAATGGGAGCTGCAAAAAATTAAACACGAATAATTGGGTGCTCCATATATTTCATTCAAATACGTAATACATATATACAGGATTTCATATCCTATTTTGTAGGAAACCTCCTGAACTACTTTCCTTTTTATGTTGAGTTGTTTTAACAACTTAAGATTCGTACCACTCCAATAACAGGTTGTTAAATAAACTTCAACAAACCTAAGAAATATTTATGCATCCCAACAAACATATCAACTTAATATTTTATGCTTTCTAATATTTCTAACTCCTAGACGTGAACACTAATTCCCAACATTGCAAAAATCAATAAAACCTGGAGAGTAGAATAGTTACACTGCAAGCTTAGCTTGTCTACCAAGCACATATGCAGCTTGACTAAGGATGTATTAGAATTTGGCAATCGAGTGTATAGAAAGCATAGACAGTTTCTGATAACGTAAATAGCTGTGTTGCATGGGTACTCATACCCATACCCCTAGGACGCATATTGGGTAGTGGTACACGTACCCCAAGTACTGGGTATTCAGTGGAGAGCATCATAGCTAAGGACCTTGATTAAGATTTCTGATTTTTGTTTCAGTTTTTTGTTTGCATATCAGCTTGCTGGTTGTCAAGCTTATTTCAATATGTAATCACTAATCAGTTTGAAACTTTGATACAATGATGGTATGACATTTTAATTTGTGTACTTAATCTTCAAAGTTAATGTTTGACAGTAAACTTTATCACTGTTTTTGTTTTGAAAACTCAATGTCATTATATTTTTAGATTTTCTATAAAATATTAAAGCATATTGCCATATATAAAAAAAATTGACGTACCTGAAGTACCCCGGTCTCCTATTTTGAAAAAATAGCCATACCTGTACCCGTACCCATCTGCGAAGTACCCAAGTACCGTTGTCTCGGTGCAACCTTGGTAAATAGTGGTTAAGCTGTTGGAACGTTTTTATACAAATATTATCCCACTATTTGTTCCCTTTGATAAATGCTTCAGGGTCTCCCAGGGCATGGATAAAACTAGATTTCAATTCAGTATTATGTTAATATTTTATGACACGCGAGAATGATTGAATACAACATAATATACAACATAAGATATTCATTAGGATGTTGATCTGATTGGTCTCTGATGTTGGATAAATTCAGTAACCAGGAAACACTTTTGTACCCTTTAGAGTTATGAGGGCTGTTACCGTTGATGATGAGGTTTAGATTTGGGTTAATGTCAGTTTCTGCCAGAAGACATCATTATCGATGCATTTTGGAATAGGATATTGGTGTTTTTTGTCTGTTTTGCTTATTATTGTTATGTTTTTGGAGGCATGCCCTTTTTGACCCTCTTTTTCCTGTCCAGAACATTGTAGCATGTTCTATTATGAATGAGATTCGAAGTATGATCAAGATCTCCCTTTGATAAGTCATGCACATTTTACATTTTGATATTTGCGAAATTTTGCTTATTGTGCATCACTACAGCTTGACATATCATGATTCATAACATATCTTTAATTAAAAGAAACATAAAGAAAAATGCTGTATTCTTCAACATGCCTTTGTGGTGATCTAAATGAAAGTTATCCATTTGCAGGTGAAGGCATCAATTTATGGTTTTTTGGAATATTGGTTACACTGAAAGTTCTTGCAAATGAAACCGGGAATTCTTACTCCCTATATGAAGTGACAGTCCCTCCTGGATATGGTCCGCCCAAACACATTCGAACACAAGAAGATGAGAATTACTATATGCTTGATGGTGAATTAATTTGGATAGTTGGAGACCAGGAGTTTTATGCTACTAAGGGTTCCTTTGCTCATTTTCCTCGATTTGTTCCTCATACATTTAAGAACAAAACAAACAGAACTGCATATATGGTGTGCTCATGTGCACCTGGTGGTTTTGAGAAGTATTTCCTGGACTTTGGTAAAATGCAATCAGCTTCAGATAACATGCCACCTGAATATACTGATGATGAAATTGATCTGGCTTATAAGATGGCTGAGGAGTACGGAATTTTGTTTGTAGGCCATCACGAAAATACAGATAACACTTTGTCTGCATAGTCTTTTTTAACACAGGCCGTAATGGATCTTGTGCTAAAGAAATTCGTTTCCTTCATTCTTTCAGGCTGTCAATATCTCATTTCTAAGTCCCTCGTTTATTTTACTAATGTATATATATGTTCCTCTTATCTGTAACAAATGTCTCTTCCAAAACAATTCAAAGCTTAAGCCATATTCTGCTGGAAGTATGCAGTTCAGAGGCTAAGGGTATAGAACTCAATGCTCAAAAGCAATTTTGAATTAAGACAGTTGTTTGGTAGAAATTTTTGCATGCCACTTTTCTTATTTAGTTCAAGTCATGTCTTGGATGCACGTGCCCCTTTTCTTACCTGCTGGTTATAGCCAAATCATTTTGGTCAATGTGGGAGAATAGAGAGACCTATGTGATTGGAAGACTAAATGATTTGAACAGTGATTATTTATTGATTGAAGTAATTAAGCTAACTTGATCTTGTACTTACCATGGTTGGTTGCTTCTTATTGTTAACTGGGATCCCTTATCAATCAACACTGAGGTTACCTAGGTCTTGGGGCATAGTTAATCACTTGTTCATATGGGAACTGTGGCTCTTAGATTCCACATTGTGCATGACGTATGGAAACACTCCATATGTGAGCGTACCATAGAGGACAAACAGTGCTCTCCAACGTGTTTCTTTCTTCATCCTAAGGAATGACAAATTTTCTGTCCTAGTTGCAATTCGGACAGCTGCTTCTTCCTTCACCCGGTTCTTTGTTTCCCATGTCACTAGATACTTTCTCTTTACTTCATTTTAGAATCAGCCCATCTTTTCTTCGACCACATTCTTGTGTCATAAAATTTCACAATATTGTCGTTGTAAAGTTGTGGATTTTTTCTTTTCATATGGTAACACCAATTTGGTGGTAGAATATGGAATAATTGCAGCCGAAAATATTGAAACTGGAAGAAGACATTTTTGACATGTGAATAGAGCTCAAGCTCATCTTTGTTTATTCTTACTTTCTGAAAAAAACTTTTACTAGTTTTTATTAGAGGACTAATTTAGTACTTAGATGGTGTGCTTGTTGACCAACTTTATTGCCTAGTGGACATCAAGCATATAAAATGTAATGCAGTATATTAATTTATTTTAATTTCTAATCTCCATTTATGTGGGGTATCTACAGGTAATTTGATATGTTTTGTATAATTTTTTATTGGGAATCCATATAATTGTTTCCTTTGAGCCTAGGAAGCAAAGTAATCAAGTCTAAATTGTCTTTTTATTTCACTAGAGATGATTCCCCTAATTTTGGTTTCTTTAGCTTTTTAGCTGATCTCTTAGAAAATTTTGACAACATAAAACTCTTTATTTTTGTACATTCCAAAATGGTGTGGGACATTTGCTTCTCCCCGTGTAAACATTTGAAAGTTGGAGAATATCTCTAGCCTAATTATCACATTCCCCAAGATATAGATAACTTTTTCTTTTATGAAATTGTGATAGTTCAATTGATATTTCTCTTATCAACAATAATCCCTAGATGCCATTGAATATGAGACCTCACTCTTTCTTGGGGATGAAACTAAGGAGATGCTCAATGACACTGATGGGCTTTGAGGGGTTCGTTGTATGAAATGAGATCTCATAACACAACTTCAAATTGTGCAAACGAAAGAGATTGCACAACATCCTTGTTATGTTGAATCCAACACATCACTTTACATATATGTCCATGAGTTTGGTCATTGTCTTCTAAAGGCAGTACATCATCTCGACCTAGACCAATCCTAGTGGGGGCTTACATCCGAGGATGGCTTTTTATGCTGAGCACTTCTTACACATCCAAGATGGGATCATTGTTCGACCCAGATATTTATCACAGCGGGTTGGTGCCATGCTCTTCGGATCGCGCTAGGATCTTTCAGAGTCGGCTCTCACTGCCTGTGAGCATAGACTAATCATCACATTGGTTGTATGATTCTTATCTTATCTACAAGAGACAAAAGATTGTTGTATATATGGGAGTTTTTGTTTGAAGATGATTTGAAGCTATGAGCTCAAGATTGAAGCTTCTTACTATATATAACTTTTATTGTTGTTTTTTATTACTCAATAAACACATGATTCCAAAGGGCATTTCTAGTGCGAGGGTGGACCCCTACTATTGATAAAACAAGTTTTGAAGGGGCCTTGAAACCATTTATAAAAGAATCAACTAGCAAAAAAGGCTTGACACTAACACAATTGCAACCAAGTCACCCCCATACAATAGCTAACCAACACAAAAAGACAATTCCAAAAACAACCCAAGAAGTTGCCTAAACCACGCCAAGCCTATGCCTAGTTGACTCCACACTTGAAATATGCATATTAGAAACAAACACATGTTGAGGAAGATCTATTTTTCTTCTTTGGATGGTAATTCAAATGGGAGAGGAGAACTTTCTATTATTGCCTTGACTTGATCTACCACAAGGCAAATTAAAGCGTCTAACTAAAGAAAATGTAGGTTGTACTAAATCAAAGGTGAGCAAAGAACAAGAAATCACCAACACACTCCTTAGTATTAAGTTTAGAAGTAGTCAAAATAGGGTTAGGAGGAAGTGTCCCATAGGAAATGAAGGGCATGATGAAGTTGCATCAACCATAGAGGGACCATGATGAGATTTTTTTGTTGGTGGTGTAATTTGTCGGTTGTTCTAGTTTCTTTTTTTTAATATTGGGAAAAATGGGTTTTGAAAGAGCCTAACCTTGAACATCGAAGCAACCCATAGGCAAATGGAACTAAGATAAGGGACAAACAAAACAAAGGGAACAAGGTTCCCAACCCTAAAGCAAAGAAAGCTCGTAGGCAATGGCAAGGAAACCAATCCAAACAATGTCATATCCAAACCTATTTAATCTTACATCCTTCACATGGGATGTGATGGGGAGACAAATTGGGAAGACCTTTCTGCCACCTCTATACAATTGTCTAGGAAATATTATCTTTCAACACCACAAATCTTGGGGAATCACCGGGGGATTCCCCCAAAGAGGGTCCATAGTTGCAACAGAGTTAAAGAAGTGTCAAAACAAAGAAGCCAAGCATTGAACAATGTCAAATCCAACCCCATTCAATCTCACATCCTTCACATGAGAATGTAAATAGGAAACAAATTTGGGAAGACCTTTTTTCATCATTGTACAATTGTCCAAAAATACTAAGACCTTTTGCAAGTAGGGGGCATTCCCCCAAAGATGGTCCATCCATGGGTGCAATAGAGTCAAAGGAGTGCCAAGCCAAAGAAGCGAAGCATCAAACACTTATTTTAGGAGTGAATTGAAGTCAAGTTGAAGTTGGAGTCACAAATTGAGCAATCATGGCAAAAGGTAGTTGGATCCACTAATGCCAATAGTGTAGAAGAAATGGAATTCATCCAAGTCACAACAATAACATGAGAGAACCCTATGCAGCCCACATGAGAAGTGGGCATAGAAGATCCAACGTCCTAAGAAAATTCATCATCTTGAGAGGAACCATCAAATTGAGATTTAGAAGTAAAAAGTGTAACAGGTATTCCTCCACCACACTGCCATGTCTTTGCACTAGTAGAGAGGAAAAATCAAAAGCTAAGCATCTGATGACAAAACATCTTATACATTTGAAGGGGAGGATCTCACAATCCAAGAGTTGACTCTATGGCTTTTTTCCCACCATCAAAAGAATATCCCTATGTATAGGCTTGGAGATTTTAATGTTCATCAAAATAAGAGCAAATGTAGAGTAGCCCATGTAAGAGTAGTAAACATTTAAGAAACAGCCCTTAAACCTTGACACAAGGGAAGAATTTGATCTTGACCTTGATGAGAGGCTTTCATGTACCCATGACACATTTGGATAAATTAGGAAGGGTAGATCAATAATAATCGAGCTTGCAAATTGAACCCATATAAGTAAAAATCCCATTTTCAAGCACATTATACCCACCCCACTACTAGATAAGTTTGTGCAGGAGGGGGTAAACTTTATCCTTTGGAGAGTGAATAACACTACTAGCAACCACAATGCTTGAATAGGAACAATGAGAACTAAAACCTATAGCAATTGACTTACACTACACCAACAACTTGGTTATCAAAAGAAACCCCAAGCATTGGAGTAGGGACTTTTGAGAGATTATATTGACCCTAAACATGTTCTTATTTATTTCTTATACTTTTTATTATTGTTTTCTTAAAGCAAAATGTTTGAACATTTTCTTTATAGTAATATCTTGTGAAATGAATGTGTTTTCCCTTCTTCCCATGTCTAACATTTTCAAAAAAATTGAACTCTTTGTAACTAATTTGGTTGCACTATCAATTACCCTATACTTATAATGTTTATAATAAATTAAATCTATTTTAACACATTCAAAACATTGCAATTTAGTAGCCTAAGTGAGAAAAGTATGTGGTGTCTATCCAAGAATGGTACTCTCTATGTGAAAAGTATTTATAGAAGTGGACAATGGAAGTGGTCATTGAGAATTTAAAGAAGAATAAGTTGGATTTTTTAAGAAATTGTCTTAACAAATTCTGTTTGTCAACAAAGACAAATTCATAATAATAAAAGACCCCACTCAAATTCAAATTAATTGATGATAATTATTAGTAACCAACAACAAAATATATGGCTGAAAAACATAAATTACACTCTTGAAATTTTTTGGTCACTTGCAAGCACTCTAGTAATGTAAAATAAAATTTGGTATAATTAAATAATCATTACTATAGTGTATTATTGTAGTGTCTGATCTAAAATAAGTTAGTATTTAATGAAATCATTAATATTATAATATATGTATCATGGTGAATACACATAAAATAATAAAGCAAAAGCACATTATTAACCTTTTCAACTGTCATGATTAGAAGATAAGAGAGTGGGATTACACAAAATAAATCTTGCATAATGGAACATGGTCAAGGACAGTGAGGAGGGTGAGCTACATGAGGAAGACTGCTAGAGATAGGGTGTTGCACATCTTGCACAAGAAAAATAAAATTTAGCTATGTAAAATAAATATTTATTTGCAATTCATCTTTGGTGGTATGTTGTCATAGTAAATATTTATTTGAGTCCATTTGTAAAATTGTATATCAACATTGATATATATATTATAGATGGCTTGCACATGGAGACATATTTAATATTGGAAAATTTAGTACCAAAACTATAAATGTAGGGTCAATGGTTTTGAGGCACATAGTTTTGCTTTACCACTTGATTGTTTTGTGTGAGATTGATTTTATAAAACAAGCACATGTTTAGTGGTTAAGGTTGGTTGGTTTGCTAATCAGTAGTTCGGTTTGGCTATCATTGTATTCAACTCTCTTCTAAAGAGTGCATTGTGAAGCATGTTATGAGATGTGTGAATACACACTTGCACGCATGGAGGATACATTGGAGGAGCTTGGTGTTGTAGCAATATTCATGGAGACTTTCCCAGTGTATTGTAATGTTTTCACTATTAAAATGATATATTGTGTATGATTTTTTTAAGGTGGGTTTTTTTCTCTTTAGGGGTTTTCCTGGGGTATATCTAGTAAATGGTGAAAAAATAATTGCATAATATTAATACCAAGATTGCATAGGAGTTTTTTTTAAAGAAATTATATAGTGATGTTCATTGGGATCATTTTACAATGAGTTCAATGAGGTTTGAGAGGCCTTCTATTTTTCCATATCAATCCAACTACCTTAGTCATAGGAATAACTCTCAAGAAACTAACATTAAACTAACATCCCCCTCCCCCTAATTATTACATCAATCCGAGAAAAGGTTGGAAAATTGCAAGAATTGATCGCGTCAACCCTTCTAAAGAATTTTCTTAAGCACTTTCCCAATCCTCCTCGTTCACTTAGGAAAACTTTAGACTAAATTTATCAATAGATTTCGGACTATACAAACCTATAAACATCTGCACAACATGAAAAAATAAATTGTCCCCAACCTCCTTGCACAATGAAAGAACAACTTCTCTAAAAGTCCACATCTCTTCGAAGTATGTCAAAGCCCCTCCTTAGTGTTGCACATGAGACAACAACTCTTTTCTAAGATTCCACATCTCCTTTGAGGTGTGTCAAATCCCTAATTCAGTGTTGTGGAAACAATCCCTTCTTTGTTGTACAAAACTTCAACCAATGTACATATACAAAGTGCACCCGCAAGAAAAGCTTATCCCCTCCTTGCTCCTTGAAGGGATACAAATAGGAAAAGGGGTTTCTCCTATAATAAAACATCCTCCAACGAGAAGCTAGCTTAGGATGATAGATGTCCTCTTACATTCCCTATTGATCTTTGCCACTTTTTATGAATTTGATGCCACATAAAACTCCTTGGTAGTACAAGCATGCGAGTCTTTGAAGACCCCATCATATGTAAAAATGACTCCAAAAGCACAACTAATTTTTAACTTATGTGCAATCATATTGAAATTTTGAAAAATAATGTTGATTTAAATCAATAATAGACCCATATACTAGGTAGCTTTATACCTCTAAATACAAATTCATCAGTTTTTTTATGCTGCATGATCAAGTTTTGAACTCATAACCTCCACTTAAACTTCCTCAACTTTTGCAAACTCGCCTATGCACCATGCTCAATTATTCACCAACAATATTTTCATTAAACTACTTCAAGAATAAGAAAACAAAACTTCACTCAAAAAATAAAAATAAAGTTACAAATATATGTGCAATGAACATTCACAAGCAAGTATGCTATTAATGTCTTTTTGGCTCCTTCCACCAAACTTGTGTGCTTTGCAAATGTTTCAATGACCAAATGTATAGGTATTCATTAGTAGGATACATTACACCAATACACCATCAACGAAGAAAAAAATTGCTACCAAATTCCATGCCTTGCGTCCCCTATGTGCTAGTTTTATTATTCATACAAAATTAAAAAATTACAACAATATACATACTTGAATAAATAAAATGTTTGAATACTTTCCTTTAAATGTTGTAATATAGTTCAAATCATGTAGCAATGCATATAAATTCCAATATTCACACCAATCCTTTGCAAATTCAAATATGCTTTGAAATGCTTGTGAACTATTGTCAATTTTTTCTTTGGGGGGGAGGGGGAGGGGGAGGGGGAGGGCGTGGAGTTTTATACTTTTATTCTTCTACTTTTTAAAACATTATGAATGACAAGCGAAAAGAGGGGATTGTGTAAACTGGGAAAAAAATCTTTTATAAAATTATTTTCCAACTCTCAATACTTTATGTCAGCACTCATTGCATTTATTTAATGCTTCCAGATAGCTTCTTGAACTGTAAATTATTAAGGAACCCATCCACAAATATCTCTCTTCATCTTTTCATAGCCACAAGAAAACTGAATGTTTTGATACCATATTAAATAGTGAACAAATGATTTCATAATATCACATCATTACACAAGAAAACAAAACTCACAAATAATATATCAATGTTCATTAGGATTATTTTACAGTGCGTTTAGTGGCTTTTTAAATCCTTCCATTTTCCCGTATCAATTCAACTATCTTATCACAAAAAAAAACTCCTTATAAACTATTATATTTATTCAAAACTATACTCACCTATAAACTACTAACTAAAGATGAAATATTTTGCAATAATATTGTATTATCTTGTGGTACATATTTGATCTTTGCATATGGTTGTCATGTAAGTTCATAGGCATATTTCTCTCTGATGATTTTATGTAGGAAATGGTTTGATCAATTTAAATTATTCTTCTCACAAGTGGTATCAAAGCAATGATTGTGGTTGAGGAAGGTGACACTTTTGAACTGATTTTAGATAATTTAGGGTATGTAATATGTTGTGTAAGTTGAAATGTATATATTTAGGGTTTTTAGGTTTATAAATTTGAGAACTTTTTTGTAGATTAGGGGTTTTAAAATGAGTAGTGGAAAGAAATTTTTCTAAGTGTTTATCAAGAGGGTCTTGTAGGGGAAGTTCTACAAATGAATTTGTATGACAAAAAAATACCTTGTAAATGAATCTAGGAAGCTCGATAAACAAATATTGACATACAATTTAACATATTTAGTCACTGTGTTAAAAAAGAAATATTTTCCTTATCCAATAATTGGTTTTATGGTTGTATGGTCACCCAATATTGTAGAACAACTCTTTAAATTTCAGCAACAAAAAAATTATTGGGAAACTATTAAAAATAAATTAACTCATAGACCCCCCATACCCACATGACAATAGGGTATTGTCAATTGTGTGTTAGAAGACAACATTGATATAGGGTTTGCATCCCCATTGATGGTTATTGGTTATTAGTTGGTGGTTGTTAGGCCAACATGCCTTTAGGTTGCCTATCCCAAGCCTTGGTTGCATCAAGTTCGTAGCCAACCCCCATAGGAACTAAAATAATTTAAGGATTAAAAAAGTTTCAAACAATTCTAAATTCTATCATTGCAAGAGGTCCTTGCTCACACATTGTTGTTGCTCACCAAAACCCAAGCACCATTGGCTATGTAGGGATGACATCAAATATGATTTCGTCTAGGCAGAATTCGACAAATATTTATTTGACCCCCTTGTATGCTAGAGGAAAAAAAAAAAATTAGGGCCCATAACTATCGCCTACAATATCAAATTTTTAACTTCCAATAATTGTCAAAATCTTTGAGCACTATAATGGTATAGGTTTGGTTTTCACAATTTATTATTTTTGTTATATTTTGTTGTCACAAAGATAGACATTGCTTTGGAATAACTAATTACTTACAACTTTCAAATAGAAAATTAGAATTTTCATCTCAAATATGTGATGAAGAACATCTGTAGAGTAATACATAATTGATCAAGTTATTTTTTACTTGGACGAGTAAAGAGAGAAATGTAATCGTTTAGGCACTTATAGGAACATAATATTTAGGGTGTGATTACATGAACATCTAGATGGATTAGAATGCAAAAACTTGAGAGTGCATATTTTTATGAGATACATATGTTGGTATAGCATATAAATAGATTTGATGTTTCTTGATATAGCTTTATAGGTGTTATTGGAGTGAGAATTTGAAGGAGGTGTGTACAAAGGGTGTCTTTTAGTTTGAGGACATGGTGGATACATGTGAGATACTTGGAGTCTGTTTGGTGAGAATTGATTATAGGTACAATGATGGTCATGATTATGGTGTCTTAGATGTTTATGTACATTTGAGCATTAGCATGACATCATATTTTATGCCATTGGTGGGTGGTTGTGTGGTTCAATGTTAGGAGGTTCTTATATCTTGAATGCTTGATTAGTTCATTGATTATGGTACTTGATTGTGGATTTGTTTAGAAAATTGAATCTAAGGTTATTTTGGTGTTTGAGGCTTGATATCTATATATTATCTTTTTAGTTATCTCAATTTGTTGGTCACTAAGGTCCAATGACTAGTTTTCATGTAACATTTGTTAGTATTATAAGGCACTAAGAGGTGGGGGTGAATCAGTGCAACCAAAAATTTGAAACTTTTACTGATTATCTTTCCAATTAACCAAGATGCAATTGTGAATATTAAGTAACAATACAACAAATAAAACATTCACACATTTGAACACATAACACTAAGATTTTTTTAGTGGAAACCCTTGTTAGAGGGAGAAAATCGCATGTGAGGATGATGCCCACAAGATTTCACTAGTGCACTTGGAAATCAACCCTGTTAAGAGCAATTACAACAACCTTTCTAAGGTTTGTACCCATTAAGAATACTTATAGTCCGATTAGGAACTACAACAATCCTGTTAAAGACTACCCTGCCAAGGGATTTAAAAAATCTAGTTAAAGAGCTACCTTGTTAGAGGATTTTCATTTCAGATCTGTTAGGATCCTGCTCACCCTGTTAGGAGTGTCCCTGTTAAAGGATTTTGCTTTCCAATATGTTAGAATCAACAAGTAAATAATGACCTGATATGTGTACACAATGCATGACCAATCCAATGAATTCCAGATCAATTACGCAACTCTGAATATTTTACTGTCTCTATACAATCTCCAACAATCATCACATATCATTGCAACAACATTGCAACTCTCTGCAACATTAATTTCTTACCCATTTATATACTTGTTCTAGGTCGGTGCTAGAACCCTAAAATATTTTACAAGTCATCCCTCAAATCCAACTTATCATTATAAGCGATTGTGCCAAAATTAAAAGTAAACACCCTTTATGTCAGCTTAAAACATTAAAACCCAAAAACATGTTGGCCCGACATAAACATTTAACCGCAACACCAATCTAACCAACTGTGTCCACTGATTCGTTGTTCTAATTGCTAGTTTCACTTCAGTCTTCAATAAATTTCAAAATAATCCAAGATAGCTTATGTGATCATAGGAATAGATAAATATACCTTTGTAGATGTTCACTCCATGACCACACACCTTAACTTGATCATCTACTCCATAAATAATTCAATGTTTCTTGATTTCTGCACTATCACCGATTGACTGAACACTTAGTCATTCTTCAATTTGATCCTTCAGTACCATCAAAAAATCTATTTGTTTGACATAAACAAAACATGTTGCCAACAATGACAACACCACAACACACTCATGTGACCAAAACACATATGACCTTCATCAAATTCCAACAATCTCCCCCTTTGGCATTGATGGCAACACTTAGAAAAATTGCTAAGTGCTAACTACCCCTTACATTATTCATATTCACCCTTTTATTCTATACATAACACTTAAATTTTTCTAACTACTACTACTCCCCCTTTGACAACAATGACAAATGTAAAAGATATGCATAAACAAACATTTTATTGATCAAGAGTAGCATAGTACAATTTACAATCTACTAAAAATTTCATGGAAGTTGACCTTCAACATTTTCCAATCACTGACCCGCGACTTGTGTAAGTTCTCCATTATGAGTATCTTTCCATGAAGCAAAAATGATGATTCCACTAATCCTTCAACTATGTTCAGTAAACAGGGTGTCAAGACTAACTTAGCCTCTTTCAAACTATGTTGTAGAATATCCATCTTAGGTAACAAAATACTTTGAAGCTTCATTAGATTACCAATTCTCTTGTTATGTTCATCTCTATGGATCTTCAACTTCTGATGAATATTTCCTACCTCAATTGCAAAAGTAGTAGCAAACATATGAAGGGGATCAAAACTTCTTGACAAGGCATTCAATTCCAATTGAACTTCACCCTTCTCAATATTTTTCATAAAATAAGCAAAGTCACAAATAGTTTTTAGTGTCTTACCTCCTTCATGTAATGCTTCCTTAATCTGGTTTACAACTAGTGTAAGAGTTTTTCTATCTTGAACAATAGACTGTGACAATTTCTCATATGATCTTCTCTTTTCATAATCCTTTTCCCCTCTCTCAATTTTTGCATCTTCAAGATTCTTAATCTCTTCTTCAGTAGCAATAATGAGTTGTCCCAACTACTCAATAGGAGTATCCTTCTTGTCATATTTAACCTCTAGTACTAGTTCAAAAAATAAATCTCTAGCTTTTAATATGACTTGTCTGTCTTGCTTCATCTTCTCCTTTTTGGCTTTGGACTTAATTTCCATTGCAAAATTCATCATGTCCTCCGGTCTCATTGAGATTAGATTTATTTGACCCTTTATCGGTAAGTCATTATCATCAATTCTTATCTTGGACAACTAGGAAGATGGAATCTTTTCTTGTTCTATCTCAACAATTACTTCCTCTTGTTTAGTTTGCACAATATCATTTGTACCCTCCTTTTCTTGCATTTGTTCTTGTTTCAGTACATCTCTAGTAACATTTACTTGTGCATCATCGGGAAAAGCTTGACCAGTAACCAAGTTTATTGTTACATCCTCCTTTTGTTCCTCTTGAATGTCTGGTTGATCAAGTATGTCGATTAGTTTAACCTGTGTTCCTTGTGCTAAAATGTCTCTTGTGTTATCCACATTATCCTATGTAACATTGAAAAATTCATTGTCAAGTATGACACTAACACCATCAATCTTCCATCCTTCATTGGTTTGAATAAACTCTGGTTGATCTTCATCTGGTTTGAGTCTCACTGGATCCTCAACATGTTCAACATTTTTCCCCATCTCTGCATCATTGAGCATACCAAAGTGTTTCATCAAAATTTATTTAGTCTCATCATGTACACCAAGCATATAAATCTAGTGAGTCTCTTCTTTTTCTTGAATAAAGGTCTTGTAGAATCAAGTACCTTTTTCACTTCTTCTTGTGACATCTCCGGTTGTAATTTCATTAACACATACTCTATCAATTCCTTATCATGTCTAATTGTAGTATGCCATTTGGCTTCTAGGTTGTTATATAAGTAATTTGGAACTTGACCTTGCAAGTCCATCACTGTTTTTCTAAATTTATTCATACTATATACAACAACATATTCAATCAAATCCTAATCATCTTTATTGAACTTATCAAAATATTTGTTCACTTTAACAAACAATCCCCATTTATTTACTTCTTCAATTATGTCATCAACACTCATGAATTTACTGAAATCATGACCTACTAATTTTTGAGTAAGGGAACCTAGCACCTTAGAATTTTTTCCTTTAGATTTGAGCTCTCTCTTCTCCTTCTCTGATTTAGTCTCTTCACTTTCTTCATCAGTTGAACCTTTGTCTCTTTTTGCTTTCTCCTTCTTTCTTTTTCCTGCAGTAGCTTGTGGTTTGACTGGATCTCTTATCGATGCAGAAGGCTTGGCATCCTTGGATGATTTCTTTGCATAATTTTTCACTGGATTTGATGGTTTAACTTATTTCTCCTTCTTCATTGTGACACTTCTTGTTTCTCTATCGGTTGGGGCACTATTAGTTGCACCCACTACTTCCACATCATCTTCTTCTGCTACCGTACCAGAAATACATACTTGTTCTGCAGCATGCTTGGCTCTGACTTTCTCAAAAATTTCCCTAGTAAAGCCTCTTTGTTCAAAGAATTGTTCAACTTCCTTTCTTATTTTGTTCTCACATATCAGTTTCATCAAATCAATGTGTACTTGTAGGGACTTTTCTTCATAAGTCCCAAACCTTGGAGTCTTGGGATCTAATGGTTGAGCTAACAAGTTTTTTGCATATAATGTCAAGATGTCTCCTTCAACTTCATATCCCATAGGCATTACCATGAGGTCCTATGCTCAATTGGCATCATCAAGCATGAATCGATATCAACCATAAAGCAAATGGTATCCTTGAATTTTTCAACAATTTCTGAAGGTATTCTTTCTTTCTCATGCATCATTTTCTAAAAATATTTGAAATATCCCCATATCTTGCTACTAAATTCACTACCCAAGATTTTTATCATGTTATGTATCTAAATACACACTAGAATACCTATTGTCCATGCTACACTACTGATACCAAGAAACATATTCTGAAAAATAGAAGAATAAACATACAATCAACTAACCATATTTAAATTTTTGCCTCTTATCCTTCTTTTTCTTCTCGAGATTCAGCATTAACTTCTCCCTCAGTGCTTTAGCTAGATCATAATCCTTATTTTCCTTGATCATCATGTGGGCAGTATGAATGGCACCACCAGGTATATTGTTCACCCGGATGGAGTGATGGACCTTGTATCCAATCACCATTGATGCATATTTAACTTCTTCATCTATGCTATAATTCATAGTCATTGCACGCCCATCCCATTTAGAATTTTTCAATTTAATCACCTCTTCCTTGGGAATAGTATGAAGAATAGGTACATTATCAGTTCCAAATAGACCGGTTACAACATGGATTGATTCCTTGGTTATCTTATGCAGTTTATCCAACCATATGAATTGATCATGTATCTTGCTAAGAACATATTTTATTTGATCATCTTCAAATTTATCGGGATAGTTAACAACATGATGAAAATCTTTATCAGAATATGTTTGTGCTCATCCTTCAATATCAAATTCTCATCGCATAGCTTCTTGTACTGGTCATAGATAGCTCTTGTACCAAGATCTTCTAGCTTGCAGTGAATATAAGCTCTTATATCTTCCACATGTAGAACTCCACTGGGTACACTGGTTAGGGCTCCTGGCCGCTAGATCATTATCCATCGAATTAAATGGGTGTCATTTGAATTTTGGTCATGGTATCTCATTTATATTGATCAACTTAGGAGTATCCATATTAACTTTCAATCACTCAAACATATAACTAATAAATACATAAAACTCTTTGCAACTAGGATTTTTTCAATCGATTTGCTCTTTTAGGTCACCACAATCAACTTCTTTATGCCGCTAAGATCTCTACAAATGGCCCAAACAACTCTTCTTTCGCTCCACAACAAGATTCACAATGTGCAAGATAAAAATGAAATAAAAAATAACATTTTTATCTACATTCACATGTGAGCACTAAATGCACTAACCGGTTGAACATAGCCTTTTCACTGGTTGATATGCAAGCTTATTACCGATTGACAAAACCTTATGCAATTGATCAAAAATTTCTCAAATCAATTAAACATATCTCATTGCATCTATATATGTTGATAGATCTTACTGCACACTTGCATTGGGGGTTCGAAAATGGATTTTGCAATTCTTTCTCCCCCTAAGTCAAAGGTGACTTAGTTTGATGAGGATCCATCCACACCTGATGGTGATGTGGATCCCTTTAATGCCTTGTTGTCATCCTTCTTTTTCCAAATCTTTCTCATTTGTTTTTTGGTCTCTTCCACATTAACAAGTTGTTTTCCCTTTTGATTTATTGACCAGTTTACCGGTTGCTTTCTCATTCTACAATTCCTTGCTAGATGACCAATCTTGTAGTGAAAACATGTCATACCAGTTGACCTCCATGGTCCAACATTACATTTGTTTGTCCTCATTCTAAGTTCGCAACCATATGTTTGTAATTCCCACAAATTGAGCATGTGACATTGAATTTTATTTCCCTTTGGTAAGGGCTTTCCCGGTTCACAAGTGGCCTTGGATTGTTCACTCTTGACCTACATTCATCATCTTTGTGGCCATATTTGCTGCATGTATAACAATATCCATGAAATCTACTAGATCTACTACTAGATCTGGATCTACAATCATATGCAATGTGTCCATACTTATTGTAATTATAGAAATACCCATCAAAAGTGTTAGGCCTATTAACTGACCTGCTTCTACAAACATTAGCATTGTGATCCACTTTATGATAATTAAAACATACAGGCTCGTAGGTTTTCTTACTAAGACTCTTTTGATTTACCTTCGGTGGAGACTTTGTTGGAGATTTTCCAGCAAGCCAGTGTCGACTGTATGTTTGTCATTGATGACAACATATGGTAAGTAGCATGTGTGGAAGACTTATGTAGTAAGCTTTTAGTATATGTAGCATGGACATGTTATCAACATGATATCATGGATGAAGAGGTTAATTGTTAGTACAGACAATTATGTAGCAGCTTGTGTTAGCAGTGTTCTTGACAGAGTTATAGGCAATATACCATGAGTGATTTTCTATACAGTTATCATGGATCCTTGCACGTTTGGATATGTGATGGAGACATGTTATTGTTTCTCCATCTATGGACGCAGAGTCTGATGTGCAGTAGAAGTGAAGTTATGTAGTCGCTATTCACCAGTTGCAGTTTCTTATGTTTATCTTGGTATAGGAGTTGCACCTATCATTTCGGTATGTGTGCTTGGATTAGTGATTAGAGAAGAGTTAAGAATGTTTGGTTAAGAGCACATGATGTAATTCTTCTTGGGGAGAAAGTATTAGTTAATTTGGTAGAGCCGACTATGTGTAGCGTGCGTTTACACTTATTGATTTGGACAAGTCCTAGTTTGTGTTGTGTTCTTAGTAGAGCCGAAAAAGATGTTATTGGAGAGTGTTATTGTTTCTCTAATATGATTTCAAGGTGGTTCTAATAGGCCAACTTGATTATATCATTTAGAGAAAAGATACTTATAGCCAATCATTTGTGATCGCTAGAAGTATGGCATGAAGATGAAAGATTAGAGTAGAGCAAAGAGTGTGAAGTATTGTGTCATCGAGAAGAGGTCTATGTGATAGAGAAGATAGAGTGTGCTATTCATTGGAACTGATCAAGACATCAGGTCTACCTCATAGTTCACCAAGATCCAGATATAGTGTGTATCTGTTATTCAGAAGGTTGCAGCCTTCACCCCTTTGAGCATTGAGCTCTCAGATAGTGCGTCCTCACCCCTAACAGGGTCAATCATAAAATACTCCTAACAGGGTCTGACCTTTGACCAGGTCACTGTACTTATTGCATTGTAAAGATCAACTCCTAACAGGGTTGTAAGATCTTCTAACAAGGATCATTATACACTAGTGTAGTTTATTAGTGGGTGTCAATTCCCACCGAGGTTTTTACCTATTTGGTTTTCCCCATAACCAAAATATTGGTGTTGTGTTCAAGAGTTCTTTCATTGTGTTTATGCTTAAATTTTAAGTATACTTAATTGGATAAAGAATTGAAACTTGTAGATAACTGATTCACCCCCCCCACCCCGTCTTAGTTATCTTTTGAGACTATTCCTAACAATTGGTATCAGAGCCAAGTGCCTCGAAGAGAAATTTTAATAGCTTGAGGTTGATCAGATGGAATTCTTTAGAAAATATAGTCCTAAGTTTGATGGAGAGAACTATCATGATTGGAAGAACAAGATGGTGACACATTTGTAGTGCATTGCCTTTGAAGTTTTTGAAGTGGTTATCAAAGAAGTTAAGATACTCTTTCTAGAAGATCTTGCAAAGGAAGATGCTAATAGAAAGCAAAATGATTTGTTCCATCATAATGTAATAGCCAAAGAAGCCCTTATCAGTGCCTTATCTGATAGTGAGTTTTCAGAGATAAAGAAAGTAGACACGACCTACAAGATATGGAAGCACCTAGAAGACATGTTTGAAGGAGATACACAAGAAAAGAATGTGCGCAGAAAGACATGGAAGAAAAGATACAATGTATTAGAGATGCTACTTGAACAAGACATCAGAGCTTACAACCAAAGGATTAATGAAGCAGTTGCTGGAATCAGGAACAATGGTGGAGAGATCTTGGAGGAAGACATTATGGATAAGTTGATGACTACTCTTACATCAGAGTATGAAAAAAAGATCAACATCCTTGATGAGACCATGCAGCTTACAACAAATTTCAAGAGAGAGACCTTGATCAACAAAATTTCAGCTTTTGAGATTTCAAGATTAAAGACAGAGCCTAAAAGTGAGACAGCTTTCAAAGCATCAGTCCATGGTAAGAAATCCTTAAACACTTCTGGTAATTTTGATGATAAAGATAAAGATAAAGAGATAGATGATATTATTGCTATGATTGCTAAGAAATAAAGAAAAGGGTAATGAAAGTATGAAGGTCAGTTACCTTTCAAATGTTTCTCATGTAATAAGATTGGTCACTTTGCATCTAAGTGTCCTATAAGAGTTAAGAAATTCCAAACTAACTACGAACCTAAGTATACAAAAGAATGTTACTATGCTGGTGATGGAGTTTCTGATGATGATTCAGTTGAAGATGAAATTGGATTCATTGCTATTATGGAGAAGATGTATGATGAGATGGATCGTGAAGATGAGAAAAAGGAACAAGAGCTAGCATTGATTTCACAAGCAGACATAAGGAGAGATTGGATTATAGATAGCGGTTGTTTACATCACATGATAGGTGATAAAGATAGATTTGTTCATCTAAACAAATACAAAGGTGGCATGGTTAGATTTGGGGATAACACTCCTAAACCTATCATTGGTAGAGGATCTATCACATTGGATGGAAAGAACAACACTGATGATGTTCTTTATGTAGATGGTTTGCAGCATAACCTCCTTAGTGTTGGACAGTTGCTTGAAAAAGGTTATAGGTTAGAGTTCAAACACAACAAGTGCATCATTAACAACAAGGATGGTGTAATGATTGCATCAGGTTCAAAGACTAAAGGTAACATTTTTTAGCTTAATTCAGAAGCAAGTTGTTTTGTTGCTAAAGTAGATGACAGTTGGCTTTGGCATAAAAGACTATGTCATATAATTTTGATAACATAGTAAAGATAAGCAATGTAAAGGCAATAAGAGATCTACCTAGCATAGCAAAGCCAGTTGATACTATTTGCAGAGAATGTGTGATGGGAAAGCATTTGAGGAATTCGTTTAGAAGCAAACATAATTTAGTAGAGAACAAATTGGATCTGATTCATACAAACCTATGTGGATCAACTCAAACAAGATCATACAATGGTGAAAGGTATTTCATTTTGTTTGTTGATGATTATTCTAGAATGATGTGGGTTGTGTTCTTGAAAGATAATTCAAAAGCATTTGATAAGTTCAAAATATTCAAAGCTAAGGTTGAGAATGAATTTGGACTAAAGATAAAGTGTCCAAGATCGGATAGAGGAGGAGAATTCACCTCTGACAGATTCTATGAGTACTGCGAAGAACATGGCATAAAGAGACAATTGAGTGCACCTAGAACCCCTCAGCAGAATGGGATTGCAGAAAGAAGGAATAGGATCATCCTTGATACAGTGTGCACCATCATGATTGAAGGAAAAGTTACACACACCTATTGGAGAGATGCAGTCAATACAATAGTCTATACCATCAATAGAATACAAGTGATGCCTGGCGTAGACAAGACATCTTATGAGCTATGGTTTGGTAATGTTCCCATAGTAAAATACTTTAGAATCTTTGGAAGCAAGTGCTACATCAAGAGGGATGAAGCAATAGGCAAGTTTTATGCAAGAAGTGATGAAGGTATTTTTCTTGGTTAATCTACTAAAAGCAAAGCTTATAGATGTTTTAATTTGAGATTGAAGAAGATCATTGAAAGTGCTAATGTTAAGATTGATGAAAAGTTTATGGTTCAAGAAAGATATCATGATTATGCACCTTTGATTGAAGAAGAACCCAGTCCTTCCACTAGTGAGATAGTTGTTGAAGAGATGTTTGATAGTATTGATGTATTATTCAATGACCCTGAAACAGGTGAAGAAGAAAATTAGAAGGTAGATGATACAGTATCACCTAAAGTTCCAAAGTTTACATCTAGATATCACTCTAAGGATGACATCATTGGAGATTAGAGTGGAAAAGTCACAACAAGATCAAAAGCAAAGAGTTCAGCAGGCAATGAAGCGGTATGTTTACTATCTCAGATTGAACCTTTAAGTGTTGAAGATGCATGTAATGATTCAGATTGGCATGATGCTATGAAAGAAGAACTAGATCATATTATTAAGAATGATACTTGGGAACTGGTCCCAAGACCTAGTGATCAGAATGTGATTGGAACCAAGTGGATATTCAGAAACAAGATGAATGAAGATGGTATAGTAGTAAGGAATAAAGCAAGGTTATTATGCAAGGGATATGCACAAAGAGAAGGTATTGATTATTCAGACACATTTGCACCTATGAGAAGATTAGAAGCCATTAAGTTATTTCTAGCTTATGCAACATTCAAAAACTTCAAAGTTTATCAGATGGATGTTAAGTCAGCATTCTTGAATGGAGAGTTAAAGGAAGAAGTATACATTGAGCAGCCAGAAGGATTCACCTTATCAGACAAGCCTGATATGGTATCCAAATTGAAGAAAGCCCTCTATGGACTTAAGCAAGCCCCTGGAGCTTGGTATGAGAGACTTGATGGATATCTAACAAAAATTGGATTCAAGAAAGGAGCAGCAGATTGTAATCTATTTATAAGAGAGACATTTGAAGGTTTACTACTTGTAGTTATATTTGTTGATGACATTATCTTTAGGGGTAACGACAAACTTAGTGCAGAATTTTCTAAGGAGATGCAGAGTGAGTTTGAGATGAGCATGATTGGACCTATCAAATACTTTTTGGGATTAAATGTGTAGTAGAAAGAGAAAGGTATTTTCATTAATCAATCTAAGTATGTGAAAGAGATATTGAAGAAGTTCAAGATGGATGATTGCAAACCAGTGGGTACACCTATGATAACAGGATGCAAGCTTACAAAAGAAGATGATTCTCCAGCAGTAGATATAACATTGTACAAGTCTATGATTGGTAAACTCATATATCTTACTCAAAATAGACCTGATATTTCTAATGTAGTTGCAATAGTTGGAAGATTTGCAGCAGAGCCTAAACAAAGTCACCTCATGGCAGTAAAGAGAATATTCAGATATCTACAGGGCACTATAGATTATGGTCTATGGTATCCTAATTCAGAGAATGTTGAGCTTCATGTATATACAAATGTAGATTGGGTAGGATGTATGGATGATAGAAAGAGTACATCAGGAGGAGCAATATTTCTTGGTGATAGACTAGTCACTTGGATAAGCAAGAAGTAGAATTGTATTTCTCAGTCAGTAGCAGAAGTAGAGTATGTTGCAGCAGCCTTGAATTGTTCTACAATTGTTTGGATCAAACAGATGATAAAAGATTTTGGAATTCAGATTGATTATCCTATTGTTATTCATTGTGATAACACCAGAACTATCAACATGTCAAAGAATCATGTGATGCATGCAAAGACAAAACACATAGAGATTAAGTATCACTTTGTAAGAGAGAAAGTGGCAGAGAAAGAAGTCAAGTTGGACTATGTGAGTACAAAGGATCAACTAGTAGATATATTCACAAAGCCTTTACCAAAGGATACTTTTGAGTATCTGAGGGAGAAGTTGGGAGTAATTCCCATCCCTAATTCTGATTAAAAAAAGTGGAGAGAGCATCAGTCCTCAGTGATTGATAGATGATTGACTACTCTACTTCAAGAGTAGTATCATAGCTTAAATGTTTGGCACCATTTTCCATTGATGTCAAAGGGGGAGTAGTATTTAGTCATGAAGAATAGTATTAAAGGGGGAGTACATACAGAATTAAGGAGTAATATATAGCAACAAGGGGGAGTAGTATTCAGTCATGAAAGCAGTTTAGTTGAGGAAATGGAGAATATTAAAGAATATTGCAGCAGATGGAGGATTCATCCTTGGGGGAGTTTTTTATGAGGAAATGGAGAATGTTATAAAAGAATTGTTCATTTGGATTGGTGGTGTTTTTCATTTCCATATTTTGCCATCAATGCCAAAGGGGGAGATTGTTGGAGATTTTCCAGCAAGCCAGTGTCGACTGTATGTTTGTCATTGATGACAACATATGGTAAGTAGCATGCATGGAAGACTTATGCAGTAAGCTTTAAGTATATGTAGCATGGACATGTTATTAGAATTATATCATGGATGTAGAGGTTAATTGTTAGTATAGATAGTTATGTAGCAGCTTGTGTCAGCAGTGTTCCTGACAGAGTTACAGGCAGTGTTATGTGAGTGATTTTTCGTACAGTTATCATGGAGCCTTGAACATTTGGATATGTGGTGGAGACATGTTAGTGTTGCTCCATTCATGGACATAGAGTCTAATGTGTAGTAGAAGTGAAGTTATGAAGTCGTTATTCACCAGTTGTAGTTTCTTGTGTTTATCCAGAAGAGCCGACAGAGATTATATTGGTACAGGAGTTGCGCCTATCATTTCAGTATGCGTGCTTGGATTAGTGATTAGAGAAGAGTTAAAAATGTTTGGTTAAGAGCACATGATGTAATTCTTCTTGAGGAGAAAGTATCAGTTAATTTGGTAGAGCCGACTATGTGTAGCATGCGTCTACACTTATTGATTTCGACAGGTCCCAGTTTGTGTTGCGTGCTTAGTAGAGCCAACGGAGATGTTATTGGAGAGTGTTATTGTTTCTCTAATATGATTTCAAGGTGGTTCTAACATGTCAACTTGATTATATCATTTAGAGAAAAGATACTTATAGCCAGTCATTTGTGATTGCTAGAAGTATGGCATGAAGATGAAAGATTAGAGTAGAGTAGAGAGTGCAAAGTGTTGTGTCATCAAGAAGAGGTCTATGTGATAGAGAAGATAGAGTGTGCTATTCATTGGAACTGATCAAGATAGTAGGTCTACCTCGCAGTTCACCAAGATCAAGATATAGTGTGTATCTGTTATTCAGAAGGTTGCAGCCTTCACCCCTTTGAGAAGTGAGCTCTCGAATAGTGCGTCCTCACCCCTAATAGGGTCAATCATAAAATACTCCTAACAGGGTCTGACCTTTGACCAGGTCACTATACTTATTGCATTGTAAAGATCAACTCCTAACAGGGTTGTAAGATCTTCTAACAAGGATCATTATACACTAGTGTAGTTTATTAGTGGGTGTCAATTCCCACCGGGGTTTTTACCTATTTGGGTTTCCCCGTAACCAAAATATTGGTGTTGTGTTTAAGAGTTCTTTCATTGTTTTTATGGTTAAATTTTAAGTATACTTAATTGGATAAAGAATTGAAACTTGTAGATAAATGATTCACCCCCCCCTCTTAGTTATCTCTTGTGACTATTCCTAACAGACTTTTCTTCTGATGGATTTTCATCCTTAGTTCCAAAAGATTCACCAATCTCAAAGGTAGTCTGACCGGTATAGTCTAGACCAGTTGTATCCTTTCTTCTTCTTTGGCTTCTCAGCTGCTCATCAAGTTTCTCAGAACTCTCATGCAATTTCTTAGCTTGTCATTGGCATTCTTTAGTTCTCCTTTCAATTGCTCATTCGTTGTTCCCAAATTCTCATTGTCCATCATCAGATTGTTGAGTTCTCCTCTTAGATTTTACAGCTCCTCTTTAGTCTCATGAAGATGTGCATGCAAGGTATGTACCTATTATTTTGATTTGAAAATTTTATGTTCCTTATCCTTTAAGACTTGATCCTTATCTTTTAGGGAATCTTCAATAGTCTTCCTTGCTTCCATCTCTTGACCCATCTTGATAGCTAATGATTCTAACTCCCTCTTGATATTCTTCTTATCCTTGTGTAGTTGTTCATTCTCTTGAGACAAGGCTGAATTGGTTGCTTCAAATTCCTCAAATCCACTTTGTTCAGAAAATTTCTTAATGTAGTCTTGAGTCTCATTGAGTTGTTCAACAATCTCTCTTCACTTGGCCAACGAATGCTTCAACTGATCTTTCAGTTCATTGATCACCCTTTCGGCTTCATCAAGTTGTCTTATCTATCTCAAACCCTCCATGTTTTCCTTTAAGGACCTACCCAAGCTATTAGGACTCTTCAAGGGCATAAGACTCTAATACCAAATGTTAGTATTATAAGGCACTGAGGAGGGGATGAATTAGTGCAACCACAAATCTGAAAGTTTTACTGATTATCTTTCCAATTAACCAACATACAATTGTAAATATTATGTAACAATACAACACATAAAACATTCACACATTTGAGCACATAAAACCAAGATTTATTTTCATGGAAACCCTTGTTAGAGAGAGAAAACCATGTGTGGGGATGATGCCCACAAGATTTCACTAGTGCACTTGGAAATCAGCCTTGTTATGAGAAATTATAATAATATTTCTAAGGTCTCTACTTGGTTAAGAGTACTTATAGTCTGATTATGAACTACAAGGGTCCTGTTAAAGACTACCCTGCTAAGGGATTTAAAAATTCTAGTTAAAGAGCTACCTTGTTAGAGGATTTTCACTTCAGATTTTTTAGGATCCTACTCACCCTGTTAGGAGTGACCCTATTAAAGGATTTCACTTACCAATCTGTTAGAATCAACAAATAAAGAATGACCTAATGTTTGAGCTGTAATATTTTTTGTCTTTCGACCCTTCATAGTCTAATGACCTTTTCAGATTGCGAAGGTCTGAAAGACCAAAAATCTAGGGAATTGGCTATTTTGGCTTTTAGAGTCCTTTTAGTTGTTGTCTTTGGGGTTTTAGGTTAATTTCTTGTTGAATTAGGGTTTAAAGTTAGAATAATTTTACGCTTCCAATAATATGTTGCTAACAATTGCATGTGCATGCAAGTTACAAAGATGTTTACCTCAAAACTAGTCAAGTACAAGTATATAGGGTGCAACACCCCATCAAAAACGGGTAACCCCCACAGTCAAATTATAAACATTGACATTGGCCGTATGAACTAGAATGCTTTTTTGACACAATGTGCCCAACCAGACAACAAGTCTCCAAATTGCAGCGCTTTATGCTTGGTAGGGTTGGTGAATGTTGTTGCCCATCCCCTATCCATTCTTTCACCAGCCCTCATTCTCATGCTGGTAGAGCACTATGTAGAAGATGAGAAGGTGGTGAAAAATAAAACTGAAGATATTGGTTTGGATCTCAGACCAAATATCATTAAAGATGTTTTTCATCTTGAAAGGTGGACCATTATTACCAAATCACCATTGACAAAGGCATGAGGTGGTTCCAGGGTAACCCCAAGATTTATGACCTCATTATTAAGAAATACTTAATCAAGCCTCTCAAAAAGGACAAGTTGGATAGGATTTATATGAGGAGGGGTTACCTTGTTAAAGACATGGGAGTTGTTGTGACACTTCTAAGAAGAGTATATGGATTTCTGACTATGCAATAGTTAGAGCCTTGGATGGTTCATATCATTGGGAAGAATAAGTTGGAAAGGGCCTGATCATGAAATACATTTTTCTGGACTTTGAAAATTTTCAGATCCATTTTTTCAGAGTTTCAGAGTCCGAAAGGCTAAAATTCATGCATCTCAGTATGAGGACTTATCCATTTTTGCAACTTCAGTATTTTGGAGTTGGGGTTGGGTTTGAAATTTTTGGGTCGTCACAGTAAATCAAGAATCTACATATTGAAGCTATTTTTGAGTAGCCTACAGGTGACTTTAGGGCCATTTTTTCATGCCTTGGGAATATCTATCAGTTGCATAACAAAAGAGGAGTTGGGGTGAAGAATTCAAGGTGAAATTCCATAGTCAAAGTTAAACTCCAATTGAAGAACGATGGAACTACATCTCCTTTTCTTCTATTTTGGAGTAAATTTATGCCCATTTTTATGTATAATCTTGATGTAAATGGATCTAAATCCATGTACACTAGTTATCAATCAGTTTAGGAGTAGTTTTGCATAGCGAAGCTTTAGATTTAATGTTATATCATAGTTTTTTGCATAGTTGAAACCCTAGCTACAAGTTTCTTGTTCTAGAAGTTGAAGCACTATATATAATTCTTAAAACAATGTAATGAAGGTCAATATTTTTCTACAATAAAGCTACATACAATTGGTGCTTCATTCATGGTGTGGATCTTCTTCTATCTATGTGAAATTTGTGAATTAGTGAATGCTTGTTCATGAGTTTTAGAGAGCCAATTATTTTATTGTGAATCATATCTATGATCAAATAATTTGGTGTTAATCATTGCTTTGAATTCTTGTTGTGATGAACCATTGGGAGAATTATTCATGTGTGCTTTCAAGATAAATTTTTTGCATGTGTGTGTGCATTCATAGTAGCTTCATGATCAGATGAATTTTGACAAATATTGCATTTTCGTAATGTTTCATTGATGATTGCATTTACAAAGCGTGATATGTGAGTAATTATGATTTACATTTTGTGGGTTTTATCCATTCTCTTGATGCTTTTATTCGCAAGTTGATACAATAATGGTTTGTGTCTATTAGGTTTTCACTTCAGCAATTTTCTTTAATTCTTGTTACCTTTTTCTTTTGCAATTTTGAGAAATTAATCATAATAGATTAAGTTAAGTTTGCAAGCTAGGAAATTGTATTTCATTTAAAAGATTGAAAATACAAAAATTTATTATAAATTTTATTTTGCAGCCCTCAAATGATCGAACCAACAAAGGCCTCCTTGTGAACAATCACATTTATCTTTAATTGAGGTATCCAAGTGGTTGACAAATAACCTTATGTAACCTTGGGAATAACTTCATTATTCTTTCAAGAGAGGAATTTGAATCTTGAATTCCTAGTAATTGACTTGTATAGGATTTATTTTCAAAGATCAAACATAATAGTGCTAATGTACCATGACAATAATGTCAATGTATCACAATAGTAAATGAGTGATCAATGTCAATATCTTCACAAGTGTCAAAGAAATATCAATGTTCTCACTATTGGAAGATTGTTGAGAATGTCAAAGATTGATGATTAGACCTTGTTTGTGTGTGCTAACATTAATGTTTTGTCATTGATGTCAACATACTAATTATTGTTGCAGACGGTGTGTTTAGTATGCCTAGTGAAGAAGATTTTAGTTTCTCAGATATTGCATTGAAGATCTTATGTTGTGATCGTACGGTATGGTTAAGATATGTCTGTAGTTGGTCTAAAGAGGTTTATAGAAGTTTGGGTTATAGTTTGAGAAAGATGTGATTGATTTATCAAGTGACAGTATTTTAGTGTTCCTGTTGTGATAGAGGTTGAGTTATTATTTTGGTGAGGATCGCTATGGTTGATTCAGTTGATGTGAAGCTGATAGTAGTATTGGGATTCATTATTGTTTCCTCAACTAGTGTTGTTCATGATTCAAAGTTCAACAAGTTATATTTATGATGTGACAGAGTCTGGTGTTCAATATTTTTGGTATTCAGTGTAGAGATGAGTTTGGATTTTAAGTTCGAGATGATGAGAAGGTTCAAGAAATTATTCATGTTACTTTTTGGCATTTTTGGATCATGTTATGACATTGTTGATGGATCACATTGATTGAGGTGATCAGTGTGGTGTTTTGTTAGCGTGTTGGTGTTTCTTCATTTAGGTCCTAGCCAACTTGGTCAAGTAATGTGTTCCAATTCTTGGAGCTGATTTGGAAAAGTTGTAGTGTGTTCGAGGAAAATTCTTTGGGTCCTATCTAATTCTTGGTCATCTGGATTTGGATTGCATTGTAGTTTGAGTGTAATATTGGTATCATTTGATCTTATAGGTCTTAGTTGACCTTGTTGTATTGTAATATGTATAAATGCGCAATCATTTTATGATTGTGGTGAGTGTGTGTAATTGAGAAGAGAAGAGGATGTCTGTATTTTTTAACTAAGGCATAAATTGTACTTCATTGGGACTATATTGGCATAATAGATGTTGTAATTTAGTTTTATTATTCTATATAGTTTGTCCATCCTTGTGAATTATAATCATATATTGATTAATGAAGCCAACTGAGGGCCAGATTGTTGTATTGTGAGCACTAAGCTCTAGGCAGTGGGCCTGTGAATGCATGTGCATTCCCTTTTTTTCATTTTCTCTTAACCATGCTGAGTTATGTGTTGTGGATCTTGCACTATTGTTTATCTATCAGATCATTAATTAGTTTAAGTAGTTTTAATTTTTAATTATTAGTACATAACTGATTCCCCCCCCCCTCTCAATTGTGCTTGCCTTCTTTTGAGCCTAACAATTGGTATCTGAGCCAAGTCCTTTTGAATAAGCTTAATGGCTTGAAGGTGATCTGACATGGAAAGCATAAGGAAAGAAATACCTAATTTTGATGGAAGAAATTCTCTGATATGGTAGCATCAAATGACTACTTATCTAATATGCATGGGAGATGAATATTGGGATATCACAGATAAGCCTTACACCATTCCTAATGACTTGTCCCAGGCTATTGTTGATGAAAAGAAGAAATTCAAGGAAAACATGGTAGCAAGGGAAGCTTTGATCAGTTCCTTATCGTACATGGATTATTCACACATCTATGGATTGAGGATAGTGCATGAGGTATGGACTAAAATAGAAACTATTTATGAAGGTGACAAGTATGTTAAGAAAGCTAAGTTGCAAGGTCTTAAATGAAAATTTGAAGATATGAAGATGAGTGAAATAAAATCTATCTCAACATATATGAAGAGAGAAAATGATATGGTTTGTGGAATCAGATGTGTTGGTGGTACCTTGAGTGATGATGAAGTTGTAAACAAAATTATAAGATCTTTACCCGTGTTTTACAGTGAGAAGGTTGTAGCTATTGATGAATTAAGAACTATTAGTGACATTTCAAGAGAAGATTTGCCTAGTAGACTCTATGCCTATGAGATGACTACTCTCAGCAAGGAACTTATGAAGTTTTAAACTACATTCAAATCCAGTGTGACTAATTATGAAAAGGGAGAGAGCTCCTCTAAAGACAACTTCAACCACTACACTAAGAAATGGGAAGAGATCATAGAAGAGGAAAGGAAGATAGATGAACTTGAAGCCTTGATTGCAAAAAGACTATGTAAGGGCTCTGATAAGTATGAAGGAAAGTTTCCTTTGAAATGATTTAACTATAATAAGATTGCTCACATTGGATCTAGATTTCCTACTAAATTTTCTAAGGAACCTAAGTTCAGATCTAAGAAATTTCATCCTAAGGGTCATAAAAAAATTTATGTTGAAGAAGTTGTGACTGATGACGAATATGGTGATGAAGAAGAGATTGTATTTATTTCTATTAAAGAAGATAATCCTAAAGAAGAGAAATCTTTGGTTTCACATGTTGATAAAAGAAACAAATGGGTCATTGATAGTGGATTCTCACATCATATGACTAGTGATAAAGATAAGTTTGTGAATCTTGAAGATTATGATGGTGGTGGTGTTAGATTCGGTAATAACAGTCCTTGTTTTATTAGAGGAAAAGGATATATCACTCTTGAAGGTAAGAATAGTACTGATGATGTTCTGTATGTAGAAGGCTTAAGATATAAATTATTGAGTTTTTGACAACTACTAGATAAGGGCTACCGATTAGAATTCATGGAAGGAAAGTGTAAAATCATTGGAAGCACAGGAAATATAATTGCATCTGATACAAAGACTGCGGGTAATCTATTTCATTTGAAAATTATTGAGAATAAGTGCTTGGTTGCTAAGATCGATGACAGTTGGTTGTGGCATAAAAGATTTTGTCATGTGAATTTTGATAATACGGTGAAGGTTAGCACTACTAATATTGTAAGAGATTTGCCTAAGAAGATGAAGCCTGATAATATGTGCAAAGAGTGTCAATTAGGTAAGATGAATCGATCTAATTTTAAGAATAAGACATATTCTTCAAGTGGATTGCTAGATTTGGTGCATACTAATTTGTGTGGTCCTAATAAGACAAGAAGCTATTATGGAGATAGGTACTTTATGCTATTTATTGATGATTGTTCAAGGATAATGTGGGTTACCTTTTTAAAAGAGAAATCAAAAGCCTTCCATAAATTTTAGATATTCAAGATGATGGTAGAAACTAAGTCTAGATAGAGATTGAAGTGCCTAAGATTGGACAGAGGTGGAGAATTCACATTCAGTGAGTTTTTTTCTTTTTGTGAAGAACGTGGGATAAAAAGGCAGACTTTTTCTCTACAAACCCCACAACAGAATAGTGTTGCAGAGTGAAGGAATAGAACTATTCTGGACATGGCTAGGACTATGATGATTGAAGGAAATGTTTTGTAGATATACCGGAGAGAAGGAATGAGCACTTCAGTATACACTTTGAAAGTGGTACAGATAAAGAAAGAAACTGATAAGACTCCTTGTGAACTTTGGTTTGGTCATGTTCCTACAGTGAAGTATTTTAGAATTTTTGGAGGCAAGTGTTATGTTAAGAGAGATGAGGATTGGAAAGTTTGATCCTAGAAGTGATGAAGGGGTATTTATTGGATATTCCACTAAGAGAAAGGCATATAAATTTTATAACTATAGACCAAAAAATGATTGTTGAAAGTGTGAATGTTAGAGTTGATGAGAATGTGCAAAGATCTAAGAGAAGTTGTAGGTATGATATACCTAAAGATAATCATATTGTAGAAGTACAAAGTCAGAATCACACTAGTCTGGAAGAACAAGTTGAACCTATCGCAAATGATGAGGATGTTAATACCAAAGGATCCACTACAAATCCTATTTTGAAGATTTTGTGTTATGTAAGGATTAACCATTCTAAAGATGCTATTATTGTTGATAAGAATAGAGGTGTTCAAACTAGAGGAAAAATTGGTAGAGAAGAAACATGTTTGGTATCTGAGTGTGAGCCTAAAGATGTAAATGAAGCATGTAATGATGAAACTTGGGTGAAAGCGATGAAAGAAGAACTTGATTAGATTGAGAAAAAATAGATCTGATTCTTGTTCTCATACCTATGGACAAGAATGTTATCAGACTAAATGGGTATTCATAAACAATTTGAATGAATATGGTAACGTGGTTTAGAAAAAAGCAAGATTGGTTTGCAAAGGGTATTCCCAAATGGAAGGTATTGATTTTACAAATACCTTTTCTCATGTAGCTAGACTTGAAGCTATTAGATTACTTCTTGCATATCCATCTTACTAAAAATTTAAGGTATATCAGATGGATGTATGTCTTCATTTTTAATGGTGAGTTAGAGAAAGATGTTTACATTGAACAGCTTGATGGATTTCCACTAATCAAGGAAGGAGATATGGTTTGTAAATTGTAGAAATAATTGTATGGTTTGAAGCAAGCCCCTAGATCCTGGTATGCTAGATTGGACAGGTATTTGACAAAGATTAGATTCAGCAAAGGTACTGTAGATAGTAATTTATATTTCAAAATAGTTGATGATAATATCTTGATTATTGAAGTGTTTATTGATGATATCATATTTGATGGCAATGATGAATTGAGTAGAGGTTTTGTTGATGAAATTTGAAAATAATTTGACATGTCTATGATAGGTGAGATGAAATTCTTTGTTGGATTGCAAATTACATAGTTGGATAAAGGATTTTTTTTACACAGTCCAAGTATGTCAAAGAAAAATTGACTAAATTTGGTATGGAAGATTCAAAACCAGTAGGGACTCCTATGGTTACTAGTTGCAAATTGACTAAGGATAATGAATCCTCTTGTGTGAATCAGATAAGATACAAATCTATGATCAGAGGATTGCAATATCTAACTCATACTAGACCATACATATCAAATGTAATTGGGATTAATGCAAGATTTCAAGCAGAACTGAAGGAATCACATATGGTTGTTGTCAAGAGAATTTTTCAGATACTTGAAGGGTACATTTGACTACGGATTTTGGTATGGAAAAGATTATGATTTAACCTTGAGTGCATATAATGATGATGATTGAGCAGGTAATGTGGATGATATGAAGAGTACAAGTGGTGGTGCATTATTTTTGGGTAAGAGAATAATCTCTTGGACTAGTAAGAAATAAGATTGTATCTCTCAATCCACTACTGAAGCCGAGTATGTTGCTACTACTGTAAATTGTAATCAAGTTGTTTGGATGAAGTAAATATTGAAGGATTTAAGGGTAAACATTGATGAACCAATTGTTATTTACTGTGACAAATATAGTGCTATAATATTTCAAAGAACCATGTGCAACATTCAAAGACAAAGCATATTTCTATTAAGTATCATTTCTTGAGGGATAAGATCAGTGAAAAGGAAATAAAACTGGAGTATGTATCTACTAAGGAACATATTGCTAATATATTTACAAAACCTTTGTCAAAGGATACATTTGAGTATCTCAAAGAGAATATTGGAGTCTTAGCCCCTCCTAATCAGAACTAATGATGCTAGGGATGACATCAATCCAGAAATTTATTAGAATATTATTCTTTGGATTGATGAGTATGGGGATTTCTCCTTAGGGGGAGCAGTCTTGTGATTTGTTGTTCCTTTTGAAGTGAGTTCAGCTCTTTTTGATGTCTTTGGCCCTTTTTCATTGATGTCAAAGGGGAGAGATTGTGTGAAATATTTAAAAAAAATCAAATTGTGCTAAGGAGAGATTGTGTTAAGAGGTTAGAAGCTGGATATTCAAAATGATTAGGTGGATATATTTTCAGAGTGATCGGGTGGATATATTGATGAGAATATGCATTGATCAGTTTTTTACTTCATGTGTTGGCATCAATGCCAAAGAGGGAGATTGATGGAAGATTGTTGAGAATGTCATAGATTGATGATTATAACTTGTTTGTGTGTACTAAAATTAATGTTTTTCATTAATGTCAACATACTACATATTGTTTCAGAAAATGTGTTTAGTATGTCTGGTGAAGAAGATTTTGGTTGTTCAGATGCTACATTGAAGATCTTGTGCTGCAATTTTAAGGTATGGTTCAGATATGTCTTTAGTTGGTCTACAAAGGTTCATAGAAGTTTGGGTAATAGTTTGAGGAAGATATGATTGATTTATCAAGTGACAACATTTCAATGTTCCTGTTGTGACAAAGGTTGAGTTATTGTTTCAGTGAGGATCGGTATGGTTGATTCAACTGATGAGAAGCTAATAGTAGTATTGGGATACATTGTTGTTTCCTCAACTATTGTTGTTCATAATTCAAAGTTTAGCAAGTTATCTTTCTGATGTGACATAGTCTGGTGTTCAGTATTATCGATATTCAATGTAGAGACAAGTTTGGATTTTGAGTTTGAGATGATGAGAAGGTTCAAGAAGTTATTCATGTTGTTTGTTGATATTCTTAGATTGTGTTATGACATTTTTGTTGGATCACATTGATCGAGGTGATCACATGTGGTGTTTTGCTAGTGTATTGGTGTTTCTTCATTTAGGTCCTAGCCTACTTGGTGAAGTAACATGTTTCAATTATTGGAGTTGATTTGGAAAATTTGTAGCTTGTTTGAGGGAATTCTTTGGGTCTTATCTAAGTTGTGGCCGACTAGATTTGGATCACATTATAGTTTGAGTATAATGTTGCTATCATTTGTTCTTATAGGTCCTAGTCGACCTTGTTGTATTGTAATATTTATAAATGGGAAATCAGTTTGATTGTGGTGAGTGTGTGTAATTGAGAAGAGAAGAGGATGTTTGTATTCTGCAAATGAGGTAAAAATTATACTTCATTGGAACTATATTGGCATAGTATATATTGTAATTCAGTTCACTTATTTTGGATAGCTTATTCACCCTTGTGAGTTATAATCAAAGATTGATCAATGAACCCGACTGAGGGCCAAATCATTGTATTATGAGAAATGAGCTCTAGGCAGTGGGCCTATGAAGGCATGTGCATTACCCTTTTGTTTTTTTCATCTTCTCTTAACCAGTTAATACTTTTAACAGAGTACATCTATCTAGTGGGTTTAACTCCCATCAGGGTTTTCCCTTAACCAAGTTTCTTCAAAAACAAATTTTGGTGTTATGAGTTATGTGTTGTGGATCTTACACTACTTTTTATCTTTCATATCATTAATTAGTTTAAGTGGTTTTAAGTTTTAATTATTAAAAATTATAAATGTGCTCATGACCAAATTTGTGTTTGTCACCCACAACTTGTAGGAGAAATCTAATAATTCAGATGTGGGATTAGAAACCTAATTTCACCATGTCTTTAGCAACATTGTATTCCATGAGATGAAATCTCTTCGACATATATTGTCAAATTGCTCACTTTCCATTCTATCCATGAACTGGGTCGTCTCAAAAACTAGCTACATTTCTTGGAATGCTATTAGGAACATTCTCATATTAGTATTTTGTGTGATTCCCCATAGATATTTCAAGTTGATGATTCCTATGGTTTTTTGTAAGCTTCAATGTTTCTCTTTAAGGTCATTATATGAAATGACAAGAGGCTTGACATTTGAGTATTATCAGAGGCCTTTCAAACTATGAACTACCCTTTCAAATGAGAAAGCATACGATGTTGAAATTCCCCTTTCAATGGCTTTAGTTACTTCGATTATATATATAGATATTGATATATACACACATATATATAGATATACATATAGATACACACACTTACATATCTATACATATACATACATAAATATATATCTATATGTGTATGTGTGTGTAAATATATACATACTTACTTACTTACATGCATACATGTATGTATGTAGATACACACACACACACGTGTGTGTGTGTGTGTGTGTGTAATATCTATATATACATATGTATGTATGCATGTATATCTACGTGCGCACACACACACACACATTTGTGTGTGTGTGTGTGTGTGTGTGTGTGTGTGTGTGTGTGTGTGTGTGTAGGTAAGTATATATATAGATGTGTGTGTGAATGTATCTATATGTGTATGTGTGTGTCTATGTATAATCAAATTAACGAAAGCCATTAAGAGGGGGATTTAAAAATCATATGCTTTCTCATTCGAATGTTCCAATATCATCCATTTTCACATTTAATTAGTATTTAAAGCATAATAATAATTTTATCTAGGTAAAAACCTTTAAGTATTATTTTACTGGCATAATGAGCTTATAAATATTCCCCAAATGAGGTTAGCATCATAATATGATCAGTAACACAAACTCTCAATCAAATAAATATAACATCATTAATGTAACACTCAAAACAATATAACCATGTATGAAGAAAAGGGGAGAAAAGGAAAAGGGGTTGATTACTCCTTTTCAAACTTGTACACTCAGAAGGAAGATGTCCCAATAGGCTCAAGTGAGGACCTAAGTGTTGAATGGGACAGTGATCATTTACTAAATATGTAATTTGAAAATGAAAAAGAGGAAAGATGCAATGTATATTGAAAAATAGACGAATAGAGACAAATTTAGGAAAATTAGATTGATAACTAACTGCCAAAAATTAGATATGAGTTGAATCAAAGCCCAAACTATTGTACTAACCTGTAATTTTAGTTTGGGCTAGATTTATAGGGCATAGAATGTTTCACACGTTTTGTACCTCAGTACAAAATGTTTTAGATGTTCTATATTGGATACTTTTGGCTAAAACTTTTGAGAGTCCTCTTAGTATTTTTGATCTACCTGAAAAAGATCAAACAACTTTGTAACTTGTTCTTACACATAGAAAAATAGGGATAAGGTTGGGTAAAATGTGTTTGCCTTGGTCAAACCCCTATTTAGGAATCAAACTTGAAAATGAAAGGAAATTGCATAAATGAAAGTATGTAAAAAGGTAAAAAAAAAATTCACCCTACATAAAACCCTCATGGATGGATGTAGAAATTTCTCATACCCATGAAGATATTTGAATGTGCTTGGAATAAAGTAGTTGACCTTAAATTGTAGAATAGGAATCAAGAATGCTCTCACAAATGCATGGATCTATGAATGCCACTCCTAGATCTTTAATGTAGATATGCTTGATAGTCACTCGCAATAAAGGAGAGATGAATGTGAATGGAAGGAAGGGTATTCATGCTTGATTGCACCCAAATTTGAACTAGGTGTCAGGATGGTGGAAAAGATGCGAGAAAAGAAGAATCAAGTTGCTAGGATCAAGCATAACAGACATCAAATCTTGAAATCACCAAAATAGGGCCTAATAAAGTATCCAATTATAGGTGATAACTTTTTAAGATGGTGCATTTAACCCCCTTTCATGAGACTGTGAGGAAAAATCATGCTCGTGGTAAACTAGATCAATGTATAAGAAGGATCTTATCAAGGTTAAGGAGAAAAATAAATGTCAAGTCCCCAAGTGACTTAAGTCATCATCAAATCCAAAACCTAGATACAAGAGACATCACTCAAAAGAGAGAAAGAGAGAAGGACAAAGAGGCACAACCACTAGCCTAGTCAGGTGTTGTCTTACTATGGATCATGCAAAGAGAAAGCATTACTACAAAAGATGGAATTAATAGTCTAGCAAGATGTAAAATATTGTTTAACCTATCAAAACAAAGGGATAAACTCTTAAGAAAATCATTGTCTTTATTAAGGTATCTTGAAAAGGCAACCAGTCCTAAGAAAAGCATTATCTCCAAAGGGATCTAAAAAAGGAGGATCATTCCTTAAGGAAAGCATTGTCTCAATTAAGGGATCCATTGAATAATGCACGGGGGCATGATAATTAAAATATGATCATAAGGAAAGTATTGTCTCCTTAGCCATTTGCATAAGAGATATTGCATTTAATTCTTGTGTGGGTGTGTGAAAAATGTGGAATAAGGAGAGAGTATATGCTCCCATATTAAAGTGATTGCAAATTCCTTAATAGGATAAATAGCTTTAATAGAGAATACATGCACCCACAACAAACATTTACACTATGAGATACCCCCAAGAAAGGACAACCCAAGGGAAATGAACACATGACAAAAGAGAGAACAAAAGAGATCTACCAACTCAGGGGTTATTATTATCATATGATAACTCATGTATATTAGAATTATATCAAAATATATTTTCATCATTCTCGAAACTTTGTAGAACTACAAGAATAATAGAAGAATGTCAAGAAAGAGTTGTGAAGAGTCATCTTTTGGAGCCAACATCATAGAGACTAAAAAAAAAGGTAGTTATTGTTCCACATCATCCCTAATCAAATAACATAAAGGAACATTCATGAACAATGGCACATGCACAACATAACATCTAACAACATATAGAATAAATGAGATACAAATAGAGGAATGACACAATAGGTTGATTGCTTTATCACCTTGAGCTAATGGGGAAACAAGGGTCATCTAAAGAAATATAAACAAAAAATATAAAAAGTACCACATCATGGGGGAATCACATTACAAAAAGAAAACACAAAGAATCCACCGTACTAGAGGAGCTAGTCAAGCATATTGCATGTCCCCCAATCTTTGTTTGTAGTATTTAAGGAGTGTAGGAAACACGCAAGAGGAGAAAAATCAAGCATGAGATAGAAAAAAAGAAGTTCCAAACAATGACCATGTTGGGAAGATGGATCACTGTGTTCATCACTAAGACTAAGAGATAATTATTTGGCAAATATAGCTAGTAAATCATGGTTAACATCAATAAGCTCATACATATCATCAGTATCACTAGCATGAATATCATAATTTCTATTAGAAACATTGAAATAATAATCATCAATATTATCTTCTTCATCCAAATTAATTGTAATAGAATCTAAGATACAAATAGAACTATCACATTTATTCAATTTCATCATTTTCAAATTAACTTCCTCCCTTGGGCCATGCATATGTTGGTCAAAGGGGATTAAATCATCAATAGGTGTCTTAGGGAAGGAAAGATTTATGGAATCATGTTCACGGGCTCTAGCATGACATTTATAGTTACAATCACATGCATAATGATTATGTTTGGTTTAGGATCAATCAACATCGGGTCATTTTCTTCTTTAGGGGGGAGAATGGAAGGCACCACACTGGGTTGAGAGATAACATCAAAAAAAGATTTTATAGGAACTATGATGCAATCAAGGATAGAGGGAACTCAAAGAGTTTAGTCCAATCCTTGTAGCAAGATTCACACAATGGAAACAATACAAAAAAACACTACAATGGATCTACTACATGCAATCATACATTCTAGGCATACAATTCTGATTCATGAACCTTTTGTAGGTTATATTTTTATGTTGTTTATTATATCCCAAGATACTGAGCTCTATTGGTGCTCCCTTCCTCTATATTCCCTTTTGATATCCTCAGGGATCAATTACAAGAGTTTATAAAGTCTTTGCAAGCCTCAAGTTGGCCTAAGAAAGATTACATTTCCCAATGAGAAGAAAACATATTACAAATATAGGTCAAGATCCGAATCATAAGGATCTTCCTTCAATTGATGAAATGTGAATCTTGATCCCTCAAGTAGTTTGGCCCCAAAAATTTTATCATCAAGAAATGCACCATTAAGCTCTGCCAATCAGAAAATTCCATTACAAGATCAGGAAATACAAACTTGTTGCGAAACGTGAAGAATAATTAAGTTTCACCAAGAATCTGTAAGATCTCATATGTAAAGAAACAAAATGTGGTGTGAACCTAGGAGAAGACTTAGAAATGGTTCATGAACATGCCATAAGGTTTGCATCTGCAAAAGATCCAAATTGAGAAAATGTTGAAAGAAACTTGAAAATTGAACAAGTAGGGAAATAGAAAATAAATATTTTTGGTTGATGCAAGATTTCCAAGAACCCAAGATGCTCTTGTATTAGACACGCAGGGATATTTGAAAAGTGATCCTCTCACTTTACTATGACTAAGGGAAAAACAAGATGGTTAACCTCAGCCTAATAAATCCATGAAGAATAATCCACTAGTTTGTCTTTCCATTTGACAAGATACTCTTTATACAATGTACCTCATGTACTTCTACCAACTTTGTTATCCAAAATCTATGCTATCTCATCCATTTTCTTCTTAGGATGCTAATTATCAACATTTGATTCATCAATTTCACGAAGATCTTGTTCATGATACTTAGACAAATCTACAATATTGAGTATAGGTGAAATATCTATATCATCTAGAAACTCCACTTCATATGCATTCCCTGAATCAAAATTCCTTAAGACCTTAGATGGTCCAAACCTCTTCAACTTTAGCTTGTTATATGTCCCAACAGGAAACATTCCCTTCTTCAAATATGCCATTACCTTATCCCCTTCTTGTAATTCCTTATGTCTCCTCTTCATAACTTCTTTCTCCTTATACGTCTGATTTACTATCTCCAAATGTATTTTGACCCGGTTGTGTAAGCTACTCATGTGTTCTACAAATTATTATTCTCCTCTTCACTTCATGACTGATATTCCTCAATTCTTATACTCCTTTAGGATTTAAACCATTAAATACCTCAAATGGTTTCTTCCCTCTACTCTTATTTAGAGAATTGTTAAATGCAAATTCTTCTTGTGCTAGAACTAAATCCCAATTTCTAGTCTTTTCTTGATGCAAGGGAGGGGTGAGGAGAGGGGCCAAAGGCAAACCCTAACCAGATCCACCTTGCAGAGATCACACAGGGAAGAAAATAACACACAAGTGAGTGAGAGAATGTAGATCAACTTCTTATATTCATTCAAATTGATTCATACATGTTAGGCTGTAAGGCCTTCCCGGTTAGGGCCAGATATTACAATTCAAGTACAGAAGTCCTCCAACATGCGAGGATCTAAAACTATCTTCTATCTTCTAACTTCTACCACTAATGTCCCAAAACTACAACCAAAGATTACAATATGTACAAGAGGCTACCAAACAAGTCAGCCTTCAAATCTACCATCAATGGAAGGAATGACCAAATCTAGGTCCACATGCTTCCCAATGATAGATTCCAACATTAAATCTATGACCATAATTAATTTCACGAGTTGGCCTCAACAGGAAACTAAAACAAACAACTCGGTAAGCAAGGATAACTGATCACCAGGAAAGACAACCAAGCGCCAGGAAGAGATAACTGAGCACCAGGGAATTAACCGACCAACTTGGTTATCAGAGGAAACTGAGTAACTACCGAGCCAACTCAGTCAAAGCAGGAACCAAACAACACAGGAAAACACAAACTTGTTTTTGGTGACACAGGATTGCCAAGGACCTGAGATGCTCCTGCAGTAGACACCTGGGGTTAATTGAAATGATTCTCTAAATCTTGAAGCACGTACAATCCAAGCTGAATCCAACTTAGATTGTGAAATCCATGAATTGTCTTCAATCGGTATGTTTTCCCACTTTACCAGATATTCCATATACTGTTTACCTCTTGTACTTCTGTAAACTCTTTGTTCCAAAATCTGTTCAACTTCTTTTATCTGTTTCTTAGAATAATCATTCGGTACTATCATTTATTCATCTAATTCATGGTACTCGTACAAATTAGCAATGTTGAATATAGGTGATATATCCATGTCATCAGGTAACTCAATCTCATAAGCATTTCCACTGTCAAATTTTCTCAAAATCTTGCAAGGACCAAACTTCTTCATTTTCAACTTCCCATATATTCCAACAAGAAATCTGCCTTTCTTCAAATGAACCATTACTTCATCACCGACTACAAAATTCTTATGTCTTCTAGATCTATCAGCTCTATCTTTGTATTTCTGATTACTTTTCTCCAACTTATGTTTCACATCTTCATGCAATGTCTTCATGAACTCAACAAACTTTACTCCTTCAACACTTCTCTTTTCTTCATCAATAATATCCCTCAAATCTGATATACCTCTCGGTTGTATGCCATTTACAATCTTAAAAGGTGTCTTTCCAGTACTCCTATTCACTAAATTATTGTATGCAAACTCTGCTTGTGCCAACACAGAATCCCAATTACTCGGTATGTCTCCAACTAAACATCTCAAAATATTACCCAACCTTCTATTCACAAATTCTATCTACCCATCAGTCTGTGGGTAAAATGTAGAACTATATTTCAACTCAGTGCCAAACTTTCTCCAGAAGGTCTTCCAAAAGTATCCAACAAATTTACTGTCTCGGTCAGAGATGATACTCCTCGGTAATCCATGCAATCTAACAATTTCCTTAAAGAAAAGATCTGCTATATGTACTGCATCTTATGTCTTTCTACAAGGTATAAAATGTGTCATTTTAGAAAATCTATCCACAACAACAAATATAGAATAATTACCTCTCACTGTCTTCGGTAAGCCAAGAACAAAATCCATACTGATATCAATCCAAGGTTTCTTAGGAACAGAAATCGTTGTATACAATCCAGTATTCTAACTTACTTCTTTTGAAACTTGACAAATTCCACAACTTTTCACAAATTTCTGAACATCCTTATAAAATTATGGCCAAAAGTATCTCCTTAAGAAAATTCAATGTATTGTCAGCACCAAAGTGTCGAGCCAAACCACTACTATGTTTCTCCTTTATCAAATTAGTTCTCATTGATCCTCTCAGTATACACAACTGGATACCTTTAAACAACATACCTCCTTGAATGAAATATTATTCCCATTTAGTACTCGGTTGATCTTGAATAGGTGCTCTACAGTTTCTCCATGGCTCAGAAAAATCAGGGTCAAATTCATACGAATCTCTCATTTCGTCAAAACCAAAAACTTTAATTTTGATCTCGGTCATCAAAGATCTTCATCTAATCAATGCATCAACAACTCGGTTAGTGACTCCACCCTTATTTTTTATCACAAATGTATAACTCTGCAAATATTCAACCCATTTCATATGTCTCTGATTCAACTTATTCTGACTACCTAAATACTATAAAGCTTTATGATCGGTATACAACACAAATTCACTCAGTATCAAATAATGTTTTGATTTCTTCAAGGCTTGAACAATAGCATAGAATTCTTGATCATACATAGAGTATTTCCTTTTTGCATCATTCAAATTTTCACTAAAGAAAGCAACAAGTTTACCTTCTTGACTCAACACAGCTCCTATTGCACTACCACTTGCATCACATTCCACTTGAAATACCTTATTGAAATTATCCAATGCTAACACGGCAATTCAACAACCTTCTGCTTCAAAGTCTCAAAACTTTTATCATCTCCATGTGTCCACTTGAATTCTCTTTTATCTCCTCTCATAGTCTCAGTCATAGAATTACAAATTGAACTAAAATTCCTAATGAATTTTTGGTAAAAACTTGCCAAACCATGAAATGATCTTACCTCACTAGAATTCTTAGGTGTAGGCCAATTCAAAATAGCTTCAATCTTTTTAGGATCCATTTTCAAACCATCAGTTGAAATCACAAATCCTAAATACACAATCTCCTCTTTCATGAAAGAACACTTTTTTAGATTTATCAACAACTTTTCTTCTCTGGTCTTCTCTGGTCTTACTGAATATCAAAATATCATCTAAGTATACAATCACAAATTTACCTAATAATTTCTTCAAAACTTCATTCATCAATCTCATAAAAGTACTCGATGCATTAGTTAAACCAAAAGGCATAACCAACCACTCATACAACCTTCTTTTGTCTTAAAAGCAGTCTTCCACTCATCACCTTCTCTGATTTTGATCTGATGATACCCACTTTTCGAATCAATTTTGGTAAAATACTTTGCTCCAGTAAAGTTGTCCATTATGTCATCCATTCTCGATATAGGAAACCTATATTTCACTGGTATCTTGTTGATTGCTCTGGAATTTGTACACATTCTCTATTCTCCATTCTTCTTAGGTGCCAATACAACTGATACTACACAAGGACTCAAACTTTCTTGGATCAAACCTTTCTGTAACAATTCTTGAATTTTTCGGTTCAATTCTTGATTCTTGGTAGGTGTCAACCGATGTGGTACCTTATTCGGTAAACTAGCTCTAGGGATTAGATCCATGCAATGATCAATGCTTCTCTTTGGTGGAAAACCATAAGGTACATTATCATAAATGATCTCTTTGTACTCGGTGAGTAACTTATCAATCTCTTCAGGTATGTTATCTTCCATTTTCTTACTCAGTTTGTTAGGAATCATAGCAAAACATACATCATTCTTCTTCAAATCCTTAACAAACTTTCTTCCTTCCATCAAGAAAATTTTCATAGATGTACAAACACTACTAACAAGTTCTTCAATCAAAGGTAACAAGATTTGTCTTCTCCCATCAGCCCAAATAGTATCTTTATGCAATCCCCCATCATATATAGCATGTCTATCATATTGCCAAGGTCTACCCAACAAAATATGACAACAATCCATAGGCATGATATCACACAACACCTTATCATAGTACTTTCCAATTTTCAAATTCACATAACATTGTTCACTTACCAAGAGTGTATGCTCATCTTTGATCCATGAAATCTGATAGGGATTCGGGTGTTCCAACTTTTTCAACTACAACTTTGTAACCATTTCCTCAGATTCCAAGTTCTCTAAGCTTCCACTATCAATGATTACTTTCCACACTTCATTAGAAACTCTACATCCGGTCTTGAACAAACTTTTCCTTACCAAATCTTCCTTATTACTTTCACTCCAAAGTGCTCTCCTTACCATCAAGTTATTTTCCTTCTCAGGTTCATTTGGTGACTCTTCTTGCACCAAAGCATTTCTATTGCCGACCTTCTTACTTGCATGTGTGCACTCAAATGATATATGTCCTTCTTCTCCATAATTGTAACAAGTTCCTTGAAAACCACCTCTATTATAACCACCTCAGTAGTTATTTCTTCTTCCTCTAGATGAACTTTCACCTTTCCACTCGGTCTTGCCATTATCCAGATTTGTCTTTTCTGGTTCAGATCTATTTTTTTCACCATAAGATCTACCTCTTCCTCTAGGGAATCTACCACCTCTACCTCTTTTTCTTTTCTCATGTCTTTTGTTCAATTTCTCCTCATCTTTCAAGGCAAATTGATAAGCTTCTTCAATGTTTTCCAACTTAACCAAGCTGATTTCTTCTTGGATGGAAACTCCCAATCCATTCAGGTACCTAGCAATTCTTTCCCCATCATCTTCATCATGTCTAGATCTGATATCTAATCTATAGAATTCCTTAGTATAATCTTTTACCGACCTATCTTTCTGCTTCAAACTTTTCATTCACCTAACTAGGTTAATCTGATAACCACAAGGTAAAAACTTTCCTTTCAATTTATTCACCATCTTATTCCATACCTTAATTTTGTCTTTGACTTTCCTCTTTTTGTCCAACTGCAGATGTTCCCACCACAAGGATGCATGACTCTTCAACTTTGTGCTTACAATTTTCACCTTCTTTTCTTTAGGGACATTTTCATATTCAAAGTACTTTTCCATCTCAGTGATCCAGTCCACTAATTCATATGAATCTAGCTTTCCACAATACTCAGGAGGATTGAAATGTGGTGTAGACTTTAGATTTGTCAAATCCTTCAACAATCTTTCCTCACCTTGATGATCCATCACCAGTGCAGGTTCTACATCACCTTGTTCTTCCTCAATTTCATCATCGCTAACATCTTCAAGATGTCTTCCTCTTCGCTGGGCTATTTCAATAGCTTCTAATCTAGCAGCAAGTTGTCTCAACATGTCTACCAATCCTAGATCCGCATCTCACCTCCCATGAACCATCTTGAAACCCTCTACAATTGCATGCCAGATCGCACTCTGCTACCCCACAACAAATCAACTAGGGTTTGACAAGAAGGAACCCTCAAACCTAGATTTGCAAACCTAGATCCAAAACTCACCTCAACTTTGATACCACCTGACACAAGGGAGGGGATGAGGAGAGGGGCCAAAATTAGACCCTAACCATATCCACCTTGCAGAGATCACATGCGAAAGAAAATAACACACAAGTGAGAGAGAGAGAATGCAGATCAACTTCTTATATTCATTCAAATTGATTCATACATGTCGGGTTGTAAGACCTTCCCGGTTAGGGCCAAATATTACAATTCAATTATAGAAGTCCTCCAACATGCAAGGATCTGAAACTATCTTCTATCTTCTAACTTCTACCACTGATGTCCTAACCGATGTCCCAAAACTACAACCAAAGATTACAACATATACAAGAGGCTACCGAACAAGTTGGCCTTTAGATCCACCATCAACAAAAGGAACAACTAGATCTAGGTCCACACACCTTCCAATGATAGATTCCAACATTAAATCTATGACCATAATTAATTTCATAAGTTAGCCTCAATAGGAAACTAAAACAAACAACTCGGTAAGCAAGGATAACCAATTGCCAAGAAAGATAACCAAGCGCCAAGAAGAGATAACTGAGCACCAGGGAATTAATCGACCAACTCGGTTAACAAAGAAAATTGAGAAACTACTAAGCCAACTCGGTCAAAGAAGGAACCGAGAAACATAGGAAAACACAAACTTGTTTTTGGTGATATAGGATTTCCAAGGACCCGATATGCTCCTGCATCATTTCTACAACCAAAAACCTTGATAAGTTACCCAAACTCCTTCTCACTACCTCTATTTTTCCATCTATCTATGGATGAAATGTAGAATTAAACTTCTACTCCATCTTCATCATCTTCCAAAGTGTCCTCCAGAAATAACCAACAAACTTACTATCTCTATCTGAAACTATACTTTTAGGTAATCCATGTAATCTCACAATATCCTTAAAGAATAAGTCAGCTACATGTACTGCATATGATGTCTTCTTACAAGGTGTGAAATGAGCCATCTTTGAAAACCTATCCACTATCAAAAATATAGAATCATTACCTCTCAATGTCTTTGGTAACCCAAGTACAAAATCCATGCTAATATCCTCCTAGGGTCTATTTGGCACTGTCAAAGGTGTATGCAATCAAATATTCTAACTATTTCCCTTTGCAACTTGGAAAAACCTAAAAATTTTAACAAACTCCCTTACATCCTTATGAATCTTAGGCCAAAAGTAATTATCACTTATTAAATCCATTTTCTTTTTAATACCAAAGTTTCTAGCTAATCCTCCACAATGTTTCTCCTTAACTATATTATCCCTCATAGAGCTTCTAGGTATACACAATTGAATTCTTCTGAACAACATACCATCTCGAATGAAATAGTCCAACCATTTGCTTTGGTTTTCTACAAAAGGTTCTTTGCAAGCTTTCCAAGGTTTTGAGAAATCGAGGTCATCCTCATACAAGGTCTTCAACTCATCAAATCTCAATACTTCAACCCCCATCTCTATCAACAAGTTCCTTCTTCTCAAAGCATTAACAACTTTATTTGTTTTACCACTCTTTTGTTTCAACACAAAGGTATAATTATGTAAGAATTTAACCCATCTCATATGTTTTTGGTTCAACTTGCTTTGACTGTTCAGATGCTGCAATGCTTGATGATTAGTGTACAACACAAACTCCTTAGGCAACAAGTAATGTCTCCATTTCTTCAAATCCTATGGCATAAAATTCCTAATCATAAACTAAATATTTTTTCTTGGCATCTTTCAAATTTTTACTAAAATAGGCAATCAGTCTACCTTCTTGAGTCAACATTGCTCAGATTGCATTTCTACTTGCTTCACAGTCCACTTGATAAACTTTATTGAAATTAGGTAAGGATAACATAGGTTGTTCAGTTACCTTTTGTTTTAGAAATTCAAAACTCCTTTTTGCCCCATGTGTCCACTTGAATTCTTTTCTATCCCCTCTCATTATCTCATTCATAGGGTTACAAACCAAACTAATATTTTTAATGAACTTTCGGTTAAAACTTGCCAATCCATGAAATTATCTTACCTCCCTAGAACACTTGCAGGTGTAGGCCACTCTAAGATTTCCTTAACCTTCTCAGGATCCATCTTCAATCCTTCTATAGATATCAAAAATCCCAAATACACCATCTCTTCTTTCATAAAGGAACACTTCTTGATGTTTATCAATAACTTCTCCTCCCTTAATCTCTGCAACACTTTTCTCAGATGCAACAAATGATCTTCCTTGCTTTTACTGAAAATCAAAATGTCATCAAGATAAACAATCACAAACTTACCCAAGATTTTCTTCAATACCCCATTCATCAACCTCGTGAAATTTCCTCATGCATTAGTCAATCCAAAGGGAATTACCAACCATTCATACAATCCTTCATTTGTCTTGAATGTGGTTTTCTACTCATCTCCTTATCTAATTCTGATATAATGATGTTCACTCTTCAAATATATATTTCTAAAATATCTGGCTCCACTTAGAAAATCCATTATATCTAATGCAGGAGCATCCTGGGTGTAAGAGCAATCTTGCATCACCCAAAAATATTTCTATTTTTTTGTATTCAATAAGGGCTATTTTGTGCAGAGCTTCTATTTATGGAAAGTTACTATTTTTGGTAATTTTTGTATGTGCTCAGAATGATCTGATTTCTTTCTTGGAGGTTGATTTTGGTCATATAAGTCTGCCAGTAAAGTTTCATTGCCAGATCAAGTGTATATTGGAAGATATTGAAGATTTTCGGTATTGGCAGCAGGGTACAGAAACTTTGAACTCAGCTTTGAAAGCTTTAGAGGCCCCGGATGAGGTCAAAAATTTGGGTGACGGGCGCTTGCGCCGGTCAAGCCTGTAGAGCGCTTCGTGGCGTTTCCGAAATGGGGTTATAATAGTCGATCGGGTCAACTGGTGATGACTTATGGTCTTCGGAAGTTGGGCCACCCGAAATGGCGAAAAATAATTTTCTTCAAAATTTCTGTTCGGGTTTCAAAGGTTATCTTGAGCCGACTATGATGTAATGAAATGTAAAATAAAATAATTCTAAGTTTGGTCGGCCTTATTGGCTAAAATTCTGGAACCTTCCCAGGCAGTGGAAAATTGCCTATATAAGGAAGGCTGTATTATTGTCTTAGGCAGTTCAGAATAATTCTGGGTAGTAGATCTGGGTATTGATTCGAGGCTTTGTCCTACAAAATATTGTAAGGGAATGCCCATGTGGCTTTGCATATTGTAATTCTGAAAGTTTGTAATTCCACATTTGTGGAGATAATAAGAAGCCAATTTTCTGTTCTTGCATATTGTTGTTATGTGTTTGTGGTATTAAGGGGAGCACCCTTCATCAAGCCCTTCATCAAGTGGTATCAGAGCAGGGGTTCTTGAGTGTGTAAACAGATCACCGACTGTGAGGCAGTTTGCACCAGGACCGTGGTTAGGGTTTCAGCGCGCATCGTGAAAATGCCTCCACGAAGAGAACGTGGCGGAAGACCTGGTGTTGTGACACCTGAGGTTAGAGAGCTGCAGAGACAAGTGCGAGCATTGCAAGAAGAGATTCGCAGAGGAATGAATCTTAATGTCAGAGACGAAAGTGAGGATGAAGCCGAAGAAGAATATCAAGAAGGAGAAGTTGAAATTATGAACCAGGAGGAAGAAAGACTTTTTCGGGCGATTTCCAAGATTGGGAAAAGACCTAAGATTGAGGTTCCTACATTTTCTGGAAATCTTAACCCAGAGGAATTGATCGACTGGATCAATGAATGTGAAGAATATTTTGAGTATGAAGATGTTGAGGATCCTGATAGGGTCAAATTTGCGAAGGCCAGACTGAAAGGTCATGTGAAGATATGGTGGCAAGAGATTCAGTTGGAGCGAAATAGAAGGGGAAAGGAGAAAATCATGAGATGGGATCGGATGGTGGATAAATTAAAGTGACAGTTCATTCCTGTTGATTATGAGCTTGACCTACTAAAGAAAATGCAGAGTTTGAAGCAAGCAGGAAGATCTGTTCAGGAGTATACAGAGGAGTTCTATCGACTTCTCATCAGAACAGGCCATGCAGAAGCTGATAAGGAGAAAGTTGCCCGATACCTTAATGGGTTAAGGCCAAGCATTCAGGAGGAGCTGAATCTGGTTCGAATGAACAGTATTGAGGAGGCATACCAATTTGCCCTAAAAGTAGAGGAAAAGATGAACAAGAAGTTTGAGAGCAGACAAAACGGAAGAGGTCACGGTGGACGATCTGGTGGACGGTCATATGGTGGCCGAAATGAGGATCCGAAAAAGAAGGATGAGGCCAGTAGTAGTCAGAATCAGCGAGGAAATAATTCCAATCGCTTGCAGGATCAGAATAATAGAGATCAAAGAGGAAGAGGAAGAGGACAAGGATCTGGAAGGGGTGGCTTCCGTGGAACATGTTTTCACTGTGGAGAAGAAGGTCATAGGGCATTTGAATGTCCTTAGCGCCAAGGCAGAATAGACAGGAGAAATGAAGGCCAGGCCAGAGTTGCACATGTAGATGAAGATGCCAGATCATCAAATTCTGAAGATGCTGAAAGAGGAGAAACATTGATTAACAGAAGAGTCTTGTTGAGTGGTGAGAATGAACCTGAGCAAAGGAGGAGCCTGTTTCGCACCAGGTGCAAGTGTGAAGGTAAATGTTGTGATGTGATTATTGATAGTGGAAGCACTGACAATTTGGTGTCAGAAGAGATGGTGACAAAGTTGAAGCTCAAGAGACAGAAACACCCACATCCATATCAGATTGCCTGGGTGCAGGATGACCACAAGGTCATGGTCAGTGAACAGTGCCTGGTAAAGTTCAAGATCGGCGGGTACCAAGATGAGGTACTATGTGATATCATCTCTATGGATGCATGTCATATGTTGTTAGGTAGACCGTGGCAGTTTGACAGATGTGCTGTACATGATGGTCGTGCGAATACCTATTCCCTGACAAAGGATGGAGTGCGACATAAGCTAAAACCATTGAAGGAGACTGAAGAAAAGGTATGTGGTAATGCAAGGATAACTTTTGTTGATGGAAGAAATTTTCTAGATGGTATGAGGCATGAGCATGTATGTTTTGCTTTAATTCCAAAAGCTGGTAAAGAGGAAGTAGAAGATGTTCCTGTAGAAGTTGCAGATTTGTTGAATGAGTTTCAGGATATTGTATCTGATAACGTGCCTGATGGATTACCACCAGTCAGGAAGATCAGTCATCAGATGGACTTGATTCCAGGAGCGAGTTTGCCGAATAAGGCAGCACACAGAATGACACCTGCAGAAAGTGAGGAGTTGAACAGACAAGTACATGAACTGTTACAGAAAGGATTGATCCGTGAGAGTCTGAGTCCCTGTGCTGTACCAGCGGTATTAGCACCAAAGAAGAATGGAGAGTGGAGGATGTGTACAGATTCTAGGGCAATAAACAATATCACAATAAAGTACAAGTTTCCATTGCCACGAATGGATGATATTATGGACTGTTTGAGTGGAGCTGTGTATTTCTCAAAGATAGATCTGAAGAGTGGATATCATCAGATTCGGATCAGAGAAGGAGATGAATGGAAGACTGCCTTTAAGACAAAGGAAGGACTATATGAGTGGTTAGTCATGCCTTTTGGGCTAACCAATGCACCGAGCACTTTCATGCGGCTCATGAACGAGGTTCTGAAAGAATTTCTGGGTAAGTTTGTCATTGTTTACCTAGATGATATTTTGATTTTTAGCAAGACGTTGGAGGAACATATGATGCATATTCGTATGGTGTTTGAGAAGTTGAGAGATGAGAAATTGTTGATTAATTTGAAGAAGTGTAGTTTTGTGAAGAAAGAGTTGGTGTATTTGGGGTTTGTAGTTTCAGGAGAAGGTCTAAAAATGGACCCAGAGAAGGTACATGCTATCCTTGAATGGCCTACTCCAAAGAGTGCTACTGAGGTAAGATCTTTTCATGGTCTAGCTAGCTTTTACAGAAAGTTTATCAGAAATTTTAGTAGTATTTGTGGACCCTTGACTGAAACAATGAGAGGGGATAGAAAAGAGTTTAAGTGGACTAATGGGGCAGAAAAGAGTTTTCAATTGTTGAAACAAAAAGTTACAGAACAACCCGTTTTAGCACTTCCAAATTTTAATAAGGTGTTTCAAGTAGATTGTGATGCTAGTGGTACTGCAATAGGAGCTGTTATGAGCCAAGAAGGTAAACCTGTTGCTTATTTCAGTGAGAAGTTAAATGATGCCAAGAGGAAATATTCTGTTTATGATCAGGAATTTTATGCTATAGTTCAGGCATTAAAGAAGTGGAGACATTATCTGCTTCCTAAGGAGTTTTTTTTGTATACTGATCATCAAGCTTTGCAATATTTGAATAGTCAAGGAAAGTTGAATCAGAGGCATTTGAAATGGGTTGAGTTTTTGCAGAGTTATACATTTGTTTTGAAACACAGGAGTGGAAAGTCTAATAGGGTTGCAGATGCTCTTAGCAGAAGGCAACTATTGCTGACAGAAATGCAGATTGAAGTGGTTGGGTTCAAGGATCTCAAGAATTTGTATCTAGAGGATCCTGATTTTGGTGAAGCTTGGAAAGCTTGTACAGAACCTATTACTCTAGACAGGACGAAATGGTTGGATTTCATCATCCAGGATGATATGCTATTCAGAGGGAGTCAGTTGTGCATTCCACGAAGTTCTATGAGGGAGAATCTCATCAAGGAGAAGCATAGTGGAGGATTGGCTGGACATTTTGGTCGTGATAAAACCCTTGGTTTGGTTAGTGAGAATTATTATTGGCCACAGTTGCAGCAAGATGTGAAGAAGTTTGTACAAAGTTGTAGAGTATGTCAGATGGCAAAAGGAGTGAAGCAGAATACAGGGTTGTATCAGCCATTGCCTATACCAGAGAAGCCTTGGGAGGATATCAGTATGGACTTTGTTCTTGGTTTACCGAGGACACAGCGGGGACATGATTCAATTTTTGTAGTAGTTGACAGATTTTCGAAGATGGCACATTTCATTCCCTGCAAGAAGACTAATGATGTTGTTCATGTAGCCGAATTGTTTTTCAAAGAAGTAGTGAGACTTCATGGTTTGCCAAAGACCATAGTTTCAGATCAGGACACTAAGTTTGTTGGATATTTTTGGCGTACATTGTGGAAGAAGTTGAAGACAGATTTGAAGTTCAGTTCATCACATCATCCACAGACTGATGGACAGACAGAGGTGGTGAATAGGAGTTTGGGAAATTTGCTGAGATGTTTGGTTGGGGATAAGCCAACAGGATGGGATTTGATTTTACCACAGGCAGAATTTGCATACAATAATTCTGTCAATAGGAGCACTGGTAAATCACCATTCCAGATTATATATGGAAGTAGTCTGAGAAATGCATCTGAATTGAGGAAGATAGATAAAGGAGAAATAAGTAGTGCTGAAGCTGAGGATTTTGCAGAACACTTGAAGAACATCCACGAAGAGGTGAGGAAGCATATTACCAAGATGAACACACAGTATAAGGCTAAGGCAGATGAGAAAAGGAGGTATAAAGAATTTCAAGTTGGTGATGAAGTCATGGTTCATTTGCGGAAGGAGCGGTTTCCAGTTGGTACATATAACAAGCTGAAAATGAAGAAGTTTGGACCATGCAGGATACTGAAGAAACATGATTCAGGAAATGCATATGAGGTAGAATTGCCTACTGAGCCAAATATTTCACCAGTGTTTAACATTTCAGATCTGACAGAGTATCATGAAGGAGGTGTTGAAGATGAGATCACAGCAGCACAGTGGAGTATTCCAGCAACTAGTTCAGACACTAAGGAGATCGAAGACATACTGGACAGTCATGTTGGTAGAAGCACAAGGAATAGGACATATGAAGAGTATTTGGTCAAATGGAAAGGACGACCTGTAGAAGATTCATCGTGGCTAACAAAGGAGGAGGTTAACCATCTTGGTTTTCCTCTACACACCTGAGTCGTGACAGGGTCACTTCTCAAATTACCCTGGGTGTCTGATGCAGGAGCATCCTGGGTGTAAGAGCAATCTTGCATCACCCAAAAATATTTCTATTTTTTTGTATTCAATAAGGGCTATTTTGTGCAGAGCTGCTATTTATGGAAAGTTACTATTTTTGGTAATTTTTGTATGTGCTCAGAATGATCTGATTTCTTTCTTGGAGGTTGATTTTGGTCATATAAGTCTGCCAGTAAAGTTTCATTGCCAGATCAAGTGTATATTGGAAGATATTGAAGATTTTCGGTATTGGCAGCAGGGTACAGAAACTTTGAACTCAGTTTTGAAGGCTTTAGAGGCCCCGGATGAGGTCAAAAATTTGGGTGACGGGCGCTTGCGTGGGTCAAGCCTGTAGAGCGCTTCGTGGCATTTTCGAAATGGGGTTATAATAGCTGATCGGGTCAACTGGTGATGACTTATGGTCTTCGGAAGTTGGGCCACCCGAAATGGCGAAAAATAATTTTCTTCAAAATTTATGTTCGGGTTTCAAAGGTTATCTTGAGCCGACTATGATGTAATGAAATGTAAAATAAAATAATTCTAAGTTTGGTCGGCCTTATTGGCTAAAATTCTGGAACCTTCCCAGGCGGTGGAAAATTGCCTATATAAGGAAGGCTGTATTATTGTCTTAGGCAGTTCAGAATAATTCTGGGTAGTAGATCTGGGTATTGATTCGAGGCTTTGTCCTACAGAATATTGTAAGGGAATGCCCATGTGGCTTTGCATATTGTAATTCTGAAAGTTTGTAATTCCACATTTGTGGAGATAATAAGAAGCCAATTTTCTGTTCTTGCATATTGTTGTTATGTGTTTGTGGTATTAAGGGGAGCACCCTTCATCAAGCCCTTCATCAATATCATCCATCCTAGGCAAAGGAAATTGGTAGTTCACTGTGATTCTATTAATGGATCTAGAATCAGTACACATCCTCTATTCTCCATTCTTCTTTGGTGCTAATATTTTAGGTATTGCATAAGGACTCAAACTCCCCCGATCAAACCTTTCTTCAACAACTCTTGTACTTGTTTATTCAATTCTTCATTCTCTATTGGTGTCAATCAATGCGATTCTTTATTTGGAAAACTTGCTCCAGGAATCATGTCCATGCAATGACTAATACTTCTCAGAGGTGGTAATCCATCAAACACATTATTTGATATTATATCCTTATACTCATTTAGCAATTTCTTTATCTCCTCAGGTTGTTTTTCTATTGATTCTATATCAGGCTTCTTAGGAATCAAATAAAAACATACATTATCCTTTTTCAATCCATCCAAGAATTTAATTCCTTCAACCAAACAAACTCTAACACTAATACAATTCTCATTCTTAGGAGTCTCAACTAAATGCAACAATACATGCTTCATCCCATTTGCAACAATAGTATACTTATTCTTTCTTTCATCATGCAAAGATTATTTATCATACTGCCAAGGTCTTCCCAACAAGATATGACACACATCCATAAGCATAACATCATTAATAAATTCATCATGATAAGATCCTATTTTCAATTTCACTAGGAATTGTTCACTTACCAATACCTTATGGTCATCCTTTATCCATGCAATCAGATAAGGCTTCGGATGCTTCAATCTTTGTAACTTCAATTTTCTCACTAGCTCTTTAGAGGCTAGATTGTCTGAGCTACTACTATCAATAATCGCCTTTCAATAGTTTCCCTCAACTTTACATCTTGTCTTGAAAAAACTTCTCCCTAGCAATGACTCTTGGTCTAGTTCCTCATGGCATAAGACTCTTTTTACCATTAGGGATTCTCCATATTCAGGTTGGTTTAATGGTTCCTTGGAATATTCTTATACAACAACATTTATGCCACTACTCTTACTCCTCTTGCTTGAATTTCATTGAGTACATTCAAAGGCTTGGTTTCCTTCTCCTCCACACTTGAAACGGGTTCCTCTAAACACTCTCCTATCATCTTTCCTATGGTTATTTGATCCACCACCTCTCTAGAAATTTATATCATCCCTTCGGTATGAATTCTCCTCTTTGAACTTTGTCTTTCCTTTACCTTGATCTGATAAGTTCTTCCACCACCCGAGGCTTCCTCTCTAAAAAGTTCTACCTTTTCCTCTTTGTCTTTGCTCATGCCTTTTGCTCAACTTTTCCTCATCTTTTAGGTCATATTGGTAAGCCTCTTCTATACTTTACAACTTAACCAAACTGATCTCGTCTTGAATAGATGTCCTCAAACCATTTAGGCATCTTGCAACCATCTCAACATCATCATCTATATGCCCAAATCTGATATCCAATCTATAGAATTCTTCAGTGTACTCTTTCACACTAAGATCCTTTTGATTTAGGTTTTAAAAAATTATAAATTGGCAGCACAAATAGTTAGCTCAACTCTTCCTTAGTACAATTTTCTAACGGATTGGAAGCCTCAAAATAACTATTCTTGAACAAATAACAAGAAGAAAAACTAATTTAATTTTTGTTTAGCTATTACTAAGAACATAGGTAGTAATGTACATATCATTGCCTAGTTTTCGGCTATAGATTCAAATATTAGGTTATATTAAATTAACACAAACACCAAGACAAGAATCATTGGAATTATGGTACATCGATTCATATAATCGGCACATCTCTCTCATATTGGCCTAAAATTCTTACTTAAACATCCATATCACATATATTAATTATTGTTGTTCATACACAACATTTTAACTCTGTCCTTGAAGGAGAGAAAATGGATAAACAATACATATTACATTCAAGAGTGCAAAGCTAAATTTAAACAAACCCTTAGTTTATTAAATTCAAATAATTGATATAAATTCTGAGCATGTGGCAAGTGGAGAACTAGAACAAAGGAGATTCCCAGTAGGTAATATTATGGGGTTTAGCACCTAGTTATCGATACTATTCATAGCACTTTCTTAAACTTATTGAGCTATGGGCATGAACCTATCCATATATGCTTTTATTGATATCAATCTATTATGTGATCTATCTATATTACTCTTACATGTGATTCAATGAATGTTATTCTAAAGTAGTTATGTACACACAATTGTCTTGTGCACTTTAAAGTTATCATATTACTCTGATGTTGTAACAACACTTTGATGAATAGAATGATTCTTTAATTTTCTGCATTTGAGTTAAGATTTTGGAAGATTCATCCAAGGGGGCCCACTTGGTGAGAGTTCCACTCATTTAGTTTACTTACTTTTCTATTCAATAATTAGTTCTAGTTTTAGTTTTAGTAGATGACTATTCCTATAGCCATTAGAACTATGTTCTGTGACTGATCCTCCAACCATTAAAACTATGTTTTGTGACTGTTACTGCAACCATTGGAACTTTGTTCTGCGACTGCTCCTACATCCATTGAAACTTTGTTATGTGATTGTATTTGTAACCATTGGAAATCTATTCTATGACTATTCATATAGCCATTGGAACTCTATTTTGTGATTTTTCCTATAGCCATTAGACTTGTTGGAGATTTTTCATGCAGAATAACAAAAATGAGCTCGACAAGGCTTGAAAAACCTTCTTCACTTCGATCTATGTCCAGTGTGGCATGTATATTAGACATACTTTTTGTAGACCCATTCCTCGATGTAGACGTGCCCTCTTGAATCATTTTTTTCAAGCCAGTAGAGTTGACCCCTTATTCAACTTGTGATAATGCAAGTGGTATTGTCTATAACCACTAAAGTTTGACTCACAAGTTTGTGTCCACTACCAATTCATGATCCAAATTCCTATGAGAGAGCGATGATTATTTCATCAGGCCCTCAGAACACTTACTATTATTATAACCTAACTCTTACGGGGCTGCAATAGACATTATTAGCAATTTTACTTGCAATCTTCAATCCTAAGAAACTAGACCATAGTTGCATTACTATCCACATATTTAAGACAATATAATGAAACTTGACAATGCTCCATGGGACTCAGGAGGGTATTCCTACTTTTAAGTCCGCACACATGATAAATCTATCTTAGCAGCTAAACTTAGTGTTGTAAATGTGGATAATTCTCAAATTCATATGACTGGTACTTTTATTTCATCACTTGAAAAATTAATCTATTCAATGTCAAACACCACTGAGAATAAAATTGTATTACTTCTACCATTACTCACATAAAATTAAAGGGATTTCACTTTTGACTTTATGGGACCAAACTAAAACAACATCTATAAGATCGACTAGTGCCAAAAGGAGGGAAAACTAATCAAATAGAGAGCATTCCTCACTATAACATCTCAAACATGTCTTGAAGATCTTAAAAGAATGTTATTACCTAGTGAAAACAATATCACCAACATTATATGCACATTACATAGCCATTCTTAATAATCCATTTGAAGACGTAAAATTATCATTTCATTTATTAAAATAATTACACTACTCTTGTAATAGAAGGCAATAATAAATGGAATACATGGCAGAAAATGTGTCTGAAAAGTATGAATAATCCTTGATTATTTCAACTTAAAGAAATTTTACACCTCAAATTAGAGTCGGCAATATGACAGAACTCAACCATGAAATTCTATATCAAGACACATGAGATATTACACTTCGTAAATTCAAGGCTACTTATTATAAACCTTGACTCTTGACACTTTAGAATTTTACAACATTCTACCTACTTCCACAAAATTTAGAAGATTTGGAAAACAAATGAAAATAGGAGAAAGAAGAATTAATTGAGAAGAAGAGAAATAGCTAGCTTTCTCAAATCTCACCACATGTCCCCTCTTCAAGATTTGATTTGCATAGTCATCCTTCATCCTTCATCTTTGTTATTATTTTCTCTATTTAGCTGCTTCTCTCTCTGTCTCTTTCACTAAAGAACCAAATAAAGGTTTTTGTTTGGTGAAAAAAAGGAACTGATTTAGACTGACCCAATTTAGTAATTAGAAATGAGAAAGAATATTCATTCTAAAAAATATGATATATTGTTCTTGAGGAATTTTTTATTTCTTTAGAAGATGAAGGAAATGTACTATTCACCTCCTAGAGAAATAAAGGAGGAGGAAATCACAAATAATGTAGGCAACATCCATTCAAAATTGCATTTGATGGATATAGTAAGCAGTTTCATGACATGGAGAGTGTCCATGAGCCATGCCCCTATCACACTTTTGGAATTTGGCTCCTGAAGAAGAGAAAGAAGACATATTTGGTTCCCGCGAAGGGAAAGAAGATGAATTTGGAGCAATGGAAGGGGAAAATGTAGGATTCTTACCATCTCCCCTCTTATAAGAGATGCATGAGAATAGATCCCTGGGAAAACTAGGCTTAGACAAGCCCACATTGCTAAGTCCTCCAACCATTCCCCAATCCTTATCCCTACCTTGAGGAAGAAATAGAGCGGTAGCCTTCAGCAACTAGACACCTCAAAAACCCTTGCAAACTCCACCGGTTTGTCAATAAGCACAGACAAAAAGGCCATTAGGCTAAGAAATCCCTCCAACCACCCTTGTCATTTAATAAATCCCTGCAACCTAAAAGTGTAGCATCAACTCATGATCCTTATATACTTCTTTCAATAGGGTCGTTCCCAGTCTCAACCTCATGCAACAAACAATGCCACTCATGACAATTCTCACTATTAGCATCACGAACATGTAGAAAGACATCTAACCAAAAGGGAAAAAATACATAGAATGCACACGATCTCATCTATAGTTAGCTATAAATAACATTCCTCTAGGCTTTAAATCAACTACCACAACATGCTAATTCAAGCAATCTTTGTACCGAAGTTCACAGTTGTGAAATATTTCCAAGATGAAATTCTTGGTTATCACAACATCTCATAAAAGGAATGATGACAAGGCATAATGATTCTTTGATGTGCACCACATTTCAGGAGTAAATGCATCATCCTTCAGATGTCACTCCTGATATGAAACCTATATGTCGTAACTCTACAATCCCCAAAATGTAGTCAAACAGTCTTGAATTGTATAGCATGGGAATCTTATCTCACATGTTAGCACACATGTGAATCAGTCAATGGATCGACCTATATTCAAATTGTACACACTCCCTTCAACATTTCCCCATATGCATGTCACCACTTCTCATAACTATGAGATTAAAGAACTATTTTAAAACATTATCGCAAAGTTGTGAATAAATCATCATGAGTTACCTTTTCTTCATCACAAGCTCACCACCCATTTGTAATCACCTAAAATTTGTCTAATAGAACATAAGCCCCTATTTTCGATCAATTTGCCTTAAATAAAATCCTATAAATCTCAAAGGCATGCTTACTAGACATAATTGTGCAAAGTAACCCTGAAAATCCCCCTTTGCATAATTAAATAAAAAATTAAAAAAACTTATATTAAGCTTACACTATGGTCTAATTTCTAGAGCTTGCATATTTATTTAATTGCTACAACATTGCTTTTAATATAAAGCTTCTACACTTCTATTAAAAGAACACATTCATATGTGTACACATACTTAATCCTAGTTAATTAGCAATTAAAGGGGATTTGTGCTTTCAAAATTGTCATTTTCTCTTATCTTACCTAACAACTCTTTTGCCTCTTAATCCTCACCACTCATCTCTACCTAACCTTGCATCTCCTTCATTCTCATTTTTTCTCTTCATCTCAATCACTCATTCTTTTGCCTCTTAATCTCCACCCTCCATTCTTGAGGCAATTCCTTTAAAAGGAAGCACTCCCTTGGCTCAAGGGTTCCATCTTGATTATTGTTGAGTCTCAATCTTGAACATTCTTGCATTCTTTCTTTCTTGCATTCTAGACTAATCTTGCTAATTTGAATTCTTAGTTTGCTCATATGTTTACTCCATTTCTAGCTTAATCTTGCATTGTTAAATCTAGTTTTATTTCTTGCATTTAATAATCATAATATAGCTTTGTTGATGTATGTAGCATCATTCAAATAAATAATATTGACTATATGATTATTATGAGAAATGATTATATATATATATATATATATATATATATATATATATATATATATATATATATATATATATATATATATATATATATATATATATATATATATATATATATATATATATATATATATATATATATATATATATATATATATATATATATATATATATATATATATATATATATATATATATATATACACACTAATTGATATTACTATATACATTGATATATATGTATATATAAAGTTAGATTATAATTATTCTCATAATAACTAAAAAGTGAAATTGATAAAATAAATATTATTATTATTATTATTATGTAAATATTAGAGAAATTAATATAATACTCAAGATATATATATATATATATATATTTATAAAATCATAATTGTCATTATATTAATTACATAATAATGAATAGACATGTCCCATGAAGGGACATGTCTCTTCTTGGCTCATTCTCAATATAAATGCAAGAGATTGTTGCATTTGGAAAACACATACAATGATATAGTGCTATTACATTTGCAATGATCCTAAAACCTTAACATGGTATCAAAGCTAAGTTGCAAATGTAAGAGAGTAGTGTATTGATGGTGAATGTGTGACTATTTCAGAAAATACAGTCTTGGTACGAGGACCATATCTCAGAAATGCACCGTTGGATTTTGCTAAATTTTGGATATGTTTGCTAAAACCAAATTTAGAAGAATCTCACTGAAGAGATTGGAAAGAAATTGTCTTGTTCAAAAGGTATGACCAAAAGTGTACGGATCTATGCAAAAATTTGTAAAAGAGCAAGGTTCCTTCTTTAAAAGCCTAACTACTTGAAGGGAGATCTAATAAGATTGAAGGTTGTGATAGTGTATAGAACTTTTGGATATTCAATATAGTTCATGTGAAGAATTATGGTAATGTTTGAGAACAACAATTTCATTCTATGAAATAGCGTGATATTTTCTATATGGGCTCACCTTACAGATTGAAATACTTAAAATTTATAAAAGATAAGTATTTCATATTTTATTAATGCACATAATTTTTGAGTTTGTAATTCATTCTATACTATTGGTTAGTAAAATATTGTATTCTTCTAGCATTGGTATTCATGATCGAGATATTTTAGTGAGCTATTTGTAATCTCTCTTTGACATACCTTCATAAAAGAAGCACAAGCTAATTATATTCAAGGGAGAAAGAACTTGATGCTTGCAAATGAATTGATGATTGAGACTAGATGCAAAGGGAGTCTAACATTTCAAAAGAGGTCAAGAAGTTGATAAACTTGAGCGTTAGAGGGAGCAGATGGTTCAGTCGACTTGTGACAATCTTGATCATGTTGATTGAGAGGGAGTTCACTATTGAAGGTCAAACACTTCTGAGGTAAACTTGATATAATTGATTATTATAATAATGAATCATGAATGTTTGTAATGGGCCTGCCCCCTGTGTAAATCATGAGGAAGTGATGACTTCCAAATGATTATCACTTGTATTTGCAGAAGTTATTGGAAGGTGACGATCTTACAATAGCTTAAATCACGATATATATTATTTATAATGTTGAAATAGATCATGATGAATTAATGCAACAACTAAGTGTTAGATGTCATTAAGTTGACGGTCTATGAGTTGTTTGCATAAATATATCTTGTAAAGAAACAACTAAGTGTTAGATGTCATTAAATTGACTGTCTATAAGTTGTTTGTATAGATACATCTTGTAAAGCAATAACTAAGTGTTAGATGTCATTATATTGAAGGTCTATAAGTTGTTTGCATAGATATATCTTGTAAATCAACAACTAAGTGTTAGATGTCATTGATGGTCTATGAGTTGTTTGTATAGATATATGATAGGTATTTGGTGAATATCATGTGTTGATATTCTTTAGGCCAGTACCTTATTGAGTACTTGGTGAATATCATATGTTGATGTTCTGATAGGCCAATACTTAGAGTATTTGGTGAATGTCATGTGTTGACATTCTGATAGGCCAATACTCATGATATCAAATGGATAGAATCACCGATGGAGGTAATCCACCTAAGAACTTGTGGATAGAATCATCGATAGAGGCAATCCACTTGAGAACATGTGGATAGAATCGTCAATGGAGGAAATCCACTTGAGAACTTGTGGATAGAATTGTTGATGGAAGCAATCCACCAAGGAACTTGTGGATAGAATTGTCGATGGAGGCAATCCACCTAAGAACTTGTGGATAGAATCGCCAATGGAGGCAATCCACATATTGATACTATGTTTCTATTGACTACATCTTGAGTATGATGCCTTTATTTATTACATCATATCATTGATGTTGTCAAGTGTCTTAAGTGTTGACATTGGATTGATTTATCCTCCCTAGCTCAGAGGGAGTGTTGATGCATGTAGCATCGTTTAGATAAATAATATTGACTATATGATTATTATGAGAAATGGTTTATTATATATATATAAACATATATCAATATATATATACTAATTGATATTATTATATACATTGATATATATGTATATATAAAGTTAGATTATAATTATTCTCATAATAACTAAAAAGTGAAATTGATAAAATTATAAATATTATTATTATTATTATTATGTAAATATTAGAGAAATTAATATAATACTCAAGAGATATTTTATATATCTATGTGTGTGTGTGTCTATATATATATATATATATATATATATATATATATATATATATATATATATATATATATATATATATATATATATATATATATATATATAATCATAATTGTCATTATATTAATTACATAATAATGAATAGGCATGTCTCTTCTTGGCTCATTCTCAACATAAATGCAAGAAATTGTTGCATTTGGAAAACACATACAATGATATAGTGCTATTACATTTGCAATGATCTTAAAACCTTAACAAGCTTCTTGCATTATCATTCTAGAATACTAGTTGATTGCATCCATTCTAGCTCAATCTCTCATTTTAGTTTGTTAATCTTGCATTGTAGTTCATTTATATCTTGCATTGCATTTGAATCTTCCATTTTGGAGTAGTCAAGTCACTAAATATCCTTGATGCCAATCTGATGAGCATTCAAAGAATGATTAAACTCGCTTCAACTAAGAAGCTAGCCACTTTTGAGGATTTAGTTGGCTCATTAGATATGGCCTCCTCTAGCTAAAATCTTGAGCTAATGGTTTATTGAGTGTTGGTTGTTCCTTAGTTTGATACCAATATTTGACCACACATTTTTGGCACTCACCGTGGGGCTCAAATTAGAAAATTGCCCCTTTGCTTGCAGGTTTTATTTATTCATTTTCCAAAATTGAGACAAAAAATTTACCTAGTGATACAGATTATTGTACGATACCTAATTTCATCGTATGTAATGGTGAAAATCATCGTACAATAATATGGTGAAGGGTATGTCATCGTATGTAGTGATGATTTTTATCATACAATAGAAGATCCCTAGAGTTTATCATATGGATTTCTAGGTTTTATCGTATGATAATATGGTGACTAACTGTGTTTCATCATATAAAAAATAGTGAGCATTTTCAAGGGTCTTACAGTTAGATTTTTTGGATTTTGATGCTTGATTAGGCTCTGTCTCGGTCTTGACCTTTTATTTTGTAAGTTTTAACAGGTTTTTGCAGGATATTTGGTAAAGAAATCACTTGTCAAATATATCAACACTTCATATTGCAAGACTACTAGTGCTTTTGTGGTGTAGGATGCTCATCAAAGATATATTTGGAGACTAATAAAGTTATTTGTGTTTGTAGGTTGCCTTGGAGATACAAATCAACATTGTGTTTTTATAAAAAAAAATTCTAGGCATCTAGATTAATTAGGAGGATTCTTTTTCTTGTGATTAGTTGAGTAGTAGGAGAGTATTCTCTTCACCTCCTAGAGGATGAATCAGAAATCTTGACCTACTTGATTAGTTGCTTGTAAAAGGAATCTTGGGTGAATGAACATGTGTTTGATTTTCTTGGGATAAACTATGGAGTAGGAGAGTATGCTCTTTTCCTTGTGGAAAATCAAAAATCTTGAGCTCCTTTAGCTATCCATTTTACTTTCTTCCATTTACCTTTAGAGGGCCTGTCATGAGAGCAATCTTTTGGGAATGACCCAAGTGGGGAACAAGCAAACCTGGCTAACTCCATCCCACTATAATCAAAATATTTCTTCAATCTAAAGAGAGGGAAGACTTGGCTGTTTTCTACTTCCAATGCTTCTTCATGTGTAGGGCCTAGTTGCCTCAATCTTGCTAAGCAATACTACACTTGACTAGGCGCTTGTAGGACCTTTATGGTCTCAATCTTGTTTACAAGACTACAAGGGGAGTACATTCAACTTGTATAGGGATGATAGGTCTCAATATTGCTTGCAAGACTATACATTTTGATTTCTTGTAGGGCTATAGGCCTTAATTCTTCTGGCGGAACTACAAGGGGTAGTCATGAACGGAGACCCTTATTAAACACCTAAGGATTTAGAGGCCAACCATTTTAGTTGTGTGACTTCCTTTGTGCAAGGATTGATCCATGTGGACTTACTCATATCAACCCAAGATTACTCACCATATGTGCTCCCTTGGATGCTAAAGCTTGAATGTGGCAATATGTAAAGACATACGTTGTGAGCATTGTTCTCTTCCAATTGATCCATAACTTGCATAGTCCTAGGAAAGGCCATTCAACCACTTAATTATGGGACCAAGAGCATGAAGTTGTGGTAAAAGGTTGGAAAATTTCCCTTTTTGACCTTAGGTAGATTGTGTTTGATGTTCTTTAATGTGATAAAGTTTCTTTATCCTTTGGTAGATTGTTTGGAGCCTATTGCTTGATCACACTATTTACTTACTTGGAGACATTGGTTTAGGGACACATAGATTCATCATGAATCCTAAGCCAAACTTTTCCAAGTTGATCAAAACTTTTGAAAATGATGGTAAATTTCTCATCCTAGCTTTGATTGATTGTCATATCTTGTTCCTAGATTCTCAGACCTTGATTGCCTAGGTGTCCTCTTGGCTCCTTTTGATAAAAAAATTATTCATCTACAAGCTAGTATTCTCAATTGGTTGAACTTTTGATTAGTGATTTGGTATCTCTTTTCTTTTTCTTTTAGATCTTGGAAGTGCTCTAGTCTTTTCTCAAGCATCCTTTTAATAATTTACACCTTTTCTCAAATTTTGTCACAAGTGCCACTCAGCAAGCATTCAGGCCTCACTCTCAATACCTTGTACTTAGTTCTCTTGGCTATATCAACCTTGTCGCAAGTGTCACTCAGCAGGCATTTATTCCTCAATATTGGTACCTTGCACCTTGTTCCAGCCACTTTATTATTAAATACTTATTCTTGAGACATCATTATCATTACCTTGATCTCTTGGTTCAAGCTTAAGTTACTTTACTACTATCAGTTTGTTAACCTCATCTTCCATGCTATTCAGAACTCGTAGTCATTCTTACAAGGCTACAGTTGATCCCCTAGGGAAAGTCATTTATGACACAGATGGACCATCTTTTCATGAAGAACCTTTGCATCAAGCTTCTGATTACCAGTCAATACCCTTTGGTAATGTTGAGAACTTTGATTACCTCAACATAGCCAACTTTTACTCAGGTTCTTGCAGAAGGCATGACTCTGATTCCTCCAAGGATGAAGAGCCCACACAAGAAGAGATTCAAAAGTGTCAGGAAGACAAGCACTTTCACAAGGTGATGCAAGCCATCATGAATCAAGACAAATATTTCTAATTCATGCACCTTGCTTCCATGGGTGTGAAGCTCCCACCAGACTTTGATGTTGATGCCTTATTGCAAAAAGAGGAAGATTCTCCTCTCACTACCCTTACCAAAAAATTGCAGGATCTACGTTGTGAAATTTTCCAACTAAAGAAGGATAAGGACCAACCCTCTAACAAGTACTCACTTGATTCAATTTGTCCTTTCTCTTTTGACAAGAATCTCTATATGTCACCTTTCCCATCCAAGGTCGAGATCCCTAAATATGACAAGTGTGATGGCAATAAGGATCCTCAAGATCATGTGTGTGAATTTTTTTCCCTAAGCATGGAATTTATGCATGACCAAAATTACCTGATGAGACTCTTTCCTCGAAGTCTCGGTGGCCAGGCCATGAGTTGGTTTACTTTGCCTGCCCCTAGCATCAAAAGTTTTGATGAGCTAGTTTGACAGTTTATCCAGTAATATTATTACAACGTCTCTCATATTGTCACCATGCTTGATTTATGTAACATAAAACAATGTGTGGGAGAACCTTTCATCACATTTCTCCAGTGATGGCAGAAAATGTTTTCTAGATATCCATGACAGATTCTTGAGACTGAAAAAGTTGACATATTCATTAACACTTTGGTTCCCGAGATGAATTATGTTTTGCAAATGAAAACACATGCTTCATTTGACAAATTGGTTGAGTCATCTATACACTTAGAGGACATCCTTGTTCATAAGGGAAAAATCACTCTTTAGTATAAAGAGCATAAATCCTCTTCAAACAACCAACATAACAAGGACAAGCATAAGTTCTGGAACAAAACCAAAGATGTCATAAATGGTAGAATCATAGGTACAACCTTAGTGTCTACCTCTACTAAGCCCAAAAAACCAATTTTTAACTTATCTACTACTGTGAAATCTAACAAGAGCACTCAAACAGGCTCTAAACCTAAAACTACCAGAGATAGGCCATGGGTTCCTAGGTCGAAGAGAGACTTTACTCCTCTTGGAGAATCACTTGAGAATTCCTTGAAGATAATTTTAACCAACAAGATCATCACTTTTCCTGATAACTCAAAGCCATATGATCTTGAGATTAAGACTAAGTGGTGGAATGACAACCAGTATTACGATTATCATCACAAAAAAGGCCACAAGGCTAATGATTGTATGAAGCTCAAACATATCATCCAAGATCTAATCGATAATGAGAAAATAGTGATTGATCCCATGCAAATGAATACTGATCACAAGGCTTTCAAGGATCCTATTCCCAAATATGAGAAAGGGGAATCTTCTAAGGCAAAGGACAACAAGGTTGGTTACACATGCCCTAATACTGACAATGTGATCCATATGTGTGAGTCCTATGATCATACCATCAATGTTATCAAGATCAAGGCCATGACTCAGGCTGAGTCATCTAACACAATAACCTGTTCTCAAGGAAAAATTAATCTAAGAGGAGCTAGGCATTCTTCCTCTTCATCTTCCAAACCAACAAAAACACAAGTGTCTAAACCTACTACCTCAACTCGTGATTATAATCTAGTTGACCAACTCTAGTGCACATCATCTCTTATTTCAATTCTTGAATTGTTTAAAATCTCTCATGCTCATAGAGAGATTCTTGATCAAGCCCTTCTTTTGGCTAATGTTCCTAAGGACCTAGACATGGATAAAATCCAGTCCATGGTCGATCATCTCTCTTCACCTCATTATATAACCTTTTTAGAAGAAGATGACAAAGCTGTCATTCATCTACATAATCAACTCCTCCACATTGAATTACTTATACACAAGCATAGGGTTAAGCATGTTTTGATAGATGGAGTCGCGGGTTTGAATATCTACACTTTTAATTTGGTTAAAGCTCTTGGTTTCTCTAAGCATTCCATTGATCCTCGACACAAAATAATGATCATGACATATGATGAAGAGGAATGTTCTTCAAAAGGCATGGTAGTCTTGCCCATTTGGGTAGGTCATGTTCAACAAGATGTCATTTGTCAGGTCTTGGACCTTCCTTTGGCATATAACATACTTTTGGGTTTCCCATGGATCCATGAAATGCAAGCAGTCCCTTCTACATACCATCAATGTATTAAATTCCCTCATAATGGAATTGAGGTTACTATTCCTGCTGACTTTGCATACACATGTAACAATCTTAAACTAGTAGAAAGAATTATTCCTCACAACAAAGAATGGTCAAGCCCTAAAGAAACAAAAGAAAAGGGAAAAACAACTTTATCTGATTATGGGAAAAGAATATTAGTCAGACCTACTGGTATGGGAGAATATCGAGTGGACACTCTTCCCATTTTCCCAAGATCTTATGGTAGACCATCTTCCTCATTTCCTCCTATAAATTAAACAAAACCTATCATACATGAAGGTACCAGAATGGTTAAGGCTAAAGTTCCCCTAGAACTAGAAAGGGAAGAGAGCACTATGTTACAATGGCTTTACAAGGGAGACGAATCCAAAAAAGAGGTAAAATATGCTAAAATTTTACCTGAAAAGTATGGCATGGGCTACCAACTTATGCAAAATATGGGATATGATAGGAGAAGTCCTCTCAAAAAAGGCAAAGGTCTCCTTGAACCTCTACATGTTGAATTTAGAAATCCTAACGGCAAGACTAGTCTTGGATACCATGAAAGTAAATTTGACAAACCCACCAACAACACTCTTGTGTTTGACCAATATGAGGACTCACATGAGGTTGAAGAAGAAATTCAACCAATGACATATGAAAGGCTCTTACATATTCAAACCACTAATCTAGATTATCAAGGAGAGCCCTCTATGCCATCTCAAGTGCCTCAAGCTAATGACACCATGGATCTCAAGGATCTAGCAGAAAATGGTCTTAATTAAGAAGGTCTCACTCAGTCTCCTTAGCCAATCACTACTACTGTTGATGGTACTACTGCTAAAACTCCTACTACTGAAAACATCATTGACCTTGATCACTTGCATCCTAATTGGGGGCAACTTGTTGATGTCTCCCATATCTTGGATATGCCTTGATTCATGTATATTCTAGACTACTATACTGCTACTATTAATGAACAAGCTCCTATCATTGAAAATACACCTCTTGAGATAGAAGAAAGCGATGATGAAGATTTAACTCCTACAACAACCCTAGCTGACTACATTAGAAAGTACTTTAATGATGAAATAGATTAACATGAATATGGTTAGGACTCATTTTCAGATGCTATAGTGGAGATTTAGGTTGATGTCATACACAGATATGCCATAGCTACAAATTTTGAAAGAGGAGAGAGCTCAAATTCTCAAAACCAAACAAATGATGGATATCCCTTCAATCCTCGTGTGGAAATGATCCCTATGGATCCTAGGCCATCTACTTATAATTAAAACAATACTCCAGTTGATCAGAAAAACCATGGGTATATTAGACTGCATCCTATGACAACTACATGAAATTAAGGAAGGTATAGGATTGAGATGGTTCCCATTCACACACTTTTGGAACAATGAACTATTCAAGAGAAAAATGAGGGACTTAGTTCTAGGAATAGGATATCTCTGTTAGATTTGCGTAATAGTCCTTTGAACTCCTCTAATTATTATGGGACAACTCGCAATCAACAACGCTCTATGGAGGATACCTTTCTTGACCTCTCAGGGACATTCATGAATGATGAGGAAGATACCACTATCTTTGCACTTGAACTCATTGGGCCTTTATCCCTTATACATCCTGACTTAATTGACTGGACTCCTTCTGAATCTATCCAACTCATATCCTTTGACACTAACCATGAACTAGCATGTTATCTAAATGTTGTTAAACCTTCCCCGTCTTCCACCTGTGCAATGAGCGGAGATATGGAAGTGGAGGATATCAAGTATCTCAATCAAAGAAATAAAAATAAAAAGAACAAGTGGTCTGATGGTGAAAACCACTTTATAGCAATGTCAGACCCTAAAATAGTAAAAATACATGACGCATTCAATGGTGAAAACTTCTCTAAGGTACTTATAGATGGGATACTTGATATTCTTCCTGACCACTTTCAATAATGATCATCAGTGCTTATAGAGCCCAATAATAGGTGAATTTGGGAACAACTGAGAATCCACAAATTATACATCTAGCATAATCCTTATCTTAGGAAGATAAACATAAATTTATCCAGTGCTTCATCGAAAAGAAAATCAATTTCACATGGTCTTACTTTGATATGTTGGACTTGGATACAAATCTCGTTATGCTTCATTTATCTATCACTCCAAGCATCAAACCAGCGAAACAAAAGCTAAGAAAAATGCATCCATATATCACATTACTGGTTAAAGCTGAGCTCAAGAAATTACTGAGAGCCACATTCATTTGAGCTATAGACTATGTTGACTAGATATCTAACATTGTGCCAATCTCTAAAGTTGGACAAGTCAATTCATATCTACACAAACTTCAGGGATTTCAACAAGGCTTTCCCTAAGGATGATTTTACATTGCCCAACATTGACATGATTTTCAATCTCATTGCTAGATTTAAGATGTATTCCTTAATGGATGGATTCTCAGACTACAATCAAATCCATATCACACCTGAAGATCAAGAAAAGATGGTATTTACTTGTGCATGGGGAACTTTTTGTTGGAATGTCATGCCTTTTGGACTCAAGAATGTTGGTGCCACCTATCAATGTGTCGTGACAACTATATTTCATGATATGATGCATAAAAACATGGAAGAATGTGTGGATCATACACTAGATAAATCTATTACTAGAGACATGCATCTTTTATATTTAGAAAGAATCTTCACCAAAATGGAGTAGTTCAAACTAAGGCTCAATCCTAAGAAGTGTTCTTTTGGTGTCACCTCTAGCAAGCTCCTTGGTTACATAGTCTCAGCATGTGGAATTGAGGTGGACCTGGCCAAAGTCAAAGCAATTCTAGAAATGCAACCTCCACACAACATTAGTCAAATGAGGACATTGCAAGGAAAACTACAATCCATTTGAAGATTAATCTCACAGTTGGCTAACAAGGCACAACCCTTTACTAAGACTTTGCATAAAGGTGTCACTTCCAAATGGAATGAGGATTGTGAGAAACATTTTCAACAGATCAAAGAATACCTAGCCAATCCTCCAATGTTAATGGCTCCTACTCCTGGAAAGCCCTTGTTTCTTTACATTTCAGCTACTAATTCCTCTTTGGGAGCATTTCTTGCACAACAATATGATCAAGGATGCGAGAGAGCTATCTATTATATCAATAGGACACTGGTCTCTTATGATCTCAACTATATAGTCACTGAAAAAGATTGTCTAGCAATAGTGTTTGCTTCTCAAAAATTCAGGCACTATATGTTGGCTTACTCTACGCAATTGATTGCAAAAATATATCTTCTCAAGTACCTGTTGAACAAAGAAACACTAACTGGGTGATTAGCTAAATGGGTGATGATACTCAGTGAATTTGACATCACATATGTTGACCAAAAAGCTATCAAAGGGAAAGAATTAGTTGATCAACTAGAAAACACACAATTACAAGATACATGACCTATTGTGGTGGATTTACCAAACAAATCTATTTTACACTTGACACAACATCCCTAGAAGATGTACTTCGATGACTCATTTACACAATAGGGCATTGATAATGGAGTTTTGTTCATCTTCCCACAAGGTTACAAAATACATAAAGCATACAAGATGGTCTTCCCATGCACAAATAATATGGCAGAATATGAGGGATTGGCTAATGGGCTCAAACTTGCTATTGAGTGGAAATTCGTGGAACTTGATGTTTATGGTGACTCTTAGCTAGTAATCAACCAAGTTACTAATGAATACAAAACTAGAGATGAGAAGCTCTTGCCCTACAAATGTTTGGTTGATTATTTGAATAAATACTTTGTATTCATTACTTTTCAGCAGTTACCACGTGCAGAGAAGAGAGTAGTTGATGCCATGGCTACCTTACCCTCCATGCTAAAACTTGAAGAGCACCTTTTTCACTATGATTTCTTGGTGGAAGAACTCCCATTTCCTATCTATGACTCACCCGATTCCTAGATTGTCTTCTCCATCATTACCTCTGATACATCCCGCTATAGCCAAATCTATCACTACCTTCGACACCAAACCATTCTTGAAGACTTATCTAAAAATGAAAAAATAAACCTCATAAGAAGTGCATCTTAGTATTTACTCATCTCTAATTACTTGTTTAAGAGGATTCTAGATGATACCCTCCTTAGGTGTCTAGAACATGAGGAATTTGACAAAGCGTTAAGAGAAGCCCATGAGGGTATTTGTAGATCTCACTCAAATGTTCTTTCATGTTAGAATGATTTTAGAATAACTGAGAGGGGTGGTGAATCACTTATCCTCATGTCTAAATGTACCAATTCAACTCTAAACACTTCAACAAACTTAGATCTATTCAGCAATTTCCTCTATAGAATATATCAGTAACATAAAACTTGTAGTCCACTGTCCAAAAGTAATCAACTTGCAGAATATAAAACTTTTAAAAACATAACACATAAAATAACATTCACACAAGTATGACACCAGGATTTAACATGGAAACCCAATATGGGAAAAAACACCAGTAACATGCTACCAAATTTTCACTCTTTTGAAGTGAGCTTTGTGAGAAGCCAACCCTATTAAAGGTTACAATACACACTGTTAGGTGTGACCCTATTAAAGGATTTAATCACCCTGTTAGGAGTGGCCTAGTTAGAGGGCTTAAAAACATCCCATTATAATATCACCTTGATTAAAGGGTTTACAAAATGATTGTTAGGTCAACCTTGATTAAAGGATTTTAACTAATACAATGGTTAGAAAGTAACAGTAGGTTCTGATCTGAAATATACAACTCACTTTGTAAATACAGATCCAATACGCTCCTATGTTGATTTCCTGACTGACCTTTATTACCATCTCCATCTTTGATATGCTCAGAAATCCCTTCAAACAATCACCTTAACTCTGCTCAGCTCTTCTTAGCCTTCTACTTAGGTTCACCAATCAATAACATCAACCTCTTTCCACACTATACATAAACCACAATTAGGTCATCCTTATACCTCCTTGATTAGGTAGATTAATCTTTTGTCGCTTAATCTCTTTCATAGATCTTAGGTTTAGGTTAGATTCATCAAATCCTTCCATCATTTTATTCTCCTCCTTATCCTTCTATGATGTAGGAGCATCCTAGGGTAGTTGACAATCCTACATGTTGGTGTGTTAGAGTGTTTCTTTGTTACTCGATTGTAGCTTTGACTGAGGGGCTCGATCATTGAAGAGTTCGGTCACTGAAGGGAACTCGGTAAAATTTTGGCACTCGGTAGAACCTATGCTTGATGATACTTGTGGTGCTTAGTCAACGTGCTTTCTTAGTGATGCCTAGCTAGCTCGATTGTTTTTACTGATGCTTGGTAGTTTGGCTTACCGACTGAAGTTCTTGGGGATTTGGTTGGCCAACTTGATATATTTAATGTATGTAGCTGGTGTTACATTCTTGTATGTGGATCTAGAGGCTGATATGGAGAATTAATGGTTTGTAAGGCTATTTGAGAGTTGATTGATGTTGCATTTAATATTTTCTTTTCTTTAGAAGCCGATTGGGTTTTAGGATTTATTTATTTCTTCCAGCCAACTTGTGGCCAGAGTAGTATAAAAGTAGGGGTTTGGATAGTTTTTAAGGGAATTAGTCATAGAATAGTGTCTGGATCCTACGAGATCTAGCAGATCATATTATTTGTCTGATATTTGTAATAGCAAAGCTAGTGGTTTGCGTGCTTGGAGACAAGGAGATTGCTTGGTGGCTTGCGAGCTCAAGTTCAGATATGCCTTAGTGTTTCTACCAGTTTCTAATGTGTTACAAAGATGGACTAACTGGAGGATAATTGAATTCTATTTGTATTTGGCCCTAACCACGAAGGCCTTACAACCGGGCATGTTGAATGAAAATTTTATTTTGTGCATTCTCTTGTTGTGTTTGCATTGTATTGTTGTTGCTAGTGTTGATTTGGACTATCTTTCTGGGATTTTCTGTTTGCACTACATCAGGTGGTATCAGAGCTTGAAGTTCTTGAGTGTGTAGACAAATCGGAGAGTTGAGGCAGTTTGAACCAGGACCTTGGGTTGGTGATTTGTTGCCTTGGGTTTTTGAAGATCTTGAAGATGCCTTCGAGAAGATTGGACCTTAGGTTGATTGCAAATCTCTCTGAGGTTGAGGAAGCAAAGATCTTTGAGAAGGTTAGATCAGATCTTAGATCTGAGATGGAATTGATGAATAATAACATGATTGCTAACATCATGAGGGCTATTACTGGTATGTCGAGGAATCTTAGTACTGAAGATGGCTATGAAGAAGCTGCTGAAGACTTTGAAGCTGCTAGATCTAGTGGAGATGATAGGACCGATCAGAGGGATAGATCTGGTGAAGACAGAACTGGTCAGTTGCATAGATTTGGAGCTTGGTTAAGTACTAGTTACTGAATGGAAGTTTCTAATTTCTCTAGTACTTTGAGTCCTGAGGACTTGATTGATTGGATTGGTGAGTTAGAAGACTTCTTTGAGCTTGAAGAAATTGAAGATCCTCTTAGAGTGAGGTTGGCACATACTAAGTTGAAAGGACATGCTTCTCTTGGGTGGAAAGAATTGCAAATAGATAGAGAAGATGAAGGTGAAATAAAAATCAATTGTTGGAGGTTGATGGTGACTAATTTGAAAACTAAGTTCATACATGTTGACTATGAACTTGAGTTGTTTAAGAAATTGCAAAACTTGAAGCAGAAAGAGATGATTGTGGAAGACTATACCGAGGAGTTCTATAAGTTGACTATTCTGTCTAGACACAGAGAACTCGGTGAGGAAAAGGTAGCTAGTTATGTGAATGGATTGAGATTCAATATTTAGGATGAGCTTGGTACATTGAAGATTGATTTGATTGAGGATGCTTATCAGTATGCTCTGAAGGCAGAAGATAAGTTGAAGAGGAGACAACATGGTAATTCTTGAGGGAAGGAGAAACAAGATCACTCGGTGAAGGATAAACTAACTACTAAAGATGAACTGAAACCTGTTGAGACCAGGAAGAGGAGAAGTAAGGTTTCCTTTAAAGGTGCTTATTTTTTTGTGGTGAAGAAGGACATAGATCATTTGAATGTTCCCAAAAGATTGGTGATCGAAGAGTTGTTGTGGTGAATGAGACCATACTAAATGAACTTGAGGTAGATTCAGAAAACTTGTTGGTTCAAATAACATTGCTAGGTACTAAGGTGGAACCTTGCGAGAGGAGTAATTTGTTCAAAACTTGATGCAAGTCAGGAGGTAAATTTTGTGATGTGATTGTGGATAGTGGTAGTACTGATAACCTTGTAGTAGAGGAGATGGTTCAAAAACTTGGTTTGAAGATAGTGAGACATCCTTATCCTTATAGGATTGGTTGGTTGCAAGATGTTCATGCTTTGGAAGTAAGGGAGCAATGTCTTGTTGATTTTCAGATTGACCAGTATAAGGATCAAGTATTGTGTGATATTGTGGAGATGATTAGTTGTCACATATTGCTTGGTAGACCTTGGAAGTATGATTGCAGGGTTGTGCATGGTTGTGTTAAGAATGTGTTCACTATTGAGAAGAGTGGCAAGAAGTTTTCCTTGATGCCTTTGTTGGATACAACACTCGGTAGGAGGAACCTGAGCTTTGGGAGCTGAGTTGATTTGAAGGATCCTAGAAGGGTTGGAGATCAGTATGGAGAACAAACCTATGTATTGCCGAGGAAAGACTTGAGAAGGCAGAGAAAGAAAAAGTGAAAGAATGTGCAAGCTGAAGACTTGGAGGACATGTATGTGAAGAACTAGTTTGTGGGTTTATGTGTTGAATCCCATAAGATATTCTTCCATCTTTTGAGAACATTTTTTCACACCTGGGGTGTCTGATGTAAGAGCATCCTAGGTTAGTTGGCAATCCTCCATGTTGGTGTGTTAGAGTGTTTCTTTGTTACTCAGTTGCAGCTTTGACTGAGGGGCTCAGTCATTGAAGAGTTCCCTCACTGAAGGGAACTCGGTAAACTTCTAGTGCTCGGTAGAACCTATACTTGGTTATGCTTGTGGTTCTCGATCGACGTGCTTTCTCGATGATGCCTAGTTGGCTTGCTTATTTTTATTGATGCTCAGTAGTTTGGCTTATCGACTGAACTTCTTGGGGATTTGGTTGGCCGACTTGATGTATTTAATGTAGGTAGTTGGTGTTACATTCTCCTATGTGGATCTAGAGGCTAACATGGAGAATTAATTATTTGTAAGGCTATTTGAGAGTCGACTAATGTTGCATTTAATATTTGTTTGTCTTTAGAAGCTGACTAGGTTTTAGGATTTATTTCTTTCTTCCAGCCGACTTGTGGTCGGAGTAGTATAAAAGAAGGGGTTTGGATAGTTGTTAAGGGAATTGGTCAGAGAATAGTGTCTGGATCCTATGAGATATGGTAGATCAAATTATTTGTCTGATATTTGTAATAGCAGAGCTAGTGGTTTGCATGCTTGGAGACAAGGAGATTGCTTGGTGGCTTGTGAGCTCAAGTTTAGATCTGTCTTAGTGTTCCTACCAGTTACTGATGTGTTACAGAGCTAGACTAGTTGGAGGATAATTGAATTCTATTTTTATTTGGCCCTAACTTGGAAGGCCTTACAATTGGGCATGTTGAATGAAAATTTTATTTTGTGCATTCTCTTGTTGTGTTTTCATTGTATTGTTGTTGCTAGTGTGAATTTGGACTATCTTTCTGGGATTTTCCATTTGCACTACATCATTCTAGATCCTTCTAAAAAATACTCCTTGAATCCATAAGAAAATGGTTTACCATGCATTAAATGCTTCCAGGTCATTCATCTTTAATGTCAACACATTTTACACATACCAAGAATTCAACTATGTTGGCTAGGAGTCGCAATTCCTTCACAAACTATAAATTACTAATACTTGGTCAATACTGTGTTCATCTACTCGGTCATCACTGGATAACTTGATCATCACTAAACTTGTCTTATTAGCAAACACTGTCTTTGCTTGACTAATTCTCTGATACTCAACAATTACTGGTGCTCGGTCAGCACTAAAATTTACTTGGCTTATACTGGCGCTCGGTCGACACTAGCATTACTTGGCTTAAACTAAATTTCTTCTCTTTTGCTTGGTTAAGCCTATGCTTCCAGACTTTCTTTCCTCATTTCTTCTATACTTCAAATCAATTGACTTCTTCACTTAGTGTTAAATATAAACAACACATTACCTTGCCAATGTGCCAACTAATCAAATACCCATTGTAGTATCTCATAACTCTACCTTTCACTAGGTCCTCATGTTATCTCCTCTTTTCAAATCCTCTTCATCAATCAAAAGATATGGTACTTTATTAGATAGCAACTGTCTCACCAGTTAAGGTTTGACATCAATGATAATATAACAATTGTTTCAATTGTAGTTTCCAAAAATCTCCCTCTCTGGCATTGGTGGCAACACCACATGTACAACCATAAACTCCATATGCATAGTCAGCAAACAATAAAAAAAAGTTCTCTTTTAGTTTATCCAATAGTTTACCAAATCTCTCTCATCTTATTCAATCTCTCCCTCTTTGCTTAGGGTAACTCCTTCTGTATCTTTTTGTATCTCTCCCTCGGGTTCACTAAATCTCTCCCTCTTTGACAACAATGCCAAAGACATTCATCTTCACCATGTAGATATCTTCATGTCAATTCTCTGAAATTCATACTCCCTCTATCATCTTGCTTATGATTGATCAACATCTTGAGCTTTACTCTTCACAACTTTAGGCAACTCCTAAAGTGTAACCGCCTTTGCATCAAATTGTCAGATATTCTGATTAATACATTTGATGCAATGCTCCTATATGATTCTAGGTAGCCCCAGTTAGGGGAATCACCCCTAATTTACCTCTTAGATACTCATGAACATCCTTAGGTAATACCTTAGTGAATATATCTGCTAATTGTTCCTTTGTATTCACATACTCCAATCTCACTTTTTTTGTCTTGAACTAGCTCTCTCAAGTAATGATACTTGATAGCAATATGCTTAGTCTTAGCGTACATCAAAATATTCTTTGATATATTGATAGCACTTGTGTTATCACAGAAAATAACAACTGGCTTAGTAATTTCTTCCTTTATACCTTTCAATAATTGCTTGATCCACACTAAATTCGAACAATTCACTATTGATGCTACATATTCAGCTTATGTTGTAGATTGGGAGATGCAATTATGTTTCTTGCTTGTCCAAGAGACTAATCTATTTCCTAGAAAGAATGTGCCACCACTTGTACTCTTTCTGTCATCCATATTTCCTACCCAATCTGCATCAATGTAAACTTTTAGTTCAAATTTGTCATTCTTCTTGTAATGCAATCCATAGTCCTCTGTTCCTTTCAGATATCTCAATATCCTTTTCACTACCATCATGTGACTCTCCTTAGGATTGGCAAAAAATCTTGCAAAATCCCCAACTTCTAGGGCAATATATGGTCTTCTATGAACAACATATTGTAGCTTTTCAATCATAGACCTCTACAAGGTTTGATTCACTTCATTTGTATCATCATTCTTTGACAGTTTTTGTCTAGTAGTCATGGGTGTACTTACTGGTCTAGAGTCCTCCATACAAAAAAAATTCAATATCTCTTTGACATACTTAGATTGTGTAATATAGATACCTTTCTTCATCTGATAAACTTGCAAACCAACAAATAATTTGATCTCTCCAAACATAGAAATCTCAAATTCAATTTGCATCTCATTTGAAAATGTTTCACATAGGGCATCTTGTCCTCCAAATATGATATCATCAACAAATATTTCAGCTAAAAATATCCCTTTACCTTTTCCAGTCTTCAAATATAGATTGTTGTTGTCATTAGTTCTTGCGAATCCAATATTTATCAAGTAGTTGTGCAATTTCTCATACCATGCTCTGGGGGCTTGTTTCAATCCATAGAATGCCTTGTGTAGTTTAAAACCCATGTTATTCTTTCTTAGATCAACAAATCCTTATGGATGTTCAATGTATACTTCTTCTTCCAATATTCCATTCAGAAATGCATATTTGACATCCATTTGATACACTTTAAATCCTTTGTAAGCTGCATATGCAAGTAGAGTTCTCACTCCGTCCAATCTAGCTGGGGAAAATGTCTCCCCATAGTCAATGCCTTCTTCCTGTGCATATCCCTTGCATACCAATCTAGCTTTATTCCTTGTGACTTCTCCATGCTCATTCATCTTATTTCTAAACACCCACTTTATTCCAATAATATTCTTGTCCTCTGGTCTTGATACTAGTGTCCAGGTTTTGTTCTTTTCTATCTGCTCAATTTTTTCATTCATGGCTTGAATCCAATCTTCATTCTCCAAAGCATCTTTCACTGTATTAGGCTCAAACTCACATAACAAACATGTTTGATATTTCAACTTACTTCTTGTCATGACTCCATATTCTTTAGCTCCAATGATTTTTTATGGCTTATGATGTCTTCTCACATACTATGCTAAGGTAGGCTCGGATATCCTTTCTTCTTTCTCTTGATCTTTCGGTTCATCTTGTAGATTCTCTATCTCTTCTCCTGATTGCTCAGTAGCATCCTCCTGATGCTCGACAATTTCTTGTTGTGACTCGGCAGGTTCATGTTTTTGCTTGGCATCTTTGTTTTTTGGTTTAGGTATATTACTTGCCTTTCCTTCTTCCATGTATAAAAAATATTTTTAATCTTCAGGTTCTTTCTTGCTCTCAACTTCATTATTTTCTGCATATTCATCAACTCTAACATTTTCACTTTCCACAACTTTGTTAGTGTTAGAATTCAAACACTTGTAAGCTTTGCTCTTAGTGGAATATCCTAGGAATATGTCTTCATCACTTTTAGCATCAATTTTTCCATTCCTATTGTCCTTGAGTATATAACATTTTCTTCCAAAGACTTTAAAGTATTTTACATTAGGTGCATAACCATGCCATAATTCAAAATGTGTAGCATTTGTACCTTTCTTGATTTGTACTCGGTTCAAGGTATAAATAGTTGTACTTACAACTTCTCTTTAGTAGTTTTGTGTAACATTCTTCTCTATCATCAATGTTCTAGCACAATCCATAATTGATCTATTTATTCTCTCTTCTATACCATTCTATGGAGGTGTCCTTGGTGCAAACATTTATCTATTTATTCCTCTATCATTACAGAATATGTTGAACTCATTTGATATGAACTCTCCTCCTCTGTCAGATCTCAGACATTTCAAACTTTTACCTGTTTCTTTCTCAACTTTTGCCAAATACCACTTAAACAATTGAAAGGCATCTGATTTTTCTTTCAGAAACATCATAGTCATCATTCTAGAATAGTCATCAAAAAATAGAATGAAATATTTATCACCACAGTAACTTTGCACATAAATAGGTCCACAAAGGTCAGTATGAACCAATTCCAAAATATCATCATAAGTATATGTCTTACTCTAGTTGAAACTAGACTTTGTCATTTTTCCCAGTTGACATTGTTTACACATCACATTATCAAGTGTCTTCAATCTTGGTAATCCTCTAACTTTCTTCATCTTACTAATGTTTACCAAATTTTCAAAGTTCACATGACACAACCTCTTATGCCATAACCATACATCATCAAATTGTGCAAACAAACATGTTTCTTCAGATAGGTCTAGGTAGAACAAATTACCTATTGTATGTTCTCCACTTCTAATTAGTTCACCAGTGGCATCAAATATTTTAGCCTTTTTGTGATGAAACTCAACTCAGTAACCAATATTGTTCAATTGTGCAACACTTAATAAATTATAGTTAAGATCTTCAACCTAATAAGCATTATCACATATGATCTTATTAGCCAATTGTATTGATCCTTTTCCCTTCAAAAGACATGGTGCATCATTTCTAAACTTGACACTCCTACCTTTGTAATGATTTAAGGTTTCAAATGTACTTTTATCACCAGTCATGTGATGTAAGCAACCACTATCAATTATCTGTCTATCACCTTTACTCACATATGAAATAAGTGTAGTTATCTCATCTTCATTAGAATCATCTTTCGTAGCAACATAAACAACTTCTACATCACAATCATCAAATTCACAGGATTCAAGTTGTTAGTTTCTTATTCAACAATATAAAAAGACTTCTTACCTTTATCCTTTTAGGCCTTATACCTTCTGTGATCTCTGTCATTTTGTACAACAATCTATCATCCTGAAAAAAATTCTAAAAAGTATATAAAGTCTTGAAAATTTTCTAAAAAGCATATAAAGTCCTAAAAATTATAAAATGTCTTGAAAAAATGATCATCCTGGTGAAAACCTAGAAACATGCACAACGATGTATCCAAAAAAATTAGAAAAAAGAGAAAAATATGCCTTGGTGAAAACCTGGAAAACAGGTGCCTTGGTAGCAAAAATAAAATAATCCCAAGTGGTAAAAATCTTGAAAACATGTGCTTCTTGTAATCAACGCTCCATCTATCAACACATAGTTGAGCTCTTGTGCTTACATCAGCCTCTTTGCATCCATCTCACTCTTTGTTTCCTTGTGACATCATGGGTTGGAACTAGTCTTAGTCTTGTCCTCGATACTTATCTGTCGTCTGGGGGAAACCATATGCCTATATGAGTTGTTAGTGCTTTATCACTTATTTAATCCTTTTGAGCTTAACTTGCATCAGTTTATCAGTCCATCCTGATGGGCAATTTATCACTGACACTACTTGGTGTTTCTCAACACCCCAATCCTACAATGTTTCTTAACACTACTAATCTAGGCATCACTATGTTTTTCAACACATATCAGATCTTGCACTATTCACTATGCACTTGCACTTCAACACTAGCACAAAGGTGTTCCTTAACACCCAGCACAAATTACATCCTAGAAAACTAAAAAATGACTATGATATGTTGAACTATTTTCTTGTGTGTTGTCCGTTATCATTGATTTTTGCTTACTATGTCTTCTAAGGTCGCTCGATGATGTCTACTTGACTACTTACTTGTGTTTCGTACGCTCGGGGCTGATTATGCCACTTCTAGAGCTGAAACCAATGGTTTTGGACTGGAACATGCATCTTTTCACTTTTGGAAGGCTCTAAGCTCTAAAAATTTGATTGTAGCAAATGATTTTAAAATGACCCCCCCGAGCCCCTTTTATAGATTTTGACCTAATTTTTAAAGTGCTCAAAATCCAGCAAAAAATGCACCCCTAGCTAATTTCTGTCCTCAATCCATTTTTGCAATCGAAATATGAGATTGTTAACCTAGTCAAATTGTAAAGTCAACCCTTCTTGGTCAAATGTAGTTGACCGCTGACTCTATCACTACTCATTCACTTCCGCCTTCACTTCTTGAACCTCTAAGCCTGATCTTAGGTAATTTATCAAATTCCAGTTCTCTCATGCTGGTCAAAATTGGTCAAACTTTAATCAAATATGGTCAATAAGACCTCAAAATAGCTCCAAATTCATTGATATCCTCTCTCCAACGTTTCCCCTTGTACCTCATTTCAATTTCGATATAAAGGGGGCATGACAATATAGAAAATCTTCTTCAATCAAACCTCCTAATCTGCAAATCTAGTAATTGAACCAAATCTTTATCGATCAAGTCAATCAGTGACTAAAACATCATCACTCAAGGCATCTCAACTTCAAGAATCATATCAAGTTGAGATTATCCACATCTCTTTCTGGAAGAGTATTCTAATTGTTTCATATTAGTTCACTTGGACATACATATTTTTAATCTCTTGGGGCATGTCAGGTTCATCAAAACCCATATCTATCTGACATCATTCCTGGAGGAATCTGGTATTGTCTCTCAGGTGATTAGCTTCTTCAGAATCCTTGTCAAGGTAGCTATCTCAAATCTCTTTGACATATATTCGGTCTCATTACTTCATATTAGGCTGGATACTCTTGTTTTGCTCATCAGTCTTCGTTCAATCAAGTTCAGAGCTAATATCTCTCATCGATCTTCGTTCAATCAAGTTCAAAGTTAGTTCCTTATCTGAAATCTATTCTTTGAATCAATGCGTTGCTCACACATCGATTCAAAGAGGGGAAAATGTAATCACCTAAAAAAATTCTAGTATAACCTAAGCCCCTATTTTTTATCAATTTGCCTTAAATAAAATCCTAAATCTCAAAGGCATACTTACTAGACATAATTGTGCAAAGTAACCTTGAAAATCCCCCTTTGTATAATTAAGTCAAAAATAAAAAAATCTTATATCAAGCTTACACTATGGTCTAATTTCTAGAGATTGCATATTTATTTAATTGCTACAAAATTGCTTTTAATATAAAACTTCTTCACTTTTATTAAAAGAACACATTCATATGTGTACACATACTTAATCCTAGTTAATTAGCAATTAAAAGGGATTTGTGCTTTCAAATTTTCTATTTTGTCTTATCTTACCTAACATCTCTTTTGCCTCTTAATCCTCACCACTCATCTCTACCTAACCTTGCATCTCCTTCATTCTCCTTTTGCCTCTTCATCTCAATCTAATGCAGTCAAGGTGGGTGGATCCAATTAAGGACTGACTGACCTTGCAGCCAAACCAATATGCAGCGAAAAAACACAAGAAGAAGAACAGATCTACAATGAAACATAAGTCTTTATTCATCAAAATACCAATTACATGCAATGTGTCGGGCTGTAAGGCCTTCCCGATTACGGCCAATTACAAAGTAGGTAACAGTCTACAAGATCTTGTAGGATCCAAATCTTTTCCCCAACATCAACATCTAGCTAGTCCAGGTCTGCAACAGGCAGCACATTGGTAGGCACCTAGGAAAGATCTAAACTTGTACTCAAACTTCCAAGAAATCTTCCTGCTCCTAAGCTTATAGGCTACTAACCTTCCTTCCCACAAACTGATGTCTTAAAAAACTATCTAAGCATCATATAAATAATGATTCCCAGCCACAAGTCGGCTGATGAAACAATAAATCTCTATAAACAAATATTAAATGCTAAAACATCTGTCGGCCTTAAAAAAATAAATAAACTCTTCAAAAGATGGCCCTAACGGTCATCAGATCCGCATAGAAGAATGCAAAGCGCTAGATCTAGGTCCCCACACACCCAATGATCAATCCATAACTCGAGGAGTGCAACCCAAATTAAATGCACCAGTTGGCCAAGCCGATTCATCCAAATAATCTAGTCAGTAAGCAAGAACACCGAGCAACAAAGGAAATAATTGAGCGCAGTCAACCGACCACACCAAGCATGACCAAGCAACACAGTTATTATTGTGCACTAGGAAATTGATACCTTTAGTTACCGAGTGGCCTTCAGAGACTGAGCACCCCAGTAAACACATAAATCGAGCAACCAGTCTCCCAAACTGAGCAAGAACTCTCCAAACCAAGATCAAAACTAACAATCTACCTTTAAAGACAAACATATTTTTGGTTGATACAAGATTGCCAAGAATCCTATGATGCTCCTTCATCAGACACCTCAGGTCACAAATATTTTCTTATAAGGAAATCAGGAATGCCTCAAGGGAATTAGAACAGGTATGCTGAATCTTCACCCACATTTATTCTTGTCCTTCATCCCAAGTAGTCTTCACTTCATTCACTATCTCAGGCAGAAAGTCCTTCTACTTTTCACTTTGCTTATCCCTTCGGTTGGCAATAAATAGCAACCGACTCCAACCACTATCGACCACCTCAGTGCTTTGGTAAGGTTCATCCTTCTCAGATTTCTCAATCAACTCAGTATCATCTGCATCTCTCTATGTCATAAATTTCACCATCTATTGAACCATCTCTGCCAGCAAAACCATCTACTTCTTAATCTCAATAAACTCTTTAGAGATATCATTCTCCTTCTCATTCAAACTATATTCAACAGGAATAGGTTCATCAACCTTCTGCTCCTGAGGTTTGTCATAAGGACAACACCTAATAAATCCACATCCTTTAACCCCTATCTCTTGTAAAGGTATCAGCTTATGTCAAGCTCCTTCATGCCTAACCACATAGGTGTTAGCATGATCATCAAACAAAACATTTTTGTTAAACTATCAGGGTCTACCGAGCAATAGATGACAAGCATCCATAGGCAACACATCATATAATATCTCATCATGGTAAGATCCAATCTGAAACTTAACCAAACATTGTTCTTCAACTCTAACCTTAGAAACATCTTGTATCCAACTAATCTGATAAGGATTAGGATGCTTCCTTCTTTCCAAATTCAATTTACTAACCATTTCATCTGAAATAAAGTTTTCAGAACTACCACCATCAACTAGGACATTAGATACCTTATCCTTGCACTTACATCTAGTTCTGAACAAATTCCTTCTTTGCACCAGTTCAGGAACACATGCAGCCAATTTCCTAGTGACAAGGCATTCACCTTTCTCCGGAACATTCTCAATGTCTTCTTCAATAGCTAATGCAACTCTTTTCTTAGGACATTGCCAACTTCTATGACCAGCTTCACCACAGTTATAACAAGTGCCGGTGAACTCATTCTTCCACCTTCCTCTTTGTCCAGCATTCTTAGTAACTTGACCACTACCAGATCCCACATCAGGATTGGGATTCTCTGTCACACCACTCTTAGAAATAGTCTCACTAGTCTTACCACCTCAGTTCCTACTATTCTTCTTTCCTTCATACTTCCTATTCAGCTTCTCTTCAATCTTTAATGCCATCTAATAAGCATCACTGATTGTTGTCATATGCACAATAAGTAACTCTTTCTAAATACTAGGTCTCAAACCATAGACATACCTAGCAACCTTTTCTTTATCAGCTTCAGAATGACCAGTCCTAATCAGAATTCTATAAAACTCTGTGGTATACTCCTATACCAATTTGTTAGTCTACTTCAAAGCTTGCATCTTTTTAAACATGTCCAATTCATAATCCACTGGAATGAATTACTTCTTCAACTTGTCAACCATTCAGTTCCACCTAGTGATATTTTCTTTTCCTCTTCTACCTCTTTCCAACTGAACTTATCTCCACTAGATATTTGCATGACCCTTCAACTTAGTCTTTGCAAATCTAACCCTATAAGGATCTTCTATTTTTTCATACTCAAAGTATTCATCAATCTCATTGATCCAATCAATCAATTCTTCAAGCCTAAGGCTTCCAGCAAATGAAGAAACTTCAATCTTAGGTCTCTTTCCGATTTTAGACATAGCTTTCAAAATTCGATTCTCCTCAGAATCTCTAGCTTCTTCAAAATGATCTTCCTTAGATTCATCATCACTATCCTCCTTCAAGGTAGGCTTCTTCTTTCTCAATTCCTCTTGTAGGTCTTGCACTTGTTTTTGCAAAGCCCTAAAATCATCAAGACATAATTCTCCAATAGCTTCTTCTTCTTCAGAGATCTCATGATTTCTCCTCGGAGGCATCTTCAAATTAAGATCTAGGTACACAAGATCCACTCGGCTCCAACAGGAACAAACTTTGCTCAAACAAGAACAAACTTCGCTCTGATACCACCTAATGCAGTCAAGGTGGGTGGATCCAATTAAGGACCGACCAACCTTGCAGCCAAACCAATATGAAGCAGAAAAACACAAGAAGAACAATAGATTTGCAATGAAATAGAAGTCTTTATTCATCAAAATACCAATTACATGCAATGTGTCAGGCTGTAAGGCCTTCCTGGTTACAACCAATTACAAAGCAGGTAATAGTCTACAAGATTTTACAGGATCCAAATCTTTTCCCCAACATCAGCATCCAGCTAGTCCAGGTCTGCAATAGGCAGCACACTGGTAGGCACCCAGGAAAGATCTAAACTTGTACTCAAACTTCCAAGCAATCTTCCTACTCCTAAGCTCGCAGGCTACTAACCTTCCTTCCCACAAACTGATGCCCTAAACAACTATCCAAGCATCCTATAAATATTGATTCCCAACCACAAGTCGGCTGATGAAACAATAAATCTCTATAAACAAATATTAAATGCTAAAACATATGTCTGCCTTAAAAAAAAACTCTTCAAAAGATGGCCCTAACGGTCATCAGATCCACATAGAAGAATGCAACACACCGGATCTAGGTCCCCACACACCCAATGGTCAATCCATAACTCGAGCAGTGCGACCCAGACTAAATGCACCAGTCGGCCAAGCCGATTCATCCAAATAATCTAGTCGGTAAGCAAGAACACCAAGCAACATAGGAAATAATTGAGTGCCAGTCAACTGACCACGCCAAGCATGACTGAGCAACACAGTTATTATCGAGCACCAGGAAACTGATACCTTTAGTTACCAAGTGGCCTTTAGAGACTGAGCACATAGGTAAACACATAAACTAAGCAACCAGTCTCCCAAACTGAGCAAGAAATCTCCAAACCAAGATCAAAACTAACAATCTACCTTTAAAGACAAACATATTTTTGGTTGATACAGGATTGCCAAGAATCCTAGGATGCTCCTACATTAGATTCAGGAACACATGCAGCCAATCTCCTAGTGACAAGGCATTCACCTTTCTTCGGAACATTCTCAATGTCTTCTTCAACAGCTAATGCAACTCTTTTGTTAGGACACTACCAACTTCTATGACCAGCTTCACCACAGTTATAACAAGTGCCGGTGAACTCATTCTTCCACCTTCCTCTCTGTCTAGCATTCTTAGTAACTTGACCACTACCAGATCCCACATCAGGCTTAGGATTCTCTATCACACCACTCTCAGCAATAGTCTCACCAGTCTTACCACCTCAGTTCCTACTATTTTGCTTTCCTTCATACTTCCTATTCAACTTCTCTTCAATCTTTAATGCCATCTAATAAGCATCACCGATTGTTGTCATCTGCACAATAAGTAACTCTTCCTGAATACTAGGTCTCAAACCATAGACATACCTAGCAACCTTTTCTTTATCAGCTTCAGAATGACCAGTCCTAATCAGAATTCTATAAAACTCCTCAGTATATTCCCGTACCGATTTGTTAGTCTGCTTCAAAGCTTGCATCTTTTTAAACATGCCCAATTCATAATCCACTAGAATGAATTGCTTCTTCAACTTGTCAACCATTCGGTTCCACCTAGTGATCTTTTCTTTTCCTCTTCTACCTCTTTTCAACTGAACTTCTCTCCACCAGATATTTACATGACCCTTCAACTTAGTCTTTGCAAATCTAACCCTATCAGGATCTTCTATTTCTTCAAACTCAAAGTATTCATCAATCTCATTGATCCAATCAATCAATTCTTTAGGCCTAAGGCTTCCAACAAATGTAGAAACTTTAATCTTAGGTCTCTTTCTGATTTTAGACATAGCTTTCAGAATTTGATTCTCCTCAGAATCTCTAGCTTCTTCAACAACTTCTTCAAAATGATCTTCCTCAGATTCATCATCACTATCCTCCTTCAAGGTAGGCTTCTTCTTTCTCAATTCCTCTTGTAGGTCTTGCACTTGTTTCTGCAAAGCCCTAAAATCATCAATATTGAATTCTCTAGTAGCTTCTTCTTCTTCAAAGATCTCATGATTTCTCCTCGAAGGCATCTTCAAATCAAGATCTAGGTACACAAGATCCACTTAGCTCCAACAGGAATAGACTTTTCTCAAACAGGAACAAACTTTGCTCTGATACCACCTAATGCAGTCAAGGTGGGTGGATCCAATTAAGGACTGACCGACCTTGTAGCCAAACCAATATGCAGTGGAAAAACACAAGAAGAACAACAGATCTATAATGAAACAAAAGTCTTTATTCATCAAAATACAAATTACATGCAATGTGTACAAAGCAGGTAACAGTCTACAAGATCTCATAGGATCCAAATCTTTTCCCCAACATCAACATCTAGCTAGTCCAGGTCTGCAACAAGCAACACACTGGTAGGCACCTAGGAAAGATCTAAACTTGTACTCAAACTTCCAAGCAATCTTCTTGCTCCTAATCTCGCAGGCTACTAACCTTCCTTCCCATAAAATGATGCCCTAAACAACTATCCAAGCATCCTATAAATACTGATTCCCAGCCATAAGTAGACTAATGAAACAATAAATCTCTATAAACAAATATTAAATGCTAAAACACCTGTCAGCCTTTAAAAAAATAAACTCTTCAAAAGATGGCACTAACGATCATTGGATCCGCATAGAAGAATGCAACATGCCAGATCTAGGTCCACACATGCCCAAGGGTCAATCCATAACTTGAGGAGTGCGACCCAAATTAAATGCACTAGTCAGCCAAGCTAATTCATCCAAATAATCCAGTCGGTAAGCAAGAACATCGAGCAACAGAGGAAATAACTGAGCACCAGTCAACCGACCACGCCAAGCATGACCGAGTAACATAGTTATTACCGAGCACCAGGAAACTGATACCTTTAGTTACCAAGCGGCCTTCAAAGACCGAGCACCCCAGTAAACACATAAATTGAGCAACCAGTCTCCCAAACTGAGCAAGAACTCTCCAAACCAAGATCAAAACTAATAATCTACCTTCAAAGACAAACATATTTTTGGTTGATACAGGATTGCCAAGAATCCTAGGGTGCTCCTGCATCAGACACCCCAGGTCAGAAAGATTTTCTTATAAGGAAATCAGGAACGCCTCAAGGGAATTAGAACAGGTATGCCGAATCTATTCTTCACCCACATTTCTTCTTGTCCTTCATCCCAAGTAGTCTTCACTTCATTCACTGTCTCATCCCTTCGGTCGGCAACAAATAGCAACCGACTCCGATCACTAACGACCACCTCAGTGCTTTGGTAAGGTTCATCCTTCTCAAATTTCTCAATCAACTCTGTATCATCTACATCTCTCTGTGTCATAAATGTCACCATCTGCTGAACCATCTCTGCCAGCAAAACCATCTGCTTCTTAATCTCCACAAACTCTTTAGAGATATCATTCTCCTTCTCATTCAAACTAGATTCAACAGGAATAGGTTCATCAACCTTTTGCTCCTGAGGTTTGTCATAAGGACAACACCTAATAACTCCACATCCTTTAACCCCTATCTCTTGTAAAGGTATTAGCTTATGCTGAGCTCCTTCATGCCTAACAACATTGCTTTTAATATAAATCTTCTTCACTTTTATTAAAAGAACACATTCATATGTGTACACATGCTTAATCCTAGTTAATTAGCAATTAAAAGGGATTTGTGCTTTCAAATTTTCTATTTTGTCTTATCTTACCTAACATCTCTTTTGCCTCTTAATCCTCACCACTCATCTCTACCTAACCTTGCATCTCCTTCATTCTCCTTGTAACTCTTCATCTCAATCACTCATTCTTTTGCCTCTTAATCTCCACCCTCCATTCTTGAGGCAATTTCTTTAAAAGGAAGCTCTCCCTTGGCTCAAGGGTTCCATCTTGATTATTGTTGAGTCCCAATCTTGAACATTCTTTCATTCTTTCTTTCTTGCATTCCAGAGTAATCTTGCTAATTTGAATTCTTAGTTTTCTCATATGTTTACTCCATTTCCAGCTTAATCTTGCATTTTTAAATCTAGTTTTCTTTCTTGCATTTTCTAATCATAATATAGCTTATTGCATTATCATTTTAGAATACTATTTATTTGCATCCATTCTAGCTTAACCTCTCATTTTAATTTTCTAATCTTGCATTCTAGTTCATTTGTAGCTTGCGTTGCATTTGAATCTTTCATTTTGGAGTAGTAAAGTCACTAATCCTTGATGCCAATCTGATGAGCATTCAAAGAAGGATTAAACTCACTTCAATTAGGGAGCAATAAGCTGCTTTTGAGGATTTAGTTGGCTCATTCAATATGGCCTCCTATAGCTAAAATATTGAGTTAATGGTTTATTGAGTGTTGGTTGTTCCTTATTTTGATACCAATATTTGACCACACACTATCCACCTTAACTATAGTTTAAACCTGTAGAAGTTGAGAAATCCAACTTCACAGAATGCCAAGAACACCTGCATGCAAATAACCTGTTGCTGAAAGGAAACCAAGAAGACAAAAAAGCAAGAGCTTGGAAAATCTCAGCGGTGTGAGAGAAAATGTATTCCAAGATAATGAACAATAATTACAAGAGTTCAACCTATAAGGTGAACGAAACCCTAAAAAGGAAAAAAGCTAGGTTGCGCAATATAATTAATATAAAATATTAATTATATGCACCTAAGAGACAGCTTAAGTGAAAATAGAGTACATAGACAACTTAATAATTAAATCAACATGATCTAATTAATAAGTGAAGATAAATAGATACTCTAACACCCCCCCTTAAGCGAAGCTCAGGAGGTAAGCTAACCTAGCACATCTATGAAAGTAGGAAATGGGTCCCGGCAACAAGGCCTGATCAGGTACCCAATACAAGGAAATCTCTATAAACTGGAGACAAAGGAGAAAACCCAGTGGGAAAAACTCCTCTCCAAAAAGAGATATAAAAGCAAGCAAAAGACAAAAAATGACTTCAAGAGACTCTCTCAAAGCCATAAGTACAATGCGTGCTGCCAACCCCCTCGTGAGAGAGGGTCAGGTCTCCAAAGACCCCCCAGAATGAAAGAACCCCTGGAACAATGAATGAACCACTGTGACTCCAATACAAAGGAGTGAAAGACAGTGAACACTGAAGAGGTGCCCTCGAAAATGAGGTGTCACTGGAAGGCCGAGTTGATGCTCAAAGGAGTAGACACGAGGATCCTGAAAGGGAATCCCTAATGTAGGTGGTATGACAAGTGTGCAAACACTGTCAGGAGAGAGGAGATGAGTGTCCTTTGTAGAATCCTCAACAACTGCACCTGGTGGCTCAATGAATGGAGCTGGAGGGTCTGGCAGTGCTGAAGAAGAATCCTACTGAAGAGAAGAAAGCCCAACAAGATGAGGTGAGGCAGTCACAAAAGTGGTCTTAGGAACAACACAGAGGTTCAAGTGACTTGACTGTCCCACATGATGCTCTCATGTAAGAGAAGAGTTGGGCTTCGATGATGGATATGGTGGACCAAAGCATGAGAAGGTGTAGAGACGAGTGGAATGATCAACTGTCCCTGTAGCAACAATGCCATATGTCACACTATCCCGAATGAAGACTGAATCTGGCGTGAACTCAACTGTCTTCCCTGACCCACTGAGTGTAATCTGATAAATTGAGAGGAGGTTTGCAGACAGAGATAGAACATATAATACATCATTGAATGTGCCATCTTGAATGCATACAAAACCTTTCCCGCAAATTGGCATAATAGTGTTATTCCCCATGAGAATGTGAGGAATAGGAGAAGCCTCAATAGATGAGAAGATCTCCGAAGAAGATGCCATATGGTGAGAAGCACCAGAAACCAGTATCCAAGGGACCTGTGAAGGGGATGCAATGGAAGCCTGTAATGCATGACCCTGTCCAAAATCCTGTCCAGAGGTCAAAGATGAGGTAGAAGACTGAAAAGCAGACCCCTGTGAGGTGGAAGAGGATGGAGAGGAAATAGTGCTCTTCTGGAGGAAAGCTTGCAAATCTGCAATCTATTTCTCATAGCCATCAAATCTCTTTTGAAAACAATGTGACTCATCACGAGGCCCCTTCTGACAATAGGAACATGTAGGGCTCTCAGTCTTCTGTTTCTCCTTCTTAGAAGAAGATGGTGGGCCAGTAGAGTGCTGAGAAGAGGAATCAAATGTCTACTTCAGCTTCTGCTTCTGTGTATCTTGAGGTGTCTTGGCAAGCAATGCCTGTGACTATGAACCTATAAGTGATTCCATCTGATTGAGCTTGGACTGCTCACAAGTCAACCTATCACAGAAGGTCTCAAAAGAGGGCATAACATGTCGTGCACCAAGTGCATCCATAGTGGAGTAGAAGATAGAAGTGAAAATCTGATAAGGGCCACGAAGCTTTGAGAGTATTAGAAAGATACACTCGTCATCTGACTTCGTCTTTCCAGCAACCTGTAAAATAGAACGAAGAGACTTGAACTTCATCAAGAAGTCCTCAATGCTAGTGAATGATTCAGGTACCAAGGAGGTGAACTCTGCATCTATCTATAGAACCCTGAACTGATTCATTGTGCCAAACAAGGTGGAAAACTTGTCCCACATAGCCCTGGGTGTGGTCAAACCATCCAGGTGGAACAACAACCCATCTGAAATGTTCATTGCAATGAGGCCCATTACCTCATCCATCCTATTTCTCTGCATAAGAGCCTCATAAGGCCTCTATAGAACTGGTTGAGCTGCATCGAGGCATGACCATAGCCCTTTTGCCATAAGTAATTTGGTCATCTATCCTTTCCAAGTGTGATAGTTGTGAGGTGTAAGGCAAGCGATAGAAGAGTCCATCATGGAGAGAAAGAAGACAGAAGTAGAAGGGTCTTTCTGAAGTAAAGTATAGAAAGTAAAGAGCACCCTCCCCACAAAGTATAATACTATCCCCCGTACACAATAAAGTACTATGAAAGCACAAGAAACGAGAAAAAAACATGAGTTCCAAAAGCAGAACATGAGCATAGAGGAAGGTGCAACTTTGACTAAAAAACTGGTAGTCAAATGGGGAAATCAGGAAGTGAAACCTACACAAGAGAGATGGGCTCGGAAAGACCTTTTCGACAATATATCATATGTTGAATTTCGAGTCTGTATGAGCCCTGTAGGACCAAAAATGCCCAGGTGCCCCCAAAATGCAAGCTCCCTGGAAAAAACTAGTCCCGAGAAAAAAATTGATGGTCGTTTGCTCATCATGAGCTCGTCTCACCAGAAAAAAATATGCTAGAAATTTTTTTAAAAAAAATCGGAAAAAAATTGCTGAAAAAATTTACTGGCGGTGACGTCACCGGCTGTCCGAGCGGAAGAGGAGGCGGGCGGCGCGGAGGCGGCGGGTTGCGCTGGGGCCGGATGGGGGTGGCGTCAGGGTGGCGCAGCAGTGGCGTGCTGGTGGTGCCTTGTAAAACACCAAAATTTGCATGAAAATCAAGAAATTTTTTTTTTTAAATCTCATTTTTCGTGTCGTACGACTCTAATGGGCTAAAAAATTCACCCAAAAGCCCCGGAGGTCAAATAGGTCAATTTTTATATGGAAATAGGGGTTTTTGGGCCTTTTGGACACAATTGTGAGGTTGGTTTTTGCCCAAAGTGCTCCAAAAAAAGAGACCTCCCCAGATCCAATAAAAAATAATGGAGAAAAGACCAGAGGAGTTGTGGCTTTCGTCTTTGAATCACGGCTTCAAAACCCTCAGACTAGGCAGCAGTAGGGAAGCTCTAATACCATGTAGAAGTTGAGAAATCCAACTTCACAGAATGCCAAGAACACTTGCATGCAAATAACCTATTGCTGAAAGAAAACCAAGAAGACAAAAAAGCAAGAGCTTGGAAAATCTTAGCGGTGTGAGAGAAAATGTATTCCAAGATAATGAACAATAATTACAAGAGTTCAACCTATAAGGTGAATGAAACCCTAAAAAGGAAAAAAGCTAGGTTGCGCAATATAATTAATATAAAATATTAATTATATGCACCTAAGAGACAGCTTAAGTGAAAATAGAGTACATAGACAACTTAATAATTAAATCAACATGATCTAATTAATAAGTGAAGATAAATAGATACTCTAACAAAACCTATAAGACTATGGCATGCAACCATACCATTGTGTTAACCCATCAAATGCATGCCACACATAACATCCTCGCTTCCTCACGGGCTAAAGTCGGGTCCCACAAAATAAGTTGTGAGGCCACAACATAACATTTCATTCTTCCTCGCAAGCTCGCGGCTAGAAAATATTTTCCCCACTAACCATTGCGAGAATGTGAGAAACCATCATGGTCATAAAAAAATCAACTCGCAGGTTTGCGGGTCCAACTGACCTCCTTCAAAAACCATCACAAGGATGTGCCATGCAACACTTGTTTACCCTTTTGAACATCTTCAACTTTTGACACATGGTTCACTGGCTTCCCCGTAAGCTAGAAGTCTTCATTATGTAATCAAGTTGCGAGGATACAACAATGTACTTTATTAAAACCCAAAGACCACCATGCAGTCTCACAACCACAAGTCGTTAGCCTTAATAACAACAATGAGGGCATGACTAGGAGATCACCAAACCGCCAACACTCAGCCGCAAGGTTGCAACATTTTTTGCTAGAAGAAATCAAACACAACTTAAAGCATGTGCAAAATATATTACCATGGAAGGAGAAAATTTCACAAGGTGTTAGACTAGAACACATGAAAATATATGGTCGTAAGGCAAAAACATGAAATAATGAATATAATACTTTGATATTAGATAATACTATAATGACAAATATGCTAGGGTAAATAAAATATGATAGGCTGACCAATGGACACAACGCGGGAACATATGTAAATGACTAACAATTTTTTTAAAATTTAAAAGTTATATAAATTGAAATGACTTAAAGAGAAGCATAATATTCAATGGTCTTATTTTTCCTTCCTTTATAAACAGTTTGAAAGCCAAGCAACCAAAATAAACCCACATCAAAACCAATACCTTAGAAGATGAACTAATGAGAAACAAATAGAAATGTAGAATGAAAACAAGCATATAAAATTGTGAGTGTCGTAGGAATGTAGATACACAATTCTTCCCCTACCTAATGGCCTCTTATATATGATACTAATTCATGATTTACATGCAAATCAAAAGAGGAATGAGAGAGTTGTTATTCACAACATAAAAATTGCAAGGTAATCACATTTAGGGAGAGCTCTTAACTTTAACACCCAAGGTGAGAGATTTAACACATTTTTAAATGTATTATTTTGTTGTATTGGGTGTAAATTATTTGATCTTTGTAAAGGTCGGGTCATTTTATTTTTTGTTTCTTCATCCCTTTACCTGCTCTTTCTATTATTTTGGTTTTTTATCAATTATTTTGGTTTAATGACAAAGTCTTTGATATAAACTAATAAGACCGTGGCACTTGATAAATTAAGAAATAAATAAAGGACCATAGCCACGGGAAAAATAAGTTGACATAAGACATGACGTGGGATAACAAGAAAAATGACCTGCATTTTTTGTGGTTAAATAAGAACTTTATTAAGTGACTATTCCTATAGCCATTAGAACTCTATTATGTGACTCTTCCTGCATCCATTAGATTAAATACCTTGCTTTCAAGCTCCCGGGAGATACCCAGTGCAAGAGCAATTTTTCCAGTACTAGTGACACCTGTAAGATGAAGGGCACAACCAACCATCTTCTTTTGATGAATCATGTCACCAGTCCACTTGCTTCTCTCATTTTCTCCTGTCTGACAAAACCCATAGCCAGAGGCAAAGGACTGCCATGCCATCCTCCTGAATCCATAAAAGAGAGCAAAACTAACTAAGCACACTAATTTTGAATAATTAAGTATTATAAAACCTAAAACTCTAGTAGTGCTCAAAGAATGATATGCTTTAGTTATTTTCTTTGATACTCCTAATTTCACCAAGAATTGCACACAATTTTTGAAATGATAAAAGAATATAGACTAATAAAAACTATAAAACCCATGTTTCCTAGAAACCCTACACAATATTGATATAATGTTTTGCTTTTGGACATGCTTCACATAATATATGTACCCATCATCAATAAAACAAAAACAAATTGCCTCTGAAGCCCTCTGCCTAGGTGACATTCAACAATAATCATAAAAATCGACTCTTCTAAAATCAATCAACAAAGAATGCAAGTCTTTTAATGCCCATTGTGCAGGCAACCATGAACAATATTTCATAAACTTCTCAAAAACTATAAAGTCATAAATAGTTCTAGATTGCAGTGCAAGTAGAGAAAGAAGGTTACAAACCTCAAGACCCAGGGCATTTGTGTGTGTATGTGTTACAATCCCCAACTTCTTCAAATTGGATTGCACTTCTTCAATCTTCATTTCTTTTGATTGTGACTAATCTCAAAACCCTAAAACACTATTAAGCCACTATTAAGCATTTACAAATTTTAAATATTTCTTTGCTTTTATTTTCCCTTTGGTGTATTAAATAACATGGATTTTTTCCCCTCTAATTCTATTTTTGAGCATTTTGACTGATACAAGGCTTGAACAAATTTATTTTATTTTATTTAAGTAAATGTATGAGTTTCACCTAAAAAAAATACTCTTAAGTGGATTTAGTGCTAAGTGGAATGGTAATTGGTATGGTTTTTTTTATTGTCTACTCTTAAGAGACAAGTCAACATAAGACATGACACAAAATAATAACAAAAATGACATGCATTTATTATGGTTCAACAAGAACTTTGTTCTTGTGACTAGTGTTCCTACAACTATTGGAACTCTATTCTATGATTGTTCCTACAGCCAAGGCAGAACAAAGTAACTTCTTGTTTGTTTACTAAGAACTACATTTCTTTTATCTGTTTCACTCTAATTTAGTTGTTGATGCATGTAATATGATTATGGTTTTGTTTCATATGTTGTAATATTAGATATATAATAGAAATATATTTTATTACATTAAATAATTAATAACTTTTCATTAAAATATTTTTTGGGGCAGAACTCAGGTCTTCCGAAAGATGAAGATGACCCTCAAGGTACAAATCCTAAATATGTTGGTTCTAGTCCAGATCACACAACAAAGGATGATGGTTACACAAATATAGAAGACACTGAAGCTAATGATGATGATGATAATGATGATGATGATGTTGATGATGACTGTGGTGGTGATGATGATGATGATGAGGTAGTTACTGCTAGAAACCATTGACATTCATGATCATATAGACTGGATTATGGATGATTGTTGGCATATCGTTATGATTCCTCTTTTCATGGTTACTATCCTATGTATCATTTTTACGACCTACACTACCACATTATGGAGTTGATACATTTTGACATGTACCATTTTCACTTATATCATTTTGATATGTATCATCTTGACTTGTATAATTTCGAGTTACATAATTTATCATTTTTACTTGTATCATTTGTACATGTATCATTTTGACTTATGTCAATTATTCAACATGTATCATTTTAACATATTTTTGATCCACTGGCATATTGGACTTTCACTTTTTTTAGTTATATATGATGATCTTATGAGTATTCACTTATTAATTTATATATATTGAAAGTGTTCGATAAATTTTGGATGGATATTTATTACGTATGATGATTTTAATTTGCTGGCAAGGATGTATGTTAAGTAGGAGATATTTTTCCACAGCAAGTCAAATTGTGATATTGCTATCAAGATTTAACTGTGTAGTTTTTTGAGTCAAACTCATTGACCCATGATTCATGAGTCAATGAGTTTGACTCAAAAAACTACACAGTTAAATCTTGATAGCAATATCATAAGGATGTATGTTGTCAAACTCAATTAAATTATAGATATTTTGATGTACACCTTCTTGGTGTTAATATGAGCTTCACGATTAGAATAAAACATATCAAATTAATAAGAAATGGAAGTAAAATAAGAAGCATTTTTAAAAGTAAAAAATTAAGCAACAAAGGAAGCCAAACCAAAAAAATCTTGGCATTATCTAGGAAGAAAAAATAGAAGCAATTCATGTAGTAAACAAAGTAGTAATAATGGAAGCAATTTTAGAAGCAACAAAAGATGTCAAAATGGAAGCAAACCTGGAAGAAAAATGGGAAGCAACAAAAGAAGCAAAGATGGGAGAAAAAATGCAAAATTGGAAGTAAATCGGGAGCAAACTTGGAAGCAACACAGGAAGTAAAATTAGAAGCAAGGGTGGAAGTAACATGTGGCATCATAATAGGCGTCCAATTAGAAGCAACATAAGATGCAAAAATGGGAGCAACAAATGGTGATAATGGAAGCAAAACCAAAAGCAACACTAGAAGAAAAAATAGAAACAACATCAGAAGCAAACAATGAAGCACACATTGAAGCAAAGCCAGAAGCAATAAATGACACTATAATAGAAGCAACACCATAAGAAAAACTAGAAGCAACATGCGAAGCAAAACTAGAAGCAACACATGATGTTATAATGGAAGAAAAGCTAGAAGCAAAATTGGAATCAAAGCTAGAAGCAAAATTGGAAGCAAACCTGGAAGCAAAATCATAAGAAAAATGGGAAGTAAATGTGGAAGAAAAACCATAAGCAACAAATGACGTTATAATGAAAGAAAACCATGTAGTAAACTAGAAACAAAAGGGGAAGCCAAACTAAAAGCAACAAATGACATTAAAATAGAAGTAGAACTAGAAGTGAATAAGGAAGCTAATTTCGAAGCAAAACTAGAAGCAAAAATGGATGTCATAATAGAAGAAAAATTAGAAGCAAAATGGGAAGCCAAATCAGAAGCAACAAATGACACTATAATAGAAACAAAACTGGAAGCAAATAAGGAAGCCAATTTTGAAGCAAAAATGGATGTTATAATAGAAGCAAAACTAGAAGCAAAATGGGAAGGTAAACCAGGTGCAAAAGCAGAAGAAACAAGGGACATTATAATAGAAGCGCAATTGGAAGCAACCCAAGAACCAAAACTAGAAGCATAACAAGAAGAAAAACATGAAGCACAATTGGAAGCAAAACCAAAAGAAACAAGAGAAGCAAAATTGGATGCCAAATCTAGCATCATTTCTAGCACAACACCTGTTGCCCAAGCAGGCGTAATTGGTGGGTTCTTTTCCTGATGCAGCAAATGGCATAAGAAAGATTGTGGCACTACAATCAACACCAAACCCAACCCTATGTATGACATTGATTGCGACAATAAATACAACGCTGAATGATCGATGCATTTGGGGGCTGACTTTTTTTGTTGTCATAGAGGCTCATTTTTGAGCCAAAATTGCACTAAAATTCAGTGCTAATTTAGATACTATTTTCCTATTCTGTTGTAGTGTGCTTATATCTATAGGACTAGGCACATAGGAAACAAGAGTGGGGAGTGTCATTGTGCAACACTTGGGGACGACTCACATGAACCAAGCAATCCTTTCACGAAGACAAGGAAGCTCAATAATACCCCTCAATTAATGCCCCACAGATGGACATTCTTTCTCCATCTTATCCGTAGTCTATATGAGCACTCAAGGCTATGAGAGGAGCATCCACTTTCTCTTAATCTTGGTTCATTTTATTAATGCGTCATTAGTTTTCACTTAATTAAACAAATACCCAGTGAGTCACCCTTGTGGCCCCTTTTTGCCCTAGCCCCTGTTGGACACCACTCCCATCATTGGTCCTATTACCTACCCTAAGCTCAATGAAACAAAAACATGAAACAAATAGCTAAAATGCCAAATTCCAACTTCAAGTTCTTTCATCAAATTGAGCCCAAAACATCAAATATATACAAATGCCTAAATGGCCAAAATGCCACAAAATGGATCCAATGTGATCCTCCATAGAAAATCTCATATATAACTATATCATTCCACATAATAATATCAATTTAAATTAAATGAATTCTTCTTTTCAAGAAATGTCCAATTTGACCAAAAACCAATAATGGAGGACATTTACCATTGATGGACCTCCAAAATACTCAAAAAATCAAACTCAAAAAATAATAAATGCAAGAAACCCTTTGATCCCCTACTCCAAAACACCCCCAAAAATGCAATAAAATTTCCATTACACCCATCCAATAAAATTCAGGCAACATTTTTTTACAAAGCTATGCTTTCAAAAACCCAAATTGGGATATTTTAAAATAAACAATGAAATGATTTGGTTTCAAAAAGAAATATGTTCTATTTGATTAAACAAAACATTTGCAACATATTTCAAACACAAAGATGAAGAATTGAGAGAGATATTGAATTTCCAACATCTCAAGCTGCCAAACTTCAAATGGAAGTCAAAATCCACATACCAAAAATGAAGGTGCGAAAATGGAGCAGAAAAAAGCATTCTCCAAGACAATTTCAATTGTTCATCACCCACAAAAATCCACCCAAGAAATCTCTCCCAAGAAAAATCCCAATTTCTGAGTGTAGGAGGGTTTTAGAGAGTAAAACAAAGAAAAATAGACTAAGTGTGAAAAAGAGTTCCAATTTCACAATATAAACTCACTATTTGAATGGAAATAAAATAATAATAAAACTAAACTTAAAACCCAAATATAAAACACACTTCCAAAAACCCCCAAATGTTCAATCATTTAATTCTCATTAATTCAAATACTCATAAGGCATATTTATCATTTAAATAATACATATATGTTTAAATAAAGCCATAATTTGCAACTAAGCTAAAAAATGCTCGAAAACTCTTCATGGGCTAACTACACATGACGATGAGGTATCCACATGCTACCAATTGTGCTAGTCATGACTCAAATATTAAAATAATAGGAAGTTGTCCTTATTAAGGTATGATGGGTTTGGGCTAGGGGATATTTTGGCCAATGTTCTATCTCCGATAACCACCATCGAGGATGTAGGCATTATAAGACCCGTGAAACTAGGTGGAGTCAATGCTTGGTACTCGGAATCACTAAAACATTCACATGTCCAGTGTACCTGTTCATACATGTATAAAATAGTCAAAGTGCACACACACACACACGTGCACTTTGACTATATTCATATGCTAAGGTTTTGTGTCCCCTATATATTTTTATCTTTATTTCATATATTTTTCTTTGTGTAACTTATAAGTTTGATCCTTTTGATTCTCAATTAACTTAATCTTCACACAATGGGATTTTACTATATATATTTCTCAATTCTCTTTCATAATATTTATCTTAAGGATGAGTACTTAAGCTACATGCAATACTCACTTGATTTGATTTTACTTATCAATGTATTACAAAGGCTTCTAATTTTCACATTTCTCGTTACTATCCTTACATTATTAGATAAATAGTACACATGCCTTTCACTTAGAGCTATGACCTATAATAGTATGTTAAGTTGAATTCTAAATTTGATTCATCTATGCTTATCTCCTAGTTCATTCAACCCTTTTTGAATAGGCTTTCAAATAATCTAGAAATACAACCATTATGGTGTTCATCAAATATGCAAATGCAACATCCATGGCTCTTTGGAATGTTGCTCTGGCAATTGTTAGACCAAATGACATTCTCACATACACATAGGTCCCTATGGGGTTGTGAAGGCAGTCTTATATTGCTTTGATTCCTTTACCTTGGCCTAATTGTAGCATGAGAAATCATCCATCATTGACAACAACTCACAACCAATTACCTTTTGCAACATAAAAAACCTATTGTTTAAGGAGTCTAACTATATACAATTTCATGGAATGAACAATTAAAATCTACACAAGGTGAGGTAGGATATGATCTCATGTATGCTAAGGCTAGTTCTCTATGAATCATCTTTATGTGATCAAAGAAAATGTTACAAATAAGTTAGATGGGTCCTAAAACATGCTTAAAGAGGAGACAACAAAATGAGTGCAAAAATATTATGTAGAAGTTGTAAAGTAGGTTTTTTTTTTAAAATCTTACACCTAGACCCTTCTTGCTCATTGGATTAAGCTTAGCCTTTGCTCAACCTTTCCATGAGTGACCCTCTTAGTTTTTTACGTTGAGAAAAGGCTTTTTATGTCAACTTTTGTCCCAGGGAATCTTTTAGTAACACTCATTTATTAGTAATGTCATTTGATCCATAAAGTAAAATGGATATTCTTTACATTAGTCACCAATTTATAGATTTCTTAAATGCCAAAAAAAAACTAAATTGAACCACTTGCACATTTATAACAAAAAGGCAACAAGTAACATAAGTAACATCATCATGAAAGTTAAACACAAAGTTTCCTCTAGAGAAACCCATGCATAGGAAAAACTTCAACGACTATGAAGTACTCACTTGAATCTTACTGTAAATGAAATCAACATGCCTTGTCTCTTGGGCTTGTATACCAACATGAATTGAATCAAATTTAAACCTTTATTTTGTTCTCCCAACCCATTGTTATGTTGCTTGCTACAATTACAAGGAATTTATTAAATTGCATCCCTAGAGCCAAGGATAAACCCTACATAAAACACCCCAAACACAATGAAAAGTCAACTTTGAAAAGTAATGGAAATACTAGAGCATATAGATCGAAAACTAAGAAAAAATGAGATATTTAACCCCAAGGGATAAGTATGTAACATTTTGAGTTCACTAAAATTAAGAAAAATAAAAAGATCCTTAAAAATATCAAAAGGTGTTAGTAAATGAATATAAATAATTGAATGCGAGCAATGCTCTATATGTAGGAGCTAATTATACAAGTCTAATAAAATGAGTTGTTTGATATTGTATTTTAACATGGGCTAAAACATATACGAGATTAGTCATGGTTACCTACCTTGATATTGGTGGAAAGTAGAGTTTAACTAGTGTGGTATTATGATAGAGACCTATAATTGAGAAATTGGAATTGGATTAGACATCATAGATGTTTGAAATCAAAGAATTGTTGTATCTAAGATGCAATCTTAACAATGGTACTATCTAGGGGTGCAATCTTGTCTTATTTCCTGATATCCTATGTTGAACAAAATTATATCTCAAGTAACTACAACCCTTGTTTAGCTAATGATACTTATAGTTAAGAAGATAATAGAGGTGTTGAAGAACATTATGGGGCTCAATGTACAAGGGTTAACATCCATGGCTTCTTTGCGCCTTAACAAAGCATCATAGTTATGACTCCTTTAAATACAAATCATAGGTACACAATTTGAACTTTTGACACACGCACACACACACACACATCAATACTTATCTATTATGTCTATTGGTTGTGAAATGCATATAAGTTGAAATTGGAGAAAAGAATAAGAAGTTATGTCTACGACAAGAAATATTTTGAAAAAAATATTAAAAATGTGTTGAACAAAATAATAAGACACAATGAAATCTTGACAAGATTCTTAAATTAATGAATGCACTCTCAAAGCCTAAGTTGATGTTGAATTAAATCTTCTACTTCTACAATATAAAAAAAGAAAATAAAATAATATACTAAAAAATTAAAAATATAATAGCAAAATTTAAATTTTATAATGTAGGGTGGATTTTTTTTCTACTTTATATTTTATAATTAAAAACATAAAATATGTTAATTATAGACCATCCATCCTAAATATAGGAGACACTCCTATTTTAAACTAGGAGACCTCTTCTTACCCTAAAATTAAGATGCATAAATCAATGAACACAACACCATAATAAAAAAAAAAAAGACTTTTTTCACGCCGGAGAAGTTTAAACTAATATTAGATGTGTGTATATATATAGAGGCATATGCTTTTTTATCTAATTTTGGAATAGCTTGGAGCATATTATGGCCTCCTCATTGTTGGACGTTTTCATATGATTTATTTTAAATCTGGGAAGAACTAAGAAGAACTCTATCCAGCTCAGCTAAATAATCAATGGAAAAACACAGCCTGCCACATGCATTGAGGAAAGGCGTATGCTATGGAGACTTGAGTTTGCATGTCTCTTTCGGATCTCTAGTAATTGCAGACAAACAGTTCACAAGGTTTATCAAATACCCACTTGCACATGTTCATTAAGTTCACGCATTCAGACGCTTTTTTCTTATTTATACTCGCTGCTATTGTGACCCCATTTATTTATCTAGATTGAAATTTACACTTTGAATAAGTGGGTGTTGTAATTTTTTGCATTTAGCTGAGTGGGTGCTGCAGTTTTGCTTAAATTGTAGCTCTTCCATTTGAGTTCAGAGGCTTTAGAGCCTCTGTTTTTGAATAGAGATGGATGAATCAGGCAATGCATTGAAATCTGGTCCAGATGGAAACAAGAGAAAGGTTTCGTATTTTTATGATTCAGACATTGGGAACTATTATTACAGCCAGGGTCATCCCATGAAGCCTCACAGAATCAGAATGGCTCACAACCTAATTTTGAACTATGGGCTACAAGAGAATATGGAAATCTGCAGGCCGAATCTATTACAGAGCAAGGAGCTCAGGGTATTCCACGCAGATGATTATATCTCATTTCTTCAGTCTGTTACACCCGAAACCCAGCACGAGCAGCTCAGGCAGCTGAAGAGATTCAATGTGGGAGAGGACTGCCCCGTGTTTGATGGGTTGTATAATTTCTGTCAGACTTATGCAGGGGGCTCCGTCGGAGCGGCAGTTAAACTCAATAACAGGGATGCGGATATAGCCATTAATTGGGCCGGTGGTCTCCACCATGCTAAAAAATGTGAGGCATCTGGGTTCTGCTATGTCAATGATATTGTCTTGGCCATTCTTGAGCTTCTGAAGGCGCATCAAGTAAGTACTCTCATGCCCATATATATTTTTGATCGTTTTTATTGGTAAATTTATAAAATTCTTTTATCTTAGTTTAATGGTTTTTCTTTTGTAAACAAGTACTTGGTGGACTTTTTGTGTTTCTGTATAACTCTCTCACGGTTATAGGATCTAAGTAATCCTTGACATGGCCCGACTTCCCAATTTGCTTGTTGTGGGATCATGCATTCTAGGAGGATCTGTGCACATCCTTAGAATTAGAATCATCTCTATCATATGCTTCTGTTTTTTCCTACCTAAGATGGTATCTTTTGGTTATATATGTATTTGATTCGGTTTTATTTTAATCTTAGAGTCTGACATTGAAGTTATGTGTTACTCACTTAGAATATACACCATTTTCAATACTGCAAAACCTCACATGTCCATACTTGAACCTGGATAACTCACACATAAAGTACTCGTTTAGTGATGGGTTTTGAAATAAGGTTTCCTTTTTATTGATTTCCCCCAGGTTGTCTTTTTCCTTTCACATGTTATTTTGGTGTGGGTAAGATTTTTCTGATTTTGAGCTTTTGAGTCCCAGGGCTGAAAACGCTAGGCAGTCAGCACTTGTCAGGTTCCCAAGTTTAGACTATAAAATGGGCGATTCAATGAAAATTGGCATGACGGTCCTGATGATAAGGCACAGGTTTACACTACAGATGAAGTGAATTCTTGGTGCGTATAATATTCAGATGTATTCACTAGTTAACTGTAGCTGAATTGTCAGCTTCTGTTTGCCACTTTCAGAAGGAGCTGGCAGGTATGGTCATGGGAGCAGAGATCGGAGTACCATTTTTAGAATTAGGGTACATGGGTACATGGTACATGTTATATGTATGATATCTATGCTACCCAAATCGGCATTAATTTTTGTTTTGCTTTGCAAATCGTAGGCAAGGCTATGGGCTACCTTTAAGGCACTGTGCGGTATGCTTGGTGTACATTCTTAGAATCTGTAAATCACTCTAGAATATACCTCATAATTGTCACACCACAAACTCAATTCATGTCTTCTGGAGTTATGGGATGTCTTATTGTGGTTGTTGTGGAGGGGAGTGGAGAAGGAGAGGGGCAAAAATTTGAATGTGGGTTGAACCCATAAGAGTGTCTCCTACATTACCATTACACCACAACCCTTGAACCAAACGTGCCATATTTTTGATCTGCAATTTTTCATGTTTAAATGGGTGAGACATGGCTTTAGGTGCAGTTTTTTTTTAGTAGGAGATGTGCATTGATTTATCAGGATGACCTGCTTGCTAGAATCCTCTCTTGCATTAGGGAGGCATCAACTGCATCTCTGTCCCTCTCTCAGATGAATGCCCTTCTCTAAACTGTGTACAGTCCCATGTAGTGTGTTGGGGCAACTTGGGTTCTATATGCCATTTAAGCTTTAAAACTGTCCCCTTTATCTGGCTTTCTAGCTTTTGCCTGCCAATCATATGTTTTTGTATAGCGTATTTATCAGGTAGATCTAATATGAGGGTCACTGCTGGAGAAACAGGTCACAGAAACCCTCCAGCATAATGCTATAGTATACATACATGCCTTTGATTTTACTCCGAGCCTTTCTGTTTGCATGATTAACTCATGTGATTGTAGCTCTTTTTATATCTTATTGGTTATCCAAAGGTCAATGCCAGTTTTGGAACATAGTTACAAGATCTTGGCATATCCTTTTGGTTCTATATTTTCCAAAATTATTAAATTGGTCCGATCTGACCCATATATAAACTTTCTTTTTGAACCAAATCCAGAATTCCTAACTTGGTAGCTATGGTATTTGTCCCTTTAATCCATAAACAGTGTGGATGTTCCATTCCTTGTTTTATTAACACGAATCTCAAATACCAACATTCGATTGATCTATGCTATTGAAAAACACCTAGATAAAAGCAGTTTTAAAAGTCCTAAAAATGAAGCTGTTAAGTGCATAACAGAATTGAAGAAGATGATAACAGTATTAAGAGAGCACACATAGCATGGAAATGGAGAGAAAACACAAAACTTGACCTATAGAAACCCAATGTACATCAAAACTCCAGTTTATATCTCGTCTAGCCGATATCTCTTTTGCTGGTTACAAGGATTACTACATACTTAAGGCGTCAATGAACATGTTATAAGATGCATTTGATGCCCAAACATCTAAACAACAACTACCACTACTCTCTGGCCTTCTCAATATGCTTCACCTCTTAAACTATTACTAGATTCCTTCAAAAATGCAGAAAATACAGTCCATACAAAGCCGAAAGGAACAACTTCTACAAGTTTCAAAGTGGGTATCTTCATGTCATAGGTGTATCAATTATGAGCGTATTGCTAGGAGAAGTGCCAATGTTTCGAGAAGTCCAACTGGTGAATAGAAACAACAACTCCCCTTATTGGCTGCAACTCTGTCTTCTTCTCAGATGTTTAACATGTCTGACAACGATTGAATGCATCCCCTGCACCCTTTTCTGATACTAAGTTCAGCCACAGTTGAACTTATCGGAAATGTCCTTTTTCTAACTGATAAGAAGTCCCCCAGGTGTTCGAATCACCGAGGGAGCTTCTGTTGATGTCTTACAGACTTACACCGTTGTTTCTTATGCAATCTGATTCTTTTTCAAAGTCCTGAGAAAGTGAGTCTTGTCTTAAGTCTAGTTCATTAGAAAAATTTCAAGAAAATGTATTGGCGGGGTTATTAGTCCTCCAAACCAACATACTGATTATTTTTAGATCACTAGTATTTTAATTTTTAAAAACAACGAATAGCTCTTTGTTTCTGTCAGAGCTCAAATGCTTAAGGGTTAGTTGGTTCTTTCTTTGTTTTTTGAAAAACCTTGTATCTTATATTGCATCAGGGTACAATTTGATTTTGCCCTTATAGGCCTCCTTTTCCAGACATATGTGAATGAGGCCTAAATGTATGCTTTGACACCAAACTTAAGGGTTTACATCTTCTAAAAATACTCCCATCATTGGTGAAACGTGAGTGACTTTCTCAGATTTATTGTCAACTTTGTCTCCTTGCCTCCAAGTGAATTTTAGAAGCATCATCGTTAAGGGCTTCATAAAAATAGTTACTTTGCGACAGGATTGTCCAGGGGCCAACATACAGCAGTGCATGTCCTTTACCCCAGAGTGGCAATGCACTATATCTCCAATGGACATGATTAATCATTTCCTTCTGTGATTGTATTACATATATCCCTCTGGGGATCTCTGACATTTGTGGCCTGTATATCCATGGAGTAATGACTGTTCTTATTTTTTGTCAGAGTTCTTTTTGATGTTGCCTTTGCTCTACCTCTATGTAAGTGAAGTTTATAGGCACAGAAATCTTGTTTAAATGTGTATGGAATTAAATTAGACATTAGTTCTTTTATGAGTTTATCATTTGAGGGACTGCAGAACTCTAATTATTTTAGTTGTTTTCAATGTGACAGCGAGTGCTTTATATTGATATTGATATACATCATGGGGATGGTGTTGAGGAGGCTTTCTACACTACGGACAGGGTTATGTCGGTATCTTTTCATAAGTTTGGTGACTATTTTCCTGGTACAGGCCACCTTAAAGATATAGGGTATGGGAAAGGAAAGTATTATTCATTGAATGTTCCATTGAATGATGGAATTGATGACGAGAGTTACAGGAATCTTTTTAGACCTATCATTCAGAAAGTCATGGAAGTATATCAACCAGAAGCAGTTGTCTTACAATGTGGAGCAGATTCACTTTCAGGTGATAGGCTGGGATGCTTTAATTTGTCAATTAGAGGACATGCAGATTGTGTTCGGTTTCTTCGTTCATTCAATGTTCCATTAATGCTTGTTGGAGGTGGGGGTTACACAATTCGCAATGTTGCCCGTTGTTGGTGTTATGAGGTATATATTCTTTTTGTGCTGTTAGGGATAGTTACATGGTTCTGAACATCTTTTCTTCTTTATGAATTTTGTACCTTCTAAATGGATGTTTCAACTTGCTTGATATAGACTGCAGTTGCTGTGGGTATTGAGCCCCAAGACAAATTGCCTTATAATGAATATTATGAATATTTTGGGCCAGACTATACTCTCCATGTTGCTCCGAGCAATATGGAGAACCAGAACTCTACTAAGGAATTGGCAAAAATAAGGTATATATGCCAAGCCTTTCAGTGAATAAGTGTTTTTTTGTTTGAAGTTCAAGATATTTAAAAGTTTCCAATAACACCATATGGTTCTGTGTAATTATGGTACACCACACGGATTGCCTTCACGTAAAGTAATTTCACCATTGAATTTGTGTTTAGGAATACTTTGTTGGAACAGTTGAATAAAATACAGCATGTTCCTAGCGTACCATTTCAAGAAAGGCCACCAGACACCAAATTTCCTGACGAGGTGACATTCTTTTTTTTTGAAATTATTCTGTCTGCCTTAAAAAGTTCCTTTCTTTTATTACTTAAATTGTCTATAGTTAGAGTCACTCACTCCAATTTAAAATGGTAGCAGGAGGAAGACGACTATGAAAAGCGATCTAAGGGTCAGCGATGGGATGGGGATTATTTTGGTTCAGAATCTGAAGAAGATCAGAAACCTCGCAATCGTGATGTAGATGCCACTGAGAAACCTTCACTGAGGCATGTGACTGTATAGCACTCTGAAGTTTATGCACTGGTCTACAAAGATGTGTTAAATTTCTTGCTAGTTTGCTAAGGAATTGTGGAAAACAATCATTTTGTTGGGAATTGCCTGTGATTGACACTAAAGGAGCTGAAATATGTTTGTTAATGTTTTAACTTTTGAATGTCCTTATTATTTTTAACTGCCAATATAATGGATATAATCATACTCACTGCACTCCCTTTTACAATAACTCTTATTTTAGTTCCTTGATATATTTTTTGTGATGTCATCTTCTTCTTGTTTTAGTCCAGTGTCTGATTAATTTTATGTAGTATTTCTCATTGTAGAGTACTGATCTGAATGCAGAAGGCCAACAATTTCCAACCTTGAACCTGCTAAGAAAATAAAACAAGAAGTTGAAGATGGAGAAGCTGGAATAGCTGTAAGTTCTCAGTGGTTTTGATTTTTCAATTGAGGATAGCTTAGAAATATGGTTCATATCAGTGTTTGACTTATACTTAGCTCCTTTCAAGTATTAAAATGAGACCGATACATAGCTCCTTTTGAGCATTAACATTTGACTAGAGCAACCACTCTAGAAATCAACTATTACAGTCCAAGAGACACATCTTTAAATTCCATCTCAAAAGTCACGCCCATACGAGAAACAATGAACAACTAAGAGTCACAACTTAGAATTTCACATCAAATGTCAGTTCAGGGATTTGAACTTGGGGCTTCACAACAAGAACCCAATGCTTAAACTATTTGAGCTCAATCTCTCCGACTCAGTGATTTTGATTTGATTTTTTTCACAACTTTAGGGTCATCTGTTTTTTTTTTGAAATTTTTAATTTCAAGATTAGGTTAGTTCAACTTAGTTAACATATTGTATGGTGCTAGAGTTATGTAGGGCCAGGGAACCATTTTTTTGTTAGAGACCGAGCTTATAATTTCATGGTTAGCAAAACCTTCACAATAACATTACAAAGCCTAGTTATAATTTCAACTTCTTGGAGATATTTCAGATCTGCTTGTATGTGTGATGTCTGCCCATTTGTGACTCTCTTGGAGCTGACCCATTGGTGCCTTGCCAAGCTTCTGCCTAGGTTATCTGTACTTAGTTCTGAAACTTTAAATTTTGCATTGTTAGTTCTACAACATAAATTTTGTATTCTAATTTCTGTCATGTTAGAGAACTTCCTGTCTGTCTAGCATCATCAATTCTATCTTCGTAACGTTTGTTGGGATAGCTATCGTGTTGTAGCGTTTGTGAATTGTTTTACTGCTGATATCTGGTTAAATGTTCTGGTTAACTGATAGAGGAATGTGATCATTCATTCATCTATCATGGATGCTGAATATTCCTGAGGAACTATGCTTGCCTGGGCTGTTAAGCATAACCCGGCAATAAATTATCGTCATATGAGTGCTAAATGGGCTACTGATGTGAGATGATTTCTTATGAATCATTTGCTGGGCTAGCTATTGTGTTGTACCATTTCTTCTACCATTTGTTGGGCTAGCTATCATGTTGTACCATTTGTGAATTGTTTTACTGCTGATATTGTGCTGGTTAAATGTTCTGGTGAACTGATAGAGGAATGTGATCATTCATGCATCTATCATGGATGCTGAATATTGCTAAGGAACTATGCTTGCCCGAGCTGCTAAGCTTAACCTGACAAAAATTATTGTCATATGAGTTCTATATGGGCTATTGATGTGAGAGATGGTTTCTTATGAATCACTGGTCATGATATATTTATCATGAAGATTGACTTAAAATTAGCAGTACCATTCTTAAAAATGATATCACATAATGATGCCTTGCAAAAGCACCATATGTGTACTCTAAAATAGAGGTCACATTTTTGAATCTTCAGGGGTTAGGGTTGTACACCTCAATATAATGTGATTGAAATTTTTTCTTGGAATGTTTTCATGAGTGGTCTCATACACCAAATTAATGTGCAGTGATTGAAAGCACTACCCTTATCTTTTAACTTATATAGAAATAAAATAACTAGGTAGCTTGACACCAAATTGTTCATAAGGCATCACAATTCTTGCTCAAGGATTTTCAATGGTGTAGCACTGTAAGTGGGCTTGATTATTGGGGAAACTCCATGTTTAGGCTTGTTTGAGCTAGAGTTTTTTTCTAGGAAAGTGATCTCTGTGGATGTCCCAGTGCTTCACTTGGTGGGCCTCAACTAGATGCATTGAATTCCAAGATCGTTCATCATCATGGGAGACAAGTTCTTGTGAAATTATAGAGTCAAAAATTGATTACTTTGCAATTTTCACCATATGTATTTGCACTCACTTTAGTGTCCATACTCCTCATCATATTTAGGCCTCTCATTTGACATGCTTTATGGCCTTTCCTCCAATGACAAAACTTGAAACATGGAGAACCAGCCTTACGAACTCCTCCTTTATCATCTCTGAAAGTTTGGGCACCAGATTCCATCAAGACACCAATGTTGGCTTACACTGGTGTTTCTGTAATTTTATTCTCATGTTTGGACACCAGCATAAGCTTATGTTTGTGTCTGCCAAATTTTTGAGTTTTGAATTTTGGCCATTGTTGTAAGTTGTAACTATAAAATTTAGTACATTTTTAATGGCCATTTTGTCCAGAAATACATATAAGCCTTATTTGACCTACCTTTTGTTAGAAACTTAGATGAGAACATTATAAAACACATATACTCTCTTTCAAGCATCCAAATACTTTCAAGTCATCAAGATAACTCCATTTTTGCTGAGGGAAGCAAACTGTTCTTTTGAAGATTGGGAGCCTGTAGAGCCGCAAAAGCCATGGTTTTCTTGTGATCTCTCTCCTCTACTCATTCTTTTCTTGTATGATTCTGCCATCTCTCCTTTAGAAGCCATCATTTTCCCATTTCCTTTTTCCTCTCTTGATATTGTTATTATAAATCAACATGTACAATAGAGACAAAAGGCTCTATTTATAAGTGATTACGTGACGATGTTTTTAAATGAAACAATCGTTAACAGAAACAGGAAATAGAAACCTACTAAAGCAACTAAGATGACCATTAAAGAAACATTACATTATTTTATAGATATCCTATCTATGAAACCTTGCCATGGCCTTCATTATCTCTACTCATTCTTTTCTCCTTTGATCCTCCCATCTCTCCTTTGGAAGACATCATTTTCCCATTTCCTCTTTCCTCTATTGACATCTTAGCTACAAAATCTTGCCATAGCCTTCATTATGTAGATCTGAAAATCTTTCTCATTCCTACCTCTCCATTCTCCTTTTTCTGTGTTTCTTACTACCTGTTTTTCCTTCATTATTTGCATACACCACCATAACTTTGCATTCTCCTTAGGGTTTATATTTTAGGCATTTAAATTTCTACACACATCACCATTAACATTTTCACTAAATTTCTCAGACTTGATTTTCTGAGGTAGTTTTCTAAAGAAGACACCCTTATACTGTTGTCCCCAAGTTCAGCTGAGTATATCTTTGATCTGGAAATCAATAGAGGGATTCTACCAGTGGGAAAAACACAAACAAAAAGGTGAGTGTTCCTCGGAAATTTGAAAGCCTTTGGACAACAGCATCTAGTGTGTAAGCAGCAGCATTGGTGTGTCAGAAAGCAGTGTTGGGGCGTTACACCACAATGTTGTATTTCCAAAAGTGCTTAGCTTTGGCTGAAAATTGCTAGAGATTTATTTTCTGGCATCCTGATTCCATTTTGTGTCAGATTCTTCATTTTCAAGGTGCTTCTTATCCATTTTGTAGTTTCTTTTTTTTGCAGCTTAGTTTTAATTATGGTTTTTAGTTGTAACTCTTATTTTCAATTTTGTTGTTTGAGATCAGATTAATTTTAGTTTTCCTTCTATATTTTGGTATATATCTAGTTTATTATTTTAATTAGTACAACAGGAAGGTAGTTCTGACTATTTCTAAGCAAAAAACTCATGATACAGTTAAAATTATATTCTCATTTGGTGATTTCTACTCTCATACAGAAGTAATTTCTGAGAATCACAACCTAAACCTTCTACTTAAAAAATTCTCTCTTCCTCTTATTTTTCTCAATCACAAAATCTTCTTCCTCTGAAGAATACAAAAACCAAAACACACAAAACAATGACAAACATTTAAAAAAAATACCCCACAATATTTTTTGGGCCACGGCCTTGAATCCTTTTTGTTTGGTTCGGCCACTCTTCACAATATTTGATCTACTCTTCCCGACAACTTCCTTGTCTTCACAACACTAGGTTTATCTTTATTTACACTTGCTCTTATCATTCTTACATCTTCCTAAGCATTCACAACATTTGATTTTCTATTCCCTACACCTAAAGTGCCTGTTGTATTATCATTCTTTCTGTTCCTATACACTACAATGCTCCTTGAACCCTTCACAAGATTGCTTCTCCTTATCACAACACCTAATCTAACCTTCCCTACATCCTTATTTACCTTTATGCTTTTCACAACATCCCATTGCCTGCTCCTAATGTCTAGTTAGTCTAGCCCAATACTCATCTCTTTACTTTCTATCTTTACACCACCCATTTAAGCTTTTACAAAATTCCTTGATATGTCACCAACACTTGTTGTCACTTTCCCTATCCACTTCCTTCACCTTTGTTTCTTCATAATACTTACCTTAGCCTTACCCACACAACCAAACTATTCCAACGCTTGTTCCAATCATGCCTTTGTCCATCCTTGGCTTTCCTTGCCCTTGCCTATGGCTTCTCTTGTTGCATGGTGACAATATTTTGATTGTTGTTGCCCAATGCTCTAATATGATTGGATTTATTTTATAATGGTTATGCTGTATGCATAATTTCTATTTATGTATTTGATTTTGGTAATATTAGCAAGTGTGGGTATAAAACCCTATAGACAGGAATTTATCTATATGTTCCTTTAGAGATTAAGGTTAGGAGCATAGTTAGAAAACTTGGCGGACTTGCCAAGACCCGTGAGTCTTGTGGCTGGCCAAGTCAACTTGCCATGGATTCACAAGCCGAGCCCCTGGCGAGTCCAAGTCAAAGACTAGCGAGTTTTTAGGAAGGACTCCTGAATTTTTAGGAAACGCCAAAAACAGACTTAAAACCTCTTTTCTTTTCTTTTTTCTTTGCTAAGTCCTGGCCGAGTTTTTTGCTGAGTCTTATGTTGGGCTGCCGAGTCCACGCCGATTCCTAGTTTTCAAACTATGGTTAGGAGAATTCCATGTGAATTTAATCCTATTTGGAAGTAGGGATGTAGGCAGTCCTTGGGTGAAGGATGTCTTTGAGACCCAGGTCTATAGAGAGGTGTTTATGGAATAGCTCTAGGGTTTGGAGTTGTTCCTAAACTTAATCAACCCCCCTCTCTAGTATACTTCAACTTGATGCTGAAATTTGATATTAGATGATTTTGAATTCACCTTTCTAATTAATATGTCCTCGTCATATAGGTCTGAGTCAACAAAAGATAATCCATAACCATCAAGCTTATCCAATTTGAAGTTTGTTATGTTTGAATTTTCAAAATCTACTCCAATGAATGAACTTTTAGAGTCACTATTATCATGGTTCGTCTTATCAGAGATAAATTGCAAGTACAATTCTGATGAAGATAGTGCATTCACTATATTAGCTGATGGGTATAAATACCCTTAAATGATAACAAAGCCTGTGGAAAAAAGTCACAAAAATAGATTTCAAAACAAACTAAAACAACTTATTAATAAATACATACACAAACAATAACAAATTAAACTAATTAGCTATGAGACAATGATGAATATGCCAACATTCCCCCCTTATTGCATCATTCTTTTAACATACTAATAAGAGATTCTGTGAAAAGTTTCAAACTTACACATCCAAAACTTAAAAGGCTTGTTGAATATGTCAGCACATTGTTCTTGAGTAGAGCAGAATAGGAGCTGAATGTTGTTTTGTTGAACATGTTCTCATATAAAGTGGTGGTCATCTTCAATATGCTTGGTTTGTTCATGAAACATTGGATCACAAACAAGGTTGAGAACACTTTGATTATCCAATAAAGGATTGTCTGTTGATTTTGAGGTTCTCCCCTTCTAGTATGTGATGTAGCTAGATTGCTTCACAAACTATCTCACTTGCTGCATGATATTCTGCTTAAGTTGAGGAAAGAGCAACTGTGGCTGGCTTCATACTTCCCCAATAAATAGGACTTCATCATAAGAAGAAAACAAATCCAGATTTGGATATCCCATCATCGATAAAATCTGCATAATCTACATCTGTGTACCCTGTCAATAAGAATTGATCATTCTTTTAATATTCCAAACTATGATTCATTGTACCATGGATATACCTCAGTACTCATTTGCTGCTTTCCGGTGACACATCTTTGGTTCTTGCATAAATTGTGAAAGATAATTGATACACAGAAATGATGCGGAAACCAAAGGATGTGCAAGAGAGGGAAAATGTTTTAGAGTTGGCCATGATAGTAATGGAAGGAGTTCGCAGATTTGGGAATAGCTTTGGAAAGGGAAATGGCTTCCAAGTGACTGAAAAATGGATGGAACAGAGGAATGGATATGAAAAATGGAAGAGGGGAAAGAAAACTACAAATAATCCATAGCTTGGTTGTTGAAGAGGACATTGCAAACTTCAACTCTTCTATTTTCACCTTGCTTTTGTATTTCTCTAAGGGAGATCCTACAATTTTTACCTTTTTGATGATGATAATTTTTCAAATTCACATTTATGAGTGAGTGGAGGAAAAAATGGGCTTATAAACAAACTTATACCAAGTTTTCAGGTGAAAAACTAATGAAAATATCGTAAGTTCTAGGGCATAAAGGGGTGGGAAACATCACATTTTTCATTTTTAACTTGGATACTTGTATTGCGGGGCACAAGTGTCTTTGCACAATGAGATTTCCAAGTTTCTGTTGGTGGCCGGTAACGTGGTCCCAAGGATGGGGTCACTTGCAATATTTCTTTTGTGAGCATAGGAGAGGCCAAGATCAAGTGGAAATTGTTGTGGTAATTAATGTTGCACCTTATGTGAAGTTCACTTAGGTAATTAGTATTATTTATATGGATAAATTGGGAAATAATTGCACATCTTAACTCTTCCCAACTCCCTCATTTGATGGATTTTTTTGCCACCTCTATCTCATTCATCTTTTGATAGTCCTCTAATACGTTGTTGTTATTTGGGATATTTATTTTGTGTATTTCAATAGTCAATATATTATAGTTCGTTTCCTTGTTTTTCACACTTCGAATATAGATATTGAAATCTTTTTATTTTTATTGCTTGCATTTGAATTAGTGGCATCTTGTTGTTTTGATTTGAGGAAGATTTGATATTGCAAGTTCTTTAATAAATCTAACATGCTATCAAAGTCTAGTCGCTGGGACCATCCTTTTACCTATCCTTGCCCAAGTTTAACTAATCAGAGGATGTTGATGCAATTTATTTTAGTTGCATTTAATTTATTTTTTTACTGCATTGTATGCAGCTAAATAGAATAAGCTCACTTGGGTAATTGTGTTAATCAGTTATGTGCCCTTCCTTGTCTTATGCACTTGATTGAAATATATCTAGTCTGGGTTGAGTTAAATTTTTATCTTGCTAGTTCATCTAGTCATCTCCACCTATTATGCATGTCTATCTTTAGTTAGATACATTTGTCATCAATTTCTTCCTTTAGTTAGTTTTCAGCTTTCATATATTGCATTACTCTCTATAATCACAAGCTTATTTGCACTTTTCATCTATTCAACAACATCAGGTGCTTACAAAAAGTAAACATTAAAAAATTGTATTTTTTAAAGTGCTAGGCACATATTGTGCTAGGGGACCAAGCGTAGCTAGCCCCCTTGCCACACTTGCTATAGTAGGTGACTAGGGAGGTTGGCCTTGCCACCACTCCATTTAAATTCTGGCAATTGGTTAAGTCTTCTAGTGCCTGCAACAATGTTGCTTAGTGGTTTGAATCTTGCCTCCTGTGCACTAACTATGGCCTAATAGGGCTTCTTGGTCATCACCAAAAACCCTTAGCTCTGTCACTGCCATTTCACTGATAAGCTACTACCGGCCATGGTGTGTTGCTTGTCCACCATCGAGTATTTGATTGTACATCGAGTATTTGATTGTACTTTCAGCTTTTTGGTCCAAATTGGATGTAGCAAAACCTTGAAAAATCAGCTGACTTTTTAATCACACTAATTTATGAAATGCCAAACATTTTAAGTCCTCGAGAGTGTCTAAATTGAGCTATTTTGGTGGGATGTGTTGCAAACACATTCAACTTATGAAGTGCTGTTGCACATGTACTTGCTTTTTGGGGGCGGGGGAGGCTTAATAGATTGGCATTTTGTAAATATGGACTAAAATAAACTTTCCTCTTTAGGGCTTAATCCATGGGCTCCCAATAATTCTACAAAGTAGGACATGTAGTGGGATGAGCAGTGTATTCAAATGACTTACATTGTGATTCTATCTCCATCTATTGATGAAAGCTCATATCAATTTGCATCAACTACTATGGATTTTCGTGTTCTCTTTCTATCGCATTGTGCTTATGACTTGACACATCTTGTTTCACATTGTTTCACCTCTCAAATTGAAAGCCATTGATTTATAGTAAATATTTCCCAAATATTGCAGGTCATTCATAGTGTCACATCACAAATTGAGATTTATTTACAGTCAATGTTCTCAAATCTTGCATATGACTTGATCCCATCAGTTGGCTTTAGTCATAGTTTAGCATCTGCATCGAGTTACAAAGGCAACTTCTAGATTCATTCATTTCCTTGGAATAGAGCTTTTTCTAATGTGTTTTCTCTTACTCTTCTTTTGGGGGTACACTCTCACTGTATATTGGAGTTATTTCAGACTATACATGTGTACCTAATATGGCTTGTCTTGCGGGGTTCCATTTCTTTATTACCTTTTTACACTTTAAGGGGTGTGTTGGTGTAATTAGTTATTGCATCTTATATTAATTTTACTTAAGTAATTAATAATATTTATTTCAAAGTTTTAAGCAAGACAATTTAAGTCCTTATGTTTAATAAACAAAATTATTCTTCTAACATTGTGTCATTCACACAACTATTGAAACTTCAAATGCAGAAGTATAATACAACACAGATATTTACACATTAAAATTAGTCTTTCATTCCTTAAAAAAACATACAAGGAAACCTGTACTCTGTAAATCTCACAGATGCACTGAAATTCATTGTATATTACATTCTTCTATCTTGCTCGTATCTTTATACAATTCAACTAAAAATCTAATCTTGCAAAAAGCATCCTTATCTATTACAAGAGATTTGTTGGAAGATATGTCTAAGCCATTAGTGTTTATCTACACTTTATTTGACTTAATTAGCTAAATATAAGACTTTCACTAATCCTTAAAAATGAAATGCAAAATAGAATAACTTGAACCACTTTCCAACACATTCACACTAAATCTGTGCAGAAGTTCCTCTCTAAGCTATAAACTCAATACTCCCTCTTAGTAAGGAAGGAATACTGCACAGATCCAAGTTTGTTTCCGAAGATCTCAAATTCCTTTTGCTAAGGACTTGGTCAGAATATCAGCTATTTGTTGAAATATGGAAATGTATTGGAACTTTATTGCTCCCTTCTGAATCTTGTTTTAAATAAGGTGATATTTGATCGCTGTATGCTTGGATTTGTCATGAAGCATTGAATTCTCCACGAGTTTGACACAACTTTGATTATCACAATAAATAAACATGGGATCCAACTCTTGATGAAATAACCTTGCAAGTAACTAGTGAAGTTAGATGGCCCTTGCAACTGGCGGTATTGGCTGCCATATACTCTGCCTCTATTGAGCTAAGTGCCATGGAAGGCTGCTTCTTGCTGAACGAAGATAACATTGTTGAATCCAAGCTAAAACAACACCCTGAGGTGCTCTTCCTACTAACTGCACAACCTGCTCAATTTGAGTCTGTATACTTGACACTTGTTGCCTATGTTTTTGAACACAGCCAATTTTAAACTTTCCACATGATTCTTGATCTTCACATTCTACTTTATAGCCCTCTGGTATTAGAAACATTCTCAATGTACCATGTGAATGAAGCTGCAAGGAAGAACAGAGTACCATAAGCCACACCGGCAAGACCATATATTTCTCTCTGATGTGAATGTTTTGTGCGCAAGGGCAACTTTGCAGAGGTAGGGTTCAAGTGAACACAATGTAGGCATATTTCACAATAATGGGCTCATATCTTTCCCTTTACCCCAACGAACAACCATGTAGAACATTCCCCTCTCAAGGACAAGCTTCTTGACACTTAATATTTCAGACATACATGAACTTTTCTTGGTTTAGTTACCAACCAACATTCCATTCTTACCCTCTACAAGTTTAAGGTTCCTTCTCAATGGTCTAATGCCCCTATAAGGCCACAAAACATCCAAAAGTGCTTTAAGGCTTTAGTGCCTCTATTCAACCATTGAGACACCTTGGACAATGTTAAAATGATAGACACAGACCAACCATTAACCCCCAAAACTCAGAATCTTCCAACTTCCTTGACATCCCTCTCAAAGCAGTCACAATCCCTAATAGCCCTTACCAATCGCAAAACTGGGCATAATTTTGATGCCAATAAGATCTCTCAAAACTGATCACATATCCAGATACCCATTTGGACACTTAACAATATACCCAAAACTTGAGTAGGGCTTCCTTTGTAACACTTCATCAAACAATTGACTGGTAAACTGCCCCTCTAGGCCTAATTAGCCCTATTTTACAAAGCATCTATAGGACTAAAAGGGTCACTTCCATTCCAAAGGTTTAAACAGGCCTCAAATAGACTGAATCAATGACTTCCAGAATTTGGAAGGACCATTTATTTTACAAAACCCATATTACAGCTCGGTCACTTAAGCCAAATTCACAAGAAAATCAGACTAGGGCATCATTGAAATGACAACAAACATTACCTTCCACTCTTGAAAGTTACAAATCCTTTTGCTGCATCACCAAAGCCTTCATTCTACCCATAGTTGGAAAACTCGCCAAAGCCAAAAACTCGCCAAGGCCTAAAAATATTATTAGGGAAAAACTCGGCCTGTTTTCGCCAAAAACTCGGGAACTTTAAAAATTGCTTAAATTTAATTAGAAATGCATTTTTTTGCAAATCAATGTGAAGATGCATCCAATGAGTAAATAAATGAGAACACAAAAGAAACAAGCTTAGTCTAGATATATTTAAACACAAAGTGGGTACAAAATCGCATTCTCATGAGGAATGCTGATGGCTGGAAGCAAAATAGTAAATAATTTATGTAAAACTAAAAGTAAATACATCATTACAATTACATCTTCCTCTTCCCAGCACTAGTAAAAACTAAGGGAGAGGTAGAACTAGAGGGTCTAGTCCTAGAAGTTTGCACTGGGCATGACTGTGCCTCCTCGCTCAGTATGTTTGACTCACTATGTGACTCGTCTTCCATCTTGGATGTAGCTTTGCTTCTAGCTTCTTCTAGCACTAGCTGCTCATTCAACTCAATGTCATGTAGTGTGAAACCAAATCTACCCCCCTCCTCCATAGCCTGCCTCTCCAAATCATTAATGTCACCCTCTTCAAAAACCACCTTAAATCTGCTTCAAATCCGCCTCAAATCCACTTCAAATCGATTGGAATCAGTTTGCAAGTGTTTGGAATACAAGTGTTTGGAAGACTATTTTCCTCCTCTCAGCAAAATACAAGTGAAGAAATGAGAAATGAAATTAATTTGGGCTGTTTTTTGCCTTCAAGTGCTGTTATAAAACTACGACCGAGTTTTTCACAAAAACTCGCTGAGCTTTTGGCAAAAACTCGGCAAGTAATTGACTAGTTTTTGCCAAAAATTTGGCGAGTTTTTGCTGCCAGTAAAAGTCGTGAAAACTCGCCATGCCAGAAAACTCAGCCAGTTTTTGCAACTTGGAGAGTACTCTGCCAGTAGTACATCTATGATTCTACCAATTTAGAGGAAATTTCACCAGTGGGAAGTGCCTCAAATCACTAATTTAGTACAAGTGTTTGGAAGACTATTTTCCCCCTCTCAGCAAAATACAAGTGAAGAAATGAGAAATGAAATTAATTTGGGCTGTTTTTTGCCTTTAAGTGCTGTTATAAAACTACGACCGAGTTTTTCACAAAAACTTGTCGAGCTTTTGGCAAAAACTCGGCAAGTAATTGACAAGTTTTTGCCAAAAATTCGGCGAGTTTTTGGTGCCAGTAAAAGTCGTAAAAACTCGCCATGCCAGAAAACTCAGCCAGTTTTTGCAACTCGGAGAGTACTCTGCCAGTAGTACATCTATGATTCTACCAATTTAGAGGAAATTTCACCAGTGGGAAGTGCCTCAAATCACTAATTTTGAATTAAAACCCTCATTGGCAAGGGTTTCATACCTGGTTACAGAAAAAATGCCATTTCTTGCTTAAAATTCCATAAAAATCAATGAGACCGGATGCATATGAAAGGTTATTGAATACCCTATCCAACCATACCACTTTCAGATCATAAAACACCGTACAAATTCATACAATTTGCTGCAGCATGATTGTTACCCAAAAATCTGGAAATTGCAGTCATTAAAATTACCATAACTTTCATAATACTTAATGAAATCAATGAAACAAAATGCAAATGAAAGATAATACAATGCTCTATCATCCCCAATCATTCTCAGATCATAATGACATAGTACAAGGCCGTACAATCCACTGGTACAGTCACAGGAATGCTCAAAATGTGGAACAGTCAATGATTTATTGCTTAATATCCATCACATTACATTGTCCATCCCTTTGGTCGATGCCATTGGGTGTATTTAAGGTTGGGCAACTCTTTCCAACTGTTTTTAACTGATATTTGAAACATAACCAACATGACAACTTCTTTTGTCTGCTTAGAGCAATTTTTGCAAGAAAGTTGCAATGACAACTTTTCTTGCAATTTTGCAATTTGACTCCAACTTTCACAATTGACCCCTAAATGACCTAAAATCATGGTCACTAGCCTTCCTAGACCCTATTACAACTCATAACAAGACAAAATATGAAAATGCTCCTCCTAGACCAAAATTTCATCAATTTGACAATAAGGGCGACATTGTCATCTTTTTGCACATCATTACATCTTAATGACCAAATGAACCCATTTAGATGCTTACTGTACATGTAGAGCCCAAGAGAAGATTCATCACTTCCTCTCATGAAAGGGACACACTAGAAAATAGAGAAAAGATGTAACATGAAGCTACTAATGATTCAAACAAACATTCAAAATGCAATGAAACCAGATTTCAGATGCATCGAAGGGACAGGGCATCTTGGAATGACATCCTTTTGTGTTTTCAAAGGCCTATGTCTCAGCGATATCTGGGATCACACGATGAATCTTTCAGAATTGGATGTTCAGTCTGGGCTACAAGCGCGAATGCATACATAAGAGTGTAGTCAACATGAATAAACTGTTAGAAGAGGTCAAAGGAGTAATACAAAATTTTGTTTCCGCAGATGATGGCAAAACAAAGCATCAACAGAACATCAACTCACACTTTCAAGGATAACAGCAGTGCCAATTCAGTTTGACACCTCTTTGCGTTGATCTGTTTGGAGGAAATTGAGAAACAGGAAAATCTTAGTCAACCTGCAAACATAGAAGGCATCGTGGTCGAGTCTTTTTGATTCTCTTTGAAGAAATAGACTTTGCAGCATCTTATGCACTTGAAACATAGCTGTTAAAATCTCTCTAAGTATCTTCTATTCATTCTCAATCTCTCATTGCATTCGTTGGAGAAGATTACTGGTGGGCAAGTTGTAGATGAAGCTGGTCAAAATGCATATGTTGAAAAGATACTTGACTTGTTATTTAATCATTGTAAGAGTGATGAGGAAGCGGTTACAAGAAACGAAAGGCATCTATGATTAGTCTTTCAAGAATCAGTTACAGGAGCAGGAATTGAAAAGGTTTTTGGTAAAATCTATAAGTAGGTATCTAGAGAGAGAAGACGGGTCGACATTCTGATTCCTCTTGTTCTTTGAAGCATGAATGAGACTCTATCAGAGTTCAGGCATTTTGATTTTAGTTTTGTCTAGAAGAGGGTATTTTCTTGTTTCAGACATGATTTTTGTACAGGGGCTGAATGGCCTTTGAGCCTTTTGTTTTGCATTTAAAGAAAGGAAGGGATATATGCTAATGTGTTCTTGCTGATTGTGGTTAATCTTTGAGTTATCGCAATTGTTCTTTAATGCTTTCCTGTCCAATTTAATTACGCATATGTTTGTCCCAAACCTTTGAGTTTTGATCATTCATATATCTGAAAGGGAAATATCAAATATTCCTCTTGTCTATCTATGGTGGGGAATTGAATAAATGGTCTTTGTGCTATTTGTCTCCATTTTCCTTTATCTTTCAATTGTAGATCGCATTTGTATCATGGTGATGTGCAGATGTTAGTTTGCCTTTCCGTCTTTCTGGTTAAAAGCATGCCCCAGAAAACCAAAAAAAAGATATCTTTGAAGGGAGCTGTACCTCTAAAATTCAGAGGAAGATTGCTAACTCAATAAGCAATCTCTCCAACTGTTAGTTGCAATTGGTCTTCACATTTGGGCTGAAACAAGTCATTTTAATCATTCATTCCAAAAGGCCAATCCGTTAACCAACAATACTCCTACTACTTCATTCACCATCTCGTAGATATCTCAGACCAAATTATGGGTTCTTTAATCTATCATTAGGGGTTGTGTATCCCTATTCTCAAAACAACTAAGATACTAGGTCGACAAGTAAGAGATTGATGTATATGATTAGTAACTCTAACAATAAATGTGTAAACAATTTGTTTTTATTTTCTTTGAAAATATAGTTCCTTCCAAGAACATGCAATCTAAATCAGAGTTACAGGACTCGGCAGGACTCGGCGAGTCCAGAGCCGAGCTAGGCTTGTTAAGGCAAAGTGACCTGACAAGTTGACTCGGCCGAGTCCTAGGACTCGGTGGACTCGCCGAGTCCCGTGGCCTAGACTCGGACTTTTCCAGCCATGTCGAAGAAGCAAAAAATAAAAAAATTTAATTGTTTTTAAGATTTTTCTTGGTAACATGTGATACGTGTTCTTTTTTTCACCTCCGGGGCAGGAGGATTTATACAAATATAACATTTAAGTATAAGTGACATTTATCACTTATACTTTAAGTTATATTTGTATAATACATTCCAGGATGTTTGAGATAGGTTTCAACTTCATAGGAGTTAAAATGCAGATTCTAGGTTTTGGGGGTTTTCAAAAAATTCCAGACTTAGCCAAATTTCAGGATTCAACATGCCTTAAGCAGTGTTATCTCCCACAACCTGTCCTGGCTTTTTGAAGGCAAATTGAAGCTTTAACAAGGATTTTCTAATGATTCTAAGACCTATAAAGGTCATTCCATTATTTGCAAAGACTTAGAAGAGAGGAAAAAGGCTTGGGAGTAGAATATAGGGGTTTTAGAAAATAGATTAGCAAATCGATTGGCAAGAGCGCGAGGAGACCCAGTGGAGGACCCTGAGGCTGAGAGTGAGGGGTTTGAGGATGATGATGATTATGAGGAGGATGAGGATGCCACTGAGGTTGAGCCTTAGACACAGGGACAGAAGATGGCTGCAAAATATTCCATGATCTATCTTAGGCATACACATAGGAAGACATAGGGCCTTAGTCTTCTAGGCTCTAGCTTTTTTTTTGATATATGTTTTGAACTTTTCATTCCATGGATTTCATATTCCATGAATATTGTAGACTTTTGACAATGACACTATTTATATTTCAGATTTCTAATGTGTTATTTAGTAACTAGTTTAACAGTTAACTTATTTCCTTCAGAAATTCGCATTTATACTTATGTGATCAATGTAAACTTTTTATGTGTGCAATGTAGCTTCTATTTATCTCAATTATTGTGTCTTTGATGTTAATTGATTGAATGATGCATGAAAAAAGTTTTAAATCCTTAAAAATCTTTGAATTTCTTGGGTTTTTCAATTTGCCGAGTCCTTGCCGAGTCCAAGTCCGAGCCCAAATCCACCTTGCCGAGTCCGAGTCTTGTAACACTAAATCTAATACAAGAGATAGTCAAATTCATAAGCTTGTATTCATATCTTTATTGCAAAGTGAAATGTTACAATAAAATACATTAGAATAGAATCTCAAATTTCTATTATCCTTTGGAAAATTAATTACAAAACTATCATAGAGTTTCTTCACAAGCATTCTAATCAAAATTTCCCCGACCCTTGCGAATGAAAATGAATTTACATTTTATAGAGCTTCTTGAATTTGCTATCCAAATTTGAGAATATTTACAAATAGGAAAATAAAGAATCTTTTTGTTTTTTCTTCTACGGTATCTCTGGTGAGTATTCTTTTTTTTAAAAAATGCTTTTAGATTCTTAAAAAAGTCACTTTTTTGAATTTGCTACTCCAGCATCTCTTTGTTTGTGGGTACTTATGAAAAGTACACAACTTTCAAAAAGCCATAACTTTTGATCTGCGTACCCAACTGAAGATCTCATAGTCCTCTAGAGTCTTTTTTCTTGAAAGCCAACTTTTGGGGCCACATTCCTTTGTTTAAAGCTTTAGAATCCAATTTGAATACTTTTTTCAGGATTTTGGGATTTTGACCTGGCTGATTTTTTAAATCATAGGATGACCTGGCAATTTTAGAGCTTGAGATAAATTTTTGGGTCCCTATGTTTGCATCTAACAACACTTACAAAAAATAATGGGTTATGATTTTTAGACAACTTGCCTTTACTCGATTGATATAGGGAACCTTTTATGATAGCATAAAACTTTACAAATTTAGGATTATTGTTATTGGCCAGCTTCGACACACAAATTTTTTGCCATTGACACTTCTACAAATTGGGTTGAAAAATTAACCGTAGGCGTAAAATAGAAAACTCGATATGGATTCCATTAGTGGCTTTTGTTTGGGTACACATGTTTTCGTGGGACATGGTGAGAATTCAAAGAGCTCCAGGATGCAGGGCACACACTTATGGAAACAGATAATACCACTTCTCTGTGGATAATAGACAAGCATGGTTGTACAACACAGCACAAGAACAAACACGTATGCATGGAAATGAGGAGTTGAAGCTCATGAGAAATAATGCTTTTTGAATTGTCCACACACAGACAATACTTGAAATTCTGCACTAAGACTCTTAATGAAATAAGATCCTCACCACAAGATAAGCATTTTCAGTAATCACAAGGTCCAACCACATGGGATCAAATTTCCCATGTTTCTCTTTCTCCCGTGACCTGGCATTCCAAACCAGCACCATGTCTCCAGTTTCAAATTTCGTTAGGCTTGCTCCTCTTATTAAACAAATATTTGATTTGTTGTTGTGCCTAAATTAATCTTCTAAGCATTGCGTCTACCATCATTAGCTCAATTAGCTTATTAATTCTACATGTCATTGCATCATTTGTTTTTTCGCCTATCTCATGTACAAACTTATAAATAGGTAGTAAATTGTTAATAGGCAAAGCAACATTAACTAAATCTGCTAAATCAAAAGGTGATTTAGTAATAGACTTTTTGGGAGTAATCCTATTTGTCCATACTACAAGGTAAAGCTTAGAATCCCATGTTTTTAAATTTTTACCAAGCATTCTAATAATAAGCTTCATCAAACTTTTATAATTTGATTGAGTCTATCCATTCCCTTGCGGATGATATGGGGATGAATGAGCTATCAAAACTACATTAACTAAATCTGCTAAATTAAAAGGTGATTTAGTAATAGACTTTTTGGGAGTAATCCTATTTGTCCATACTACAAGGTAAAGCTTAGAATCCCATGTTTTTAAATTTTTACCAAGCATTCTAATAATAAGCTTCATCAAACTTTTATAGTTTGATTGAGTCTATCCATTCCCTTGCGGATGATATGGGGATGAATGAGATATCAAAACTACATACTCAGAAAAAACTTTAATGAGGTCAGTAAACTTGAAGAAAATCACATTATTTTCTATAATCTTATCAGGAATACCAAATCTAGTCACAAAATGATCCAATATTATTCAATTACCACCTTACTAGTAGCTGTTCTAGTGGGAATAGCCCCAACCCACTTAGTAAAATAATCCATTGCTACTAAAATTCCTTTATATCTTGCATTAGATTTTTTTCTGATCTCTCATAAAATTTATTCTCCATTACAAAATGGAGCTTCTACTATCATACATATTAAAGTTTAATGCACTTGATCCCTTTAACTTACCCAAGAACCTTTGACGTGTATCACATCTTCTCAACAATTTGTGTACATCAGCCAATAGAGTTGGCCACCCATATCCAGCTTTGAGAATTCTATGAATTGTAGTCTTTCGCTATGAAACAAATGACCACCAAATACACCATTATGCATCTTTGATGACATTCTGTCAGCTTCATCTTCTTGCAGCCATCTTAGGAGCACTCCATTATTCTTCCACTTTAAGTTCCCATCAACTAGTACTTACCTTGAAGCATGTAACTTTAATGTTCTTTTCTGGCTTTCATTCATCTCAGCAGGCTGATTCATATAAGTCAAGTAATGAACAATATATTTATATCAAAGGGAGTTTTTTCAATTGCATTTTTTAAACCAATCTCTACCTCTACTTAATTTATTTCTGCATCTTTTAGGTTTGATTCTGCCATTAACTTAGCCAATCTCTGTCCTTCAACCAACTTTTTGAGCCGCTCTTTAATATTAAATTCTTGAATCTAATTGATCCATCTGCACCTTCTACGTATTACTTCCCATTATGTTAAAATTTACTTAATAGCTGCATATGGAATATAAGCAATAATTTTAGCACTTACCGAGTATTGTATAAAATTATTCACTGTCTTCACTAGACCATAAGTTTGTTTCAACCATTAACTTAGCCAATCTCTGTCCTTCAAACAACTTTTTGAGCCGCTCTTTAATATTAAATTCTTGAATCTAATTGATCCATCTGCACCTTCTACGTATTACTTCCCATTATGTTAAAATTTACTTAATAGCTGCATATGGAATATAAGCAATAATTTCAGCACTTACTGAGTATTGTATATAATTATTCACTGTCTTCACTAGAGCATAAGTTTGTTTCTCCATAATATCATTTTCCAATTCAGCATGTTGAAGAGACTTGCTAAAAAATGAAATAGGCTGATTGTATTCATATTGATTCTTTTGCAATAATACAACTGCAATTTTATAATACAAAACAAAAGAAAACCCTTGGAAAGGTTTGGAAAAAGTCAATAGTTGAGCTTGCTTGATCACTTCCTTAATTTTCTAAATGGTTGTGTTGCCTCAATTCCCATTTTATGCTTTGTCCTTACTTTAACATCTTGGATATAGCTTTTATTTTCTCAGAAAAAATAGTAATAAATATTCTTGCAAAATTAATCTGCCGAAAGAAGGTTGGTGATGATAATTTAGCCCTCTTTGGAAAGATAAAGGGAAATAAAAGAATAGGGAACATTGAGAGTAACAGAAAGAATGAGGATTCATCTTCACAAGGAAGAAAACTTGAGTAATATCAGTTGTTTCAGTAGTCATAAGTTTGGTCATCATGTATCAGAGTGTCCAGATAAGGTGGACCAAGGGAAACACTAGCAGCCTGCATAGAGATTTGGTCCTTTGGATGAATGAAATAGTTGTCTAGACAGAGAAGGAACTTTCAATGGTAACTTTTCTTTCTATCAACATGATTCCAAGGAATGCTTGGTATGTGGAGGGTGGGTTTTCTAGGCATATGACATCAGTCCAACAATGTTTTGGTTGCTTTCTTTCACGATTCAGTCTCTTCAAGGTTGGGGTATGAGTTTCTTCCTCTTTTGATTCACCTTCTATTGATTCATATTCAGATACATTTTCTCCATTTTTTAAATTTCAGGCTGCACCTTTTCTGCCTCAACCTTTCATGGTTCTTATTTTGGAAGCTTTTAATTTCTCTAAAGATTGCACTAGGACTATAAACAATCCTCTTTGTTTTTGGGTTTTGAAGCTCGTACCCTAACATAGCATCACTATACACAATAATAATACACTTTGTTGTTTTATTATTCATCTTAATTCTCTTTTCCTTAGGAACATTCATGCAAGCCCCACAACCAAAACTGTTAAGATGCTAAAGAGAGGGATTCTTACCAGTCCGTGCCTCCCGCAGAGTTGTTCAACAAGAGCTGATATAGTTGATTGATTGATCGGATAACCTGTAGTGTGTATGACTTCTGCCCAAATTTTTTGTTCCAAACCTGTACCATTGAGCATCCAAGTCATTTTCCATCGGTGTCTTGTTTGTGTACTCTTCAACTATATTCTAGTAAGGTGTATATGGAGCTATATTTTAACTTGCTAATCCACATTTGCTTACAAAAATGGTCCAACTTATTTGAAAATAGCTATTCATCATTATCTATTTTTCTACACTTTTATTTTCTTCTCTATCAGATTTTCTACAAAAGCCTCGAATTCCTGGAATCTGTTGAAATCCTTATAATTCTGTTTGAGGAAATATACTTATGTTTTGGTGGACAAACTATCTATAAAAGGAATATAAATTGGAGACTCTCCTAATGATGAATTAGGAACAGGTCTACGCATGTCGCTACGTATCATCTGTGTTAGGAGGAAACTTCACTCACTTTTGTTTACCATATACACAATTTTCACAGAAATCAAATTATCAGTAGCAATTAAAATTCATTTAGCCATTTTTTTAGTATGCAAATCTTGAAGGTTTTTCTTCTAAATATGTGTAATCCTCTCATGTCAAAGCATTTTCTGCCCCATATGACACCTATTGTCTTGCAACTCCAGCAATAATAATGTCATCTGTCACTCCTGTGCTTGCCTCAAGCTGGAATACTGTTCTAGTGCAGAGTCCTTTTGCAAGCACTATTGTTTCAGGAACCATCTTATAGCTATCTTTGTTAAATGGTACCTTCAAGTCCACATCACTCATTCTACTTACAGATATTGGATTTCCAGCCAACCTTGGAATATGCAAAACTCAATGGAGTGATTAATCATTCCATCATTAGACGTCACCATGAATCTTCCACAACCTACTAGTTTATAAGACAAGTCGTCTCTTAAAAGTCATCACCTCCATTATACCTTCGATATGCACAAAATCACTCCTTGTGGGAAGTTGTGAAACGAAGCACCTAAACCGATCAACCATGCACCATGACATGAGTGTACTTTAAGTGTATGCATACCTTGCTTTTTCAATGGATGTATCTGTTTTTGTGGAAGGAGCATCATCAAGTGACTTGCCTTTTTCTACCTTATTAATCTGCATTGCTTCTTGATCTGTCCATAGTTTCAAGATTTCTTTATAGGTTTGCTAGAAAATATATATTTGCCTCTTAACTTTGATTATTGTATACCCTAACTTGTTTTTATTTGTCTCTTGGGAACAGCCCCTGAAAAAAAATGTTTGTTAAATCCTCAATGGATTTGCCCTTAATTTCTTCTTATAACAAGGTTGCAATTACCTCAAGTTTTAATTTAGATGATTTAAAACTAATAGCCATACAAGACCATCCCATGAATTTGGCAAAGTAGTAAATTTATCTTCATTCATTTTTGCATCAAGTGAGGTTAATTGACTTAGCAAAACGTTGAAAGCACTAAAATACACTGTCATAGATTCACCATCATTCATTCTAAGAGAAAATAGCTTCTTTCAAAGAAAGGTTTTTAGGGACCTGATTTGATACAAAGAACCTATCTTATCCCATAGTTTTATTGGTGTAAGCTTCTTTTGAGACATTCAACAACATTGAAGTTGAAAGGCCAGCCAGAGTGAAATTTTTATCTTTCTATCAATCTTCATCCACTTTTCTTTTTTCTATAGCTAAGGGCTTCTTTCTGGACAAAACACATTCATATCTTTCACAAGATCATCTTCTATCCTAACTTCTAAGCTTCCATTACTAAGATATTTGTCCATTAAATTTCTCTATCTCTGTCCTTTAAGTGTCTGTCAATTTCCTTTGTACACTATATTCATTACGTAGAGCTCTCACTCAAGAAAAATATGCCTTAGCCCTAAAGAACCAGTGAAACCCCAATTCTGATACCAAATGAAGAGAAATAATGCCAATAAATCTATGCAGGAGGAGCAATTCTAATAGATCTTAAATGCAATAGAAATAAATTATTAACACTCAAACTATAACACTTATTCACAATGGGAAACCCTTTGAAAAAAATCCAACAAAAAACATTGATCGTATTTATTATAACTCTAACTGTTCACAATACAATAAGATATTACTTGCTTATGTTTAATCTGAAACAAAATGTGAGTATTTATAGGTACATTATTATAGGACATGCTAAGCAGCATTACAAAACAATGGGCATAAACCATGGGTTGTAAAATTACTAGTGCTGGCCCAAAGAAATTTCTTTGCTCACATTTGGCCCATCATATTCCCTAGCCAGGGCACAACTTTAAGCCCTACTAGGTATGGTGGGTTGTAGAACGTGCAATGTATACAAGACATATCCTACATTGAGGATACTATTTGCACCCACTAATGAGCACTCCTTAGGGATCTTTGGGGCCCCTTTTTTAATATAACCAAGAAGAAATATGAAGCTTGTCTAATGTTGTCATTTATGCCATTAATTTCAGGGATAACCATCACTCATTCCAATCTCTTTGGATGGGTCTTGAAACCCTTTTTTGTAATTTAAACAAACATATCTCTAGATTCTAGATAAAATAGGCTTATATTCTCTTGCTTGCCAGTTTTCACCAAATATCCTTTCTAATTTGTTATACCGTGTTTGGATCTTGTTTGGCTTTTTGAGTCTAAAATCTAAGTAGTAAAATACCATGTGCTTGCTATGCATCATGTCTTTCAAGCAAGTATTTTCTAATTGAGTGTTTCATTTTATCTACAACTTGTGAAATTTTGTTTTGCAAGAGTCTATCATGAGGTGCTCCGTTTTAATTTAGATCATAATTCCAGGGATCATCATTACTCATCCCAATCTCAGTGGATGGGCCTAGAAACCCTTGTTTGTATTTTAAACAGACACCTCTCTAGATAAAATAAGCTTATATGCTCCTACATCCAAGTTTTTTTCCAATTTGTTATCTTGTATCTTGATTTGGCTGAATATTTGAGTCTAAAGAAAGTTAATCACCATATGTTTGCTTTGCACTATTTCTTTCGAGTCATTTGTGTTTCATTTTGTTTAACTGAGTGTTTCATTTTGTCCACAACTTGTCAATTTTTTCTCTAAGAGAGTCTACTATGAGGTGCTCCATTTCAATTTACATTTTGCAATTCTTCCCCATTAAGTCTTGATTTCTGTGATTGCAAAATGAAAGGTGATCGTCCAAAGTGGCCAATATTATAAAGGAATATGCAGAAGCAGTTTCAGGTGGTTAGTGCAACCATTAAAGATGATTACATTGTCAAGAAGCAAGCAACACAATGACTAGAAATCAAATATCATAGTGGCTTCTTTTTCTAATGCAGTCTAAGGCAGGAGGGACCAAAAGATGATCAATCCTACCTCGCAACAAGAGTAAACACAGGAAAGCAAAGGAGAGAAGAATACAAGATCCAACATATTAACTTAGATCAAACTGTTGGCAATTTGCCTTCATACATGCCTGGCTGTAAGGCCTACCCAGTTGCAGCCTTACAATATAGCTAAATCAGCCTTCCAATCCGTTATCGATCTTGAATCATTCATCAATCAGTCATGCCCCTCAAGAAATACATCAGGCAACAATATATAGCCATCACAACACACATGTCGGCCCTAAGAAAGATTGCATTTCCCAAGAACAGGAAAATGTGTTACAACAAATAGGGCAAGTCCTAAATCATAAGGACTCAATCCATAAACTGTGAGAAGCCTTGCGATCCTAGATTTAGGTCCACACATGATCCAAGAACATAGAACAATGCGCCACCGTTCACCACAAGTCGTCAATTGCCCCTGGGAGATCAAAATTCCACCTACGGTCAGGAACAAGCAACAAACAAGCTACCCGAGAACAGATGAATCATAACTCGAGCAACATCGATCCAACTGAAGTGCGATCATGGAAAAGTGATCAAAGGTAGGTCTTGGATAAAATGCTATGACTGCACATGCTAACTCAAATACATGATGAATTGCCAACACGATCTCACAGACAGGAAACAAGAACAGAAAGAACAAAACTATTTCTGGTCGATGCAAGATTGCCATGAACCCAAGATGCTCCTGCATCAAACACCCGAGGTTATTAAGAAATGATACTCCTGCAACAGAGTCTCTTCACAACCTGAGAAGAATCAAAACGGTCCAACTTAGATTGAGAAATCCAAGTAGAGTCTTCAACGAGTCTATTTTTCCACTTAACCAAGTACTTCAAGTATTCCTTTTCTCTGGTATTCCTTCCAATTCTACTATCCAAGATTTTCTCAACCTCATCCATTTGCTTCTTAGGATACTCTTGCTTCATATTTGAATCATCCGTCGGCTCGTAATACTCATACAAATTTGTAATGTTGAATAGAGGTGATATGTCCATGTCATCAAGTAACTCAACTTCAAAAGCATTACCATTGTCAAATTTCTTCAATATATTACAAGGTCTGAACTTCTTCATCTTCAGCTTGCTATATGTTACACGAGGAAATCTGCCCTTCTTTAGATGAATCACAACTTCATCCCCAATTGCAAAATTCTTATCTCTTCTACTTCTATCAGCTGTATCCTAATAGCTCTGATTATTAAGTTCCAAGTTATACTTTACTTCCTCATGCAAAGTCTTCATGAGTTCAGCATAACCCTCTACTTCAACACTTCTTTTCTCTTCTTGACCAAGATCCCTTAATTCTGGAATTCCCTTAGGATGCATGCCAGTAACAACTTCAAATGGTGTCTTGCCTATACTTTTGTTTACTGAATTATTATATGCAAATTCTGTTTGTGCCAAAACCGAATCCCAATTACCCGGTTTATCTCCAACTAGACATCTCAACAAGTTACCCAAGCTCCTATTCACAACTTCTGTTTGTCCGTCAGTTTGTGGATGAAATGTAGAACTAAACTTTAAATCAGTATTCATCTTCTTCCAAATTGTTTTCCAAAAATAATCCACGAACTTACTATCTTGGTTTGAAACAATACTCCTTGGTAATCCATGCAACTTCACAATTTCCTTAAAGAATAGATCAACAACATGTACAACATTTGATGTCTTCCTACAAGGTATGAAATGTGACATCTTTGAAAATCTATCCACCACAACAAAGATAGTAATTACCTCTTTGTGTCTTTTGTAAACCAAGAACAAAATCTATGCTAATGTCTTCCCAAGGTCTACTAGGAGCCGGTAATGGTGTATACAATCCTAGATTCTGACTAACTCCTTTAGCAACTTGACAAACTCTGCAACTCTTGACAAATTTATGAACATCCTTATGAATTTGCGGCCACAAGTATTTTGCATTAATCAAACTTACTGTCTTATCAATACCAAAGTGTCCTGCAAGTCCTCCATTATGCTTCTCCTTGATTAGATTATCCCTCATTAATGCTCTTGGTATACACAATTGAACTCCCTTGAATAACATATCTTCTTGAATGAAATAATCTATCCATTTGCTTTGGTTATTTGTCACCGACTCTTTACAAGCCTTTCAAGGTTCTGCAAAATTAGGGCCAGTCTCATATAAGGTCTTTAAATCATCAAATCCAAGTACTTCTGCTCTCATTTCAGTCAGCAAATTTCTCCTACTTAATGCATCAACAACTCTGTTTGACTGTCCACTTCTATGCTTCAACACAAAAGTGAAATTTTGCAAGTATTCAACCCATTTCATCTGCCTCTGATTTAATTTACTCTGACTTCCCAAATAGTGCAATGCCTTATGATCAGTATATAACAAAAATTCCTTGGGCATCATGTAATGTCTCCACTTCTTCAAGGCTTGAACAATAGCATAAAATTCTTGATCATAAACTGAATATTTCGTGTTAACATCATTCAAATTTTCACTATAAAAAACAATAGGTCTACCTTCTTGACTCAATACTTCCACTTGCATCGCAATCAACTTGAAATACCTTGGTGAAATAAGGTGAAGCCAATACTGGTAATTTAGCTACCTTCTGCTTTAGTGTTTCAAAACTTCTATCAGCTCCATGTGTCCACTTGAAATATTTCTTATCTCCTCTCATGGTCTCTGTCATAGGATAACATATTGAATTGAAATTTCTAATGAACTTGCGGTAGAAACTAGCCAAACCATGGAAAGATCTAACCTCTCCAATACTTTTAGGTGTAGGCCAATCCAATATTGCTTTAACTTTCTTAGGATCCATCTTCAAACCTTCAACTAAAATCACAAAACCCAAATACACTATTTCTTCCTTCATGAAAGAACACTTTTTTTAGGTTAATCAATAACTTCTCTTTCAACCTTTGTAAAACTTGTCGTAGATGCAACAAACGATCTTCTTTACTCTTACTAAATATTATAATGTCATCCAAATAAACAATCACGAATTTACCCAAGAATTTCTCCAATACTTCATTCATTAACCTCATAAAAGTACTAGGTGCATTAGTTAAACAAAAGGCATAACCAACCAACCATTCATACAAACCTTTATTTATCTTGAAAGCATTCTTCCATTCATCCCCTTCTCTGATTTTGATTTGATGATAACCACTTTTCAAATCAATCTTGGTAAAGTACTTTGCCCCACTCAAACAATCCATTATATCATCCATCCTTGGTAAAGGAAAATGGTACTTCATTGTGATTTTGTTTATAGCTCTAGAATCAGTATGCATTCGCCATTCTCCACTCCTCTTAGGTGCTAACACAACTGGTACTACACAAGAACTCAAACTTTTTTTATCAAACCCTTCTGCAACAATTCTTGGACTTGTCTATTCACTTCATTTTCTATTGGTGTCAATTAGTGGGGTGCCTTATTTGGCAAACTAGCTCCTTGTATCAAATCCATGCAATGACTAATACTTCTAACATGAGGTAATCCATTAGGTACATTATCTGAAATAATATCTTGAAATTCTGTCAACAATTCTCTGATTTCCAGTGGTTGTTGATTCTTTGTCCTCTTTTCAGGCTTCCTAGGAATCAGGGCATAACACGTACTATCCTTCAAATCTTTTGTGAACTGTTTTCCCTCAACCAAACAAACTCTAGTAGTGCTGCAATTTTCATTCCTAGATTCCTCTATCAAAGGTAACAAGACTTGTCTCATTCCACTAGCCACAATAGTATACCTATTCAACCTACCATCATGCAAAGCTTGTCTATCATATTGCCATGGTCTACCCAACAAGATGTAACAACAATCCATTGGCATAATATCACAACGAACTTCATCATGATAAGATCCAATCTTAAGTTTCATAAGACATTGTTCACTTACCAATAAATTATGATTGTCCCTAATCCAAGCGATCTATTAAGGCTTAGGGCGTTTCATCCTTGGTAACTGCAATTTGGTAACCAATTCCTCATATGCCAAATTATCCGAGCTTCCATTGCCAATGATCACCTTGCAACATTTACCAACAACCTTACACTTGGTTTTGAATAAACTTTTCCTCATCACAGGGTCTTCATCAGTTTCTTCATTCCACAAAGCTCTCCTAATCATCAGGTTTTCTCCATCCTTCGGTCTATTCATAGAATCAGGTGAATCTTCTTGCACAAGTGCATTCCTGCTACTTCTACCAATTTTCTTGCTTGAATTCCCATTAATACACTCAAATGCCCTATGACCTTCTCCACAATTGAAACAAGTACCCTTAAACCAAGTTTTATCTTACCTCTTGTAATTATTACTCCTTGAGTAACTTTCTCTTGAATAACTTCCTCTATCTCTGTATGAATTCTCTTCCTTCCATTCTGATTTGCCTATGTTCTAATTTGTCTTCTCTTGATCAGTATGAGATCGTCCACCTTCACCATATGATCTACCTCTTCCTCTAGGAAATCTTCCACCTCTGTCTCTTTGTCTATGTTCATGTCTCTTGTTCAACTTCTCTTCTGCCTTCAATGCAAATTGATATGCTTCTTCAATGCTATTCATCTTGACGAGACTGATTTCATCTTGTATGGATGTCCTCAACCCATTCAAGTACCTTGCAATTCTTTAGTATACTCCTTCACAGTAGTGTCCCTTTGCTTCAGGTTCTGCAACTTTCTCAACAAGCTAATTTGATAATCACCCTGTAAGAATTTACCCTTCAACTTGTTCACCATCTTAACCCAAGTTTTGATCTTTTCCTTTACTTTACTTAGTCTATTAGTTTGTAGATGTTCCCACTACAAAAATGCATGTCCTTTCAATTTTGTGCTTGCAATCTTCGCCTTCTTATCTGCAGGTGTGCTTTCATACTCAAAGTATTTCTCTATCTTAGAGATTCAGTCCAAAAATTCATCAGAATCAAGCTTGCCATCATAATTAGGAGGATTGAAATGTGGTTTTGCATTCACTCTTGTCAAAGCTCTCAAGAATCTCTCATCACCTTGTTCAAGATCAAGAATTTTCTCACCAACTTCCTCGGCTTCATCTTCACTGACATCCTTAATAGGTCTTCCTCTTCTTTGGGCTGTTTCCACAACTTCAAGTCTAGCTGCAATTTGTCTCAACAAATCCATTACCGCAGGATCAACATCTCTCCTTCCAGGAACCATCTTGTAACCCTCTGCAAGTGTAGGTCAGTTCACAAGTCTGCTCCCCTACAACCAAATTCACTTAGGGTCTCGCAACAAGATCTGATTCAATCATCAATTCCCAAAAGAACACAAACCTTGCTCTGATACCACTTGATGCAGTCCAAGGCAAGAGGGACCAAAAGATGATTAATCGTACGTTGCAACAAGAGTAAACACAGGAAGCAACAAGAAGGAAAATGAGAGAAGAATACAAGATCCAATTTATTAACTCAGCTCAAATTGTTGGCAATTTGCCTTCATACATGCCGGGCGATAAGGCCTACTTGGTTGCAGCCTTACAATATAGCTAAATCAGCCTTCCGATTCGTTACCGAACTAGAATCATTCATCATTCACTCATGCCCTTCAAGAAATACATCAGGCAACAATATATAGCCATCGCAACACACTGGTCGGTCCTAAGAAAGATTACATTTCCCAAGAATAGGAAAATGCGTTACAACAAATAGGGCAAGTCCTAAATCATAAGAACTCAATGCATAAACTGTGCGAAGCCTTGCGATCCCAAATTTAGGTCCACACATGATCCAAGAACATAGAACAATGCGCCATCATTCACTGCAAGCTGTCAACTACCATCGCGAGATTGAAATTCCACCAACGGTCAGGAATAAGCAACGAACAAGCTTCCCGAGAACAAATGAATCATAACTTGAGCAACATCGATCCAAATGAAGTGTGATCATGGAAAAGTGATCAAAGATAGGTCTTGGAAAAAATGCTATGACCGCGCATGCTAACTTGAACACATGACGAACCACCATAATGATCTCATAGACAGGAAACAAGAACAAAAAGAACAAAATTATTTTTGGTTGATGCAAGATATCCATGAACCCAAGATGCTCCTGCATCATTTTCTCTACCCATTAGGCAAATGACAAATGTACGTATCTTTGTTGAGCACTAGGATATTTGTAGATGCACAATGCAGAGGACAGTGACATTTTCATGTCAGGTTTAATGGAGAAGATTGGTCCTGGTTTTGTAGTCTATTTTTAGGAGACAAGGTGGTTGGTCATTTTAGATGTCTACTTATGTAGCAATTCATGTATGCCTGGTACAAACATAAATTTAAACCTGCTTTTGGTGTGGGATGCTTGTACTTGGGTGATAGAAAGTCTTTTTTTTCTTGCTTTTGATCTTGCCACTATTCTGTATCCTACAATTTTCGTAGGATCTTTCTCAGCTCCAAGGTGAAGTTTTTGATTAGTTTTTTATACCTAGTCTTCCTTTGCGCGCACCAATAATTTTAGCTGATTTCAAAGCAAGTTGACATGGGTTTAAGGTCTAATATATATATATGATGATGATGATCTGGAAACACGCTCTTGAAAAAATCTTCATGAACCAATTATATGTTCTTTACACATGGAAACATGCTCTTGAAAAAGTCAGCATGGTCCAATTATATATATATGATGATGATGATGATGGTGGTGGTGATGAAGATCTGGAAACATGCTCTTGAAAAAATCTTCACGGACCAAGATCAAACCAATCAAGATGATCTATTAATGGCCACTAGATCAAATCAATCAAGATGATATATTAATTAATTAATTTGTTTAAAAGAATATTTTAATTGTCCAATAGTTTGATATTTTTGTTTTTACACATTGTCATTTCGCTATTTGAGTTTATATGTGAAATCAAAAGATTATAAATGAACACATTTTTTGTATCTCTAATTAAAGATATAAAACAAATTTATTTGCTCTCTTTGCTAAGTTTCTCCGGATTTTCCTCGCTAATTTGTTATCCCATCCGAATTTTTCTCGACCGTTGAGTCTAAAGAAAGTAAACTACAATGCACTTGCTTTGCACCATTTTGGTCAAGCAAGTATTTTCATTTTGTCTGTAACTTATTTTGCTCCAAGAAAAGAGTCTATTATAAAATGCTCCATTTCAATTTACAAGTAATTTTTCCTTGCAGAATGAAAGTGATGGGCCAAAGTGGGCAATATAACGAGGAAAGGAAAAAGCCAGGAGCAGTTTCAGGTGGTTAGTGCAACTGCTAAGATGGGTTGTTTGAAAAGCAGCATGAGATACATCCGCCAGGAATCAAATGTTGTAGTGGCTACTTTTTCTCTAGCCACAAGGTATATGGCGTATGTACATATCTTTGTCGAACACGAGGAATATTTGTAGATATGCAATGCAAGGAACGTTGAGTTTTTTATGTCAGGTTTTATGGAAAAGATTGGCCTGAGTTTTGTAGCAATATTTGCAGCATACCTACTGATCGATCAATTGAGATGAGAAACTTTTGTAGCAATTCATGAATGCCTTTTAGAAACAAATTGAGAACTTGCTTTTCTTAAAGGCATTAATGGAAAAAATTGCTTTTTCTTTTGATCTTGTCTGCTACCTCAAAGTTTTGTAAAATGTTTCTTCCCTCCTAAGTAGAGTTATTGATTAATTTTCTGTATATCTCTGTCTTTCTTTGGCTGCACCAAAATTTGAGCAGTTGGTTTGAATTTAAGATCTGTTTGGTTAACGCATGTAGAGCGAAACATTTTTTAAAAGGATACTTGTGATGCTACAAAGAGATAGTTTTGAAAGTGTGGGTGAAAACAATTAAATATGTATAAAAAGTCTATTGTGGTGCACTCATGATTTGTTTTCTTTCCTTGGTAAATCTTGGATGAAGCTATAATGGTCTTAAACATGGTGTGGGATAAATTTGACCACGTTTTAAAGATTAAATATTTGCAAATCAATCTTAATACATCATCTCCAATTGAGAAGAGATCAGATGGCTTTTCAAGTCCTCTGGATTAAACCAGTCAAGATTATATATTAATTTATCTATTATTTAAAAAATGTAATTATCAAAATCTTTGTTTATCTATTAATTTATGCATTTGTTAAAAAGTTTGTTTAGTTATTCCATTTTTTGTTTGATGTTCTTGTTTTATACAATTATTTAATTATTTGAGTTTTTATGTGAAAACTTGAGTTTTTTCATATCCGTGATTGTAAACACCTTGTATAATACGCCAACTAGTTCCAACTTTGCCATCACAGGCTGTTGCTCACTGGCACGAATAACATCATGGCATATTGAATCTCAATGAACTACACTAGTTGATATGCCATCATCCATATAAGGCATAGAGTAGCCACTCGTAGTTTTCACTAGGTCTTTATAAACTGAATCGACTATATGCTTCATGACTGTATCATGTCTTCCACATATGTCTGCATGATCTCTAACAGAATCTTGGTCTGCTTCATTTTTCTTTACAACCATGATCTCTTTAGATTCCCTGCTAGCCTTTTCCTAATCATTTATATTATCTCAATGCCAATTCAGAGCTTACAAAGCCTTCAATTCCCTCAACCCATCAGAAAGTATTAGATCCATGACACATTCTGTCAACATCTTGTTATGTACTATTTCATGCATATTATCGTTAAATTCTTCCAAAAGGGTCTCACGAGAGCAAAGCAAGCCTATATCCTCTATATACCTGCAGGACCTAGAATAACGTTCACCGTGCACAATTGCACAATCACAAAGTAGCAAACTATGTTTCTCAGACTAATATTTGACACCTTCGCCCTGCTTGCCATTGTAGCACAAACCCGAACATCATGCATGACAGAGAGAAAACATAATGTACCTACTATCATGCTACAACTACCACAATGCAAAACATAATGGAGCTGGTATCAGAATATATCATCGCCCTGCCATGATTATATGGGATTTTGCTGGCAACCTACACCTTACACTTAAAACAAAAAGAAGAAAAGCTTACAACGTCAACCACCTCATCCACTTATTACTGTTGTACAAATATTATAAAGAGATCTCCATGCTCTTCAATACATAATAACCATACCCTTCATTAATTATTTCTCACTCACTTGGATCAAAGCTTTCAAGTAGTGTGAGTTGTTTGCGAGACCCCATGATTGGCCATCAGGTTTGCTACCTAATGAGAATTTTTTCAACATCATTTTAAATTTCAAATTTATGCGTGAACCTTTAATTGCATTCACCACAGTTTGTGAGTTTTCTTCATATCCCACTATTATAGTTTGCAAGATTTGTAGAAGGGATGTTCATTTTGTCACACTTGGTTGTATTATCCAAAAATTAAGAAAAAATTGCACGAACCAAATCTAGATTGCCCTTCAATGTTCCATCAACATTTAATTTAGTACTTTGATTAAAGTTTTTCCATTTGTTTTCTTCTCTAATTATTCTCATCTATCTACCCTCGAAAGGGAGAGATTTGTCTTTGTAAGATACTTTAGTTGCTCATGCATGGTTTGAAATTGTATGTGTTTGTAAGTAGCATAACAATATGCAACAACTCAATTTACTTTTAAAAGCCATCCCAAAAGTTCTATGGGATCTAATTACCATGCAAGTCTACTATATTTGCTCTGCTCTTTGGCAAGGAATGATTTGGAAGTAAGTATGGGTACTCTTTAGCCTATGTATAAATTTCCTTATGTTAGGGTGAATGGACACAAGATTGTAGGGACACATATAAATGAAATATAAAAAACAACTCTTTACATGGGTTATTTATAATGGCTTAAAGAGTAGCACCCTTTGAATACACAAAATAATGAAAGACACTTGATAGATAAGCCTTAAAGATTTTCCACACATGCACAAATGCACCCTAATACACACTAAATGGATAACCCCCCCCCCCCGCCCCCCCCAAACACACCCACCCACCCACATGTATGTACACATAAATGATTTTGTGGCGTGCTCTTTTGGTGCTACTCTTAGTGTGGTCTTATCTTTCTATTTTGATTCTTGGTGCCTCTTCCTTGGGCGATCGACTTGCAGTTTTGGAGAAAACAAATTCATATCAATAGATAACTCAAGATGGAGTCATGCATCATCGAACATCTCATTTTCACTTGTATAGAAATTCTAATTTGGAATTCGACTTTTGAGCTTGTAGTTTTAGAGGTGGAAGACCCTCCCTAGTTTGCTCTTATCAATATGGATAAGTCTCCTATCATAGGCCAATTGGTAGCGATCAAACTAATTAAGGATTGCAATCAAATTGTTTCATTGTGGCAACAATCTCAGGGATTGTCATTAGAGTATTTCATATCATTGTGGTAGTGGTCTCATTGATACATGTTGTGTGGTGTGGCGGTATAATCACAACAACGATGACATTGATTCACATTCTTCTGCAATACACATCTTGTTGGGCCGTGACTTGATCACGCAATGATATATGTACTTCATCAACATACATTTTGAGTTATATTGTTTTATCGGTGCTACTAATTTCAACAACGACATTCATTTGGAGATTTCTTCAGTCCAAGCCGCATAGAGTAATTCTATTTTGTGACTCAACGTGAAATCGTCAATAGAAGGATAAGGTACAAAACATATTGAACTCCAGACATTGTACTGAGTTTTATATTAAATTGCAATCAAATTTATATGTGCATTGTTCGAAATTGGATTTGCTTGTCTATCATTTGCTTTTATATGTTTTGGGATATTTCAGCGGTATTAGAGCGTTGACCCTACCAACTTGCTGTTAAAATTGATGAGTGGAAAGATACAATACGATGTAGTCTATTAGAGAAGAAGACACCATTCTCTAGATAGGATGGGAGATGCTCAGCCATATATTCTAGCCATCTTGGGCGAATTGGTAACAAGACAACAAAGGATAAATGAGGCTACCAACCATCTTATGGAGACAAGGAATACATGTGCCAATTTAGAGAACATTGGTCATGGTGATAGTTCAGTCAATGAGAGGACCCAGATTCGTCAATCCAACAATTCAAGACCCATGATGCCCAATTTCCCTTTGACAATTGAGAAACAAGAGAATCATACTCCTTCATTGGTAGAGTTACAAGAAGAGTTCAAGCAAGATTGGCTCGATGGAGGATTATAACCAGACATGTCCCTCAAGGACTACATGGACCTAAGGATGAGACATTTACCCACTAGGGGTAAGGGACTATAATAATGATAATGATTTGAGATAGAATGTAGGCAAGCTAAGCTCCCTAATATTTGATGGATTTGGAAGATCAATAGCATGATATTGGGTACAAAAGGTGGACACATTTTTAGCTTAATCCAGTGCCCAAATATGAAGCAATCAAATACACAACATTACGCCTTGATGGGATTGCTCATGAGTGGTGGTGCCAAGGAATAGTAACATTGGGGCATAATCAAATCATATCCTATGTCGACTTCACATAGAGATTCATCAAAGATTGATGGGAAAGATCCCAAGCTAAATTTCAAGGAGTTAGCACAATTGAGGTAAGGAGGATCTTTGGACAACTATATTGCTGAGTTCCGGAGGCTCTTGGTCTTGGTGAATGACATATCATAGCGAAGGTTGATATATATTTTCATGGATGGTTTGATAAACCCTTTGAGGAGTTGGGTCAAGGCCCTTAGCCCTAACACTAACACATAAGTGATAAAAAAGGCTTGTGATATGGTCACGTCTACTTCCAAGAATCGAACTCTTCCTAGGATGCCCATTACACAGAAGGACAAAGAAAAGAAACCATTTCAGAAGGATTGGCGTAAGAAGACCCCAATGGATGATGTGACCCGACAAGATCTAAGGAGAAGGAAGCTTTGCTTTAGTTGCAAGGAACCATGGGAGCCTAGTTATAGATGCCTTAGCAAAGGGAAGATTCATTACATGGAGATTGTATCAGACAATGAGAAGGAAGTTGAGGAATTTGAGGAGCATGATGAGGAGCCACCACCTGCAGAGAAGATAGCCACAATGATAAGGAAAGGAGATACCTTTTCTATCCTATTTGGCACACCATATCGCAATATATTTTGGGTTTGTAGCATACTACATGGGAAATGGGTCATCATCATGCTCGATGTTGGGGTCACTCTCAATTTCATCATTGCCTCTATAGTGTCCAAGAGAGGATTGCACACAATGGGCACAAATGGTTTGATGTCAAGGTTGTGGGAGGTCAGCTCCTACCATGCACACATTTAGTATTTTAGATGAACATCACCATGGGGAACTACATAGTCATAGATGACTTCTTCATGGAGGATTTGGATGATACATATGTCATTTTGGGTATTCAATGGATGGAGACTCTTGACAAGTATGCTCAAAGTTTCAAGCATTTGGTGTTCACATTCAAGGTGGATGGGAAGAATGTGGTTTTGTGAGGAATGTCTAATAGAGGGCCTAGAGTAGTTTTGGCCAAGTTCATAGACACAAATTTGAGGCATGATGTTGTGATATGTGTATCACATTGCTTTGTTTCTTCCAAACTGTTGGATATCTAACATACACATTACCACAATGATGAGCTACAAAAAGTGTTAGATAGAAACAACTTGGTTTATGGTGACATCCCCCTAGGGTTACCACTAGATAGGATTTGAGCACATGATAGAGTTGGAGGAGGGTGCAAAGCCAATCATTATGACTCCTTACAGACATCCCAAGAAGTTCAAGGATGAAATCAAGAAGACAATACACAAGATTCTTGACATGGAACACATCAAACCTAGCTCAAGCCCTTTTGCATCTTTAGTGGTCTTGGTGAAGAAGGATGAGACTTTTCGAAATGTGCATTAACTAGAAGCCCTTGAACAAGAAGACAATCAAGAATAAGTACCCCATCCCGTGGATTGATGAACTATTGGACAAGCTTCATGGGGTAGTCTACTTCTTGAAGATAGATCTCATATATGGATATCACCATGTTTAGATGAGGGAGTGTGATGTTCACAAGATAGCCTTCCAATGCCACTATGGTCATTATGAGTTCTTGGTCATGCCCTTTAGATTGACTAATGCGCCTTCTACATTTTAGTCTTGCATGCACCACATCTTCAACAAATAGCTGCAAATATTCTTGTTGGTATTCTTTGATGACATACTCATATACACAAAGAAATGGGAAGATCATTTGAGGCACTTGTATGAGGTTTTGGGGATAATGGAGGCACAATCATTGTATGCGAAGAAGTCCAAGTACGAGTTGAACATGAAAAATATTCTATACTTGGGTCACATCATTAACACATGAGGAGCACAGGTGCATCGTGAGATCCAAGCAATTCTAGATTGGCCACCCCCAAGGACAATCATAAAGTTGTGTGGAGTCTTCGGTCTATGTAGCTACAATAGGAGATCTGTGAAGGATTTTCACATCTCAAAGCCCCCTTGACCGACCTCACAAAGGGTTCTTTCAATTGGAAAAAGAAGGAAATACTTGCATTCACTAAGTTGAAAGAGATCACGAGCACATGTCTAGTCCTAGCATTGTTGGATTTCACCCAATCACTCATCCTTGAGTGCAATGCATCAAGGGACGATATTGGAGCAGTGCTAATGTAGAATCATCACCTCATTGCATTTAAGAGTAGGAAAATCAAGGATGCCTAGAGATTGTATTCAATCTACAAAAAATGAGATTCTCATGATCTTGCATGTGTTGGCTAAATTTAAACAATACTTTGTTGGTGGGAAGTTCATGGTAAGGACATACCACAACAATCTCCAATACTTTTTGGAGTAGAATGATTTGAATGAGAGACAACATAACTGGTTGAGCAATATTTAGGCCTATGATTTTGATATCAAGTATGTGAAGGGGAAGAAGACCATGGTCACTAATAATTTATCTAGGAGTCCTGCCATATGCTCTTTGTCCTAGGTCTCAATTGATTATAGGACACATTTGTTGGTTGAGTACTCCAAAAATACTTTCACTTGCCATTTGATGGATGGTCAGGTTCATGATGATAGATATCATGTGGGGCATGAGGTAATCTACTACAAGGACAAAATCTTCTTGGTTCTAGAGTCAAAGATTAACAAGAAGATTGTGAGGGTAGTTCACGATTCATCATTGGTAGGGCACCCTTGATAAATCAAGACATATAGACAAATTCATGAGAGGTTCTCGTAGAAGGGCCTTAAGGATGACGTGCTACAATTCATTAGGGAGTATGAAACATGTTAGCATAATAAAGTAGAACATACCTTTTGGGCCAGATTGGTGAAACTCCTACCTATTTTGGATTAGAAGTGGGAGAGCATCTTGATTGATTTCATTACGTGACTTCCCAAGGTACATGACAAGAACTACATCTATGTCTATTGGTTAGCCATTTCACTAAGTAAGCTTATTTCTTTGCCATTCCATTAGAGTTTACAACAATGTGGTAGTTTTATTTTTAAGAGACTTTTCAATTACGTGGGCTTCCAAAGAGTATTATTAGTGATAGAGATGGTATATTCCTCAATCATTTTTGGTTAAAGATTTTCAGGTTGGTAGGTATTATGCTGACACCAAGTAACAATTATCACTGTTAGACTAATGGATAGACCAAGATCATGAAGAAGTGGGTAGAAGGCTACTTATATAACTACATGGAAACACAACAAAAGGGATGGATTTATTGGCCACACCTAGGGGAATATTGCTACAACACCTATCATATGTCAATTGGGATGTCGCTCTACAAGCTACTTCATGGCTATGAGGCTACTTCATGTATGGATTTGGCATTCGTAGATAATAGAGAACCCAAGGAGAAGGATTGGGTTTAGGAGAGTCAAGATATCTTTGGATCCCTCAAGGATAATCTAAAACAAACCTAGAATAAGAGAAATATGTATGTGGATCAACATCAGATTGAGCATAGTTTTGAGCTAGGAGACTTGGTCTACTTCGCTTACAACACTACATGAAATCTTCCTTGAAGAAAAGTGGTACTTAAGCCCCACTTCTATGGTCCTTAAAAGGTTATTAGGCAAATAGGTGAGGTGGTTTATGAGTTGGAGATTCCTGAGATAGTAGAATACATAATGTGTTTCATATCTCTTGCTATAAAAGGGCTCTTGGGTAGTGAACCACTATTTCATAAGAGCTTTTGTCACTTGATCATGATGGAAATGCTGCATGAAGCCAGATGAGTTCATATAATTTAGGGAGAGGAGGATGAGGTCTCATAAGATCAAGGAGTATCTTGTCAAATGGAAGGACTTACTAGTTGAGGATGCTACATAGGAGAATGAGTAGATTTTGGAGCATCCTAATCTAAAATTACTTGTGGAAAAATAATTCTAGGAAGGGGAGATTGTCATGTTCCCTCCCTTCGAATTGGGACCTATATTTATTTTTTCCTTGTAGCCCATCCATGTCCGCTTGGTATTGAAGGTATATGGCAAGGGGACCATTTTGTGGCGTGCTCTTTCGACACAACTCTTAGTGTGATATTTTGATTCTTGATGTCTCTTCCTTGGAGGGCCAACTTGCAATTTTGGAGAAAACAAATTCATATTAATAGATAACTCAAGATGGAGTCATGCATCATTGAACATCTCATTTTCAGTTGTTTGGTAATTCCAATTTGGAATTCGACTTGTGAGCTTACAATTTTAGAGGTATAAGACCCTCCCTAGCATGATCTTATCAATTTGGAGAAGTCTCTTATTAGAGACCGAATTGGTAGTGATTATAATAATTAGGAGTTGTGATTAGAGTATTTCATATCATTGCGAAAGTGGTCTCATTGATTACTATTAGAGCATTTCATTATCAACAGTTATCTTGCTTGGGCTATGACCTTGTATTTCTCTGATGCACATTGGGTGGTGATAGTCACAGTAGCAATAGTATTTATTCACATTCTTCTACAATACATTCCTTTTTTGGTTGATATTTGATCAAGTAGTGATATATGCACTTCATCGACATACATTTTGAGTTAGCTATTCCATTAACGTTGCTAGTTTTGATAGTGACATTCATTTGGAGATTCGTTTAGTCTAAGCCTCATAGGGTAATTATATTTTGTGATTCATAATGTAGAATCATCGTTATAAGGATAAGGTGCAAAACATCTTGAACTCCTGACATTGTACTCAATTTTAGATTAAAATTACAATCAGATTTTATGCGCATTGTTTAAAATTGGAACTACTTGTCTATTATTTTCTTTTATTTGGTCTATGATATTTCATTGATGATTTTTTTGGCCAAGAGTTTTCCCTAGAACCACAAGGTAAAATTCTTGAAATGGTCCTACTCCTTACTTAGCCATTTTATAGATTCATTTCTCTATCTCACTCACCTTTTCATGACACTTTTCTAAGGCAACTTAGGCCTATAGGTTGGCTTCACTAGCCTTGTTCCTTATAAATAAGATAAATATTGATGGGAAACGATAGTTTATCCTCACCATTCTATTCTTCATTAGTTGATTTTCCATTATCTTATCTATATCCTTCCCATTTGACCTTTATCCCCTAACCAATCCTCATGATCCCTATCTTATGACCCTAAATCATTTTTCTAAAACCACCATGTCAATGTACATGTTATTAAGAGGTGTTCACAACTTTGACACTTGGTCTAAGATCTCATTAATAACAATAAATCTAGATCAAAGGGTGAATGACCAAAGAAACAAGTCAATAACACCTATTAATGCCACTTTAAAATTCTTCACAACCCCTTTCCTTAATGCTCGACTACTAATTATGTCAATTTGGAGTTATCTATCTTTCCTAAGAATTTTTTTCACTTCTCTGACATCCTTCATGATGCTTACCATATCTAATTATCCTATTGTATTATCATTCTATGAGATAACATTCTATTGATATTGGACCCTATTGTTCCCACCCTTTGACTATCTCTTCATCCATACATTCTAGCCTCTCCCATTCTCCCTCCATTTCTAACTTGGAACCCATTCTTTGTCTCCTTATTACCTTCTCCCTTAGTGAGATCCCTATAAACAAATCTTCCTTAAGACATCCTTTGTTCCCCAAATCCTCACCTCTTCCCCCCCTTTTTCCAATATTTCTTTTCCACCTTCACCATTTCTATGCACATCCCCATTTCCTCAAACGTTTCTTACCCCTTTGTCATAACCTCATCATTATTATTCTACATCGCTATGATCCTCCTATCTTATCCTCATCATGGAGAATTAACTCCTCATTTTAAAAGTCAAACACTCCATCGTAATTTGTAAGCCATTCTAAATTGAAAACTAAAGGGTTCCTTCATTTGGATCACTTCAAATTCTATTGTCATTGTTATTCTTAAGAGGTCTACTTCTATATGTATGCAAATCTCTATAATATTTGTTAGTGAACTAACTACCAATGTAGCATTGTACTATGTTTCATACAAGATATTTCTTCCTAGATCTTCACAAAATTGATTGCAAATTACACTCACATCGATACCTGGATATACTTGTGCTTTCCTCAGCCGTCTCCTATAAATATTCATATCTATTAGAAGAAGATGCTTTTTATGTCTTTTGATGGTTTTGTTAATATTCCTTACTTGTTGTGTCTCATTGGTTCCTAATGCTTATTCCAATACTTTATTTCAAGACCTACCTAAGTTTCTATAATATATTTTCTTCTTCCATAAAATATTTTAGTTCTTTCACCACCAATGTTTCCTTTAAAAAAACCAAGTCTTATGGTAATTTTCCTTCTCCTATTCCTATCTAAACTTTTTAGCGTCTTTCTATATTATCAAGTCATGACCAAATTCATAGTAGGGAAATAATCTATATCTTTGTATCCTATTTCATCTATAATTGTTTCTCTTATACTATTTTCACCACTACTATTTTAATTTTTTTTCCTCTTCATTTATTAATAATGATTTATTTTTAAGTATTATTCCTCTAAGCACACTTGCTTTGTTAGATGGATTTCTTGTTTTTGTTTCTCCTCGTCAATTTATTCTATTTGGAACATATGAGCACTTTAAGGGTTATCGTTAGGTATTCTTATTACAAGCTTTTCCCATCTTTGTAAATTTGGTTATGGAAATTCTTCACCGTCTTGTTAGGAATCTAGCTATATTGTTGTAATACTATGTAGCTATTGGGAAACCAAATAAATCATGGTTGGAATTATTGTAAACCCCATTTTCTTTCTTCTTTTCTTTCCACAATCAATCACATAATATCCTAATTTGTTTTTGATATTAAATAACAAGAAAACAAGGGTGTTTTCCCTTACACAACCACACTTAAAAAACATCAAATATAGATCAACAACATAGTAACAAAATTAACAAGGGTGCAAGACCTTACTAAGACAAACCAAAAATGTCATTTATAGTAGGGTTGACAATAGACCTTAAACACCATACTAGCATAAAATCCAGTACCCACCTCAAGAGTGGGTAGACTACTCACCCATGATGTGGGGAGGAGAATGAGAGACTGAAGAATGGTTTTTCTTACGTTGTTGGATAATTGTCTAGGTGATACTATTAGTAGAATCCCCACCACAAGGGGGTGCAAGTGGTGGAACCCTCTTCAAGAGACTATTAGTAGAAGGGGTAGAGTACTGAGATGGGTGAACATCATCAACCAAAGGTTGGAGTAGAGTAGGAACTATAGATTGAAAAGGGTCCACACAACCAGAGTGGGGCACACTAGTAGCAAGAGGTGGACTAAGGTCCACTGTGTTTGAGGCTCGGTCAAATAAAAAACAAGAGCATCATCTTGAGGGGAGTCATCATTAGCCTATGAAGAGTCATCAAAGAAAGAATCAAAAGCCAAGATAGTCAAATAATCATCATTAGTGTCCTTCCACCAAGTGGCAATGCCTTTATGACGTGAGAGAGAACAATTTACTTCCAATTGACCAGTTGAGAAGAATCGATGACATCAAAAGGGGAGGCCCTCATAATCCAACAATTGAGTCTGTGGTCTATTCCCAATCATGAGAACCACATTCACAAGAATAGGTGTGGATATGTCAATGTCAACTACAATGCATGCAAAAGTAGAGGGACCCATGGTGACCATGGTATCATACACCTTTAAGAAACAATCAATAGAGTTATTGATAGCCTCAAAACAAGAATTCTCTAAAAAATGAAGGGGAAGATTGGGAAGATGAACCCACACCGAACACACACTAAGTGGTTCAATGAGAGGGTTGAAGGAGATTGTCTAGGGTTTGGCCAAAAGAGACTGAGTCCCCCAAGCTCACAACTTGGTCAACAATAGATCTCATTTATTAGAAGAAATAAAAGAAACAACAAAAAACTCCATGTAAGGGAAAATATCTATGTTACAAAAAACTAAGGGTCTCCAAGAATTTGTCACCCAATGATGAAGATCTAGAATAGAAGAACAAAAATCAACTAATATGAAAATGAACTTGCAACGTTAGTAGAAGTCCACATTATCCACCATCTTAGGGCTACAAACCACTATAGGGGAGGTCTATCACAAGCAAGAACCTTTGGAGGAAGAGCAACAACAAATCTGGAAACACAAACAAGGCTCTGTCCACCAGTAGCATAAAGAGGCTTTGGGGGGGGGGGGGCCTCATTCAAAACCATATTAGACCAGGTCTCAGAAGAATGCCCAATGTATATTGTTTTAGTGGAAATCTTCTCACCGCCAGTGCCAAAAGTAGAGAAAACAACTAACACATTCTCTTCTTTTTCATTGAACTCTTTCTCTACCATATCCTCCCATAAACTTGTTGCTAGGGACTATTGCCATTAAAACCATTTCCACAACTTGTAGACATTTTATCTTCTACACTTTGTGGCACCAACTCATAAACTGAGTCTAACAAGAACTAAAGGGGTAGCTAGAATTAACAAAAAGGGTCGAAGACAGAGACATAAATCAATTACCTTATCTTCATGTAGTAAGAAAATAAGTGTTCTACTTGTACCCACCCATTTGACTATTGGTCTTGCACATCTAAAAAATATGTGAGATAGTATAGTACACAACAAATTAGTGTAGTTAGATCATCATGAAGAGTTGTAAATTAAAAGGGAGCCTTCCTTTTAGAAAAAACCCTTTAAATTTATTCTATAAATATTTATAAAGGGCGAGAAGAGTAATGATATAGTAAAATGAGCAATATTTTAAGTTGTCATTTAGACTCTAAAGAAGAATATGAATGGAACGGTCTTGATGTGAGGCTTCCCACTAGCTTGACAAAAGTCATGAAGTCAAAGTTGCATTAAACACGGTCCAACTTCAAAAAAGTACTTTTATTAGTTCTGCCATAGGTAGGTAACTATTGGAATCATTAGATCCACAAATTTTTAAAATTGGACCAATCAGATTTAAATATTTTTTAAGACTATTTTATTTCCCAAAGTTTGATAATTTTTACATATTTAAGAAATTTAAATAATGCGATTTATTTGTATTTCTATTGGCTATCATCAAAAAAGGTAATGAGAAATATCAAATTTTATAACTTTAATTAGAAAGAAATTAAAAAAGTCACATGATCCTCGCGCTGTTATGTTATTTAATTCAAATTTTTATTGTTGGTGGTACAAGATCATTAAACCAACTTAAATGCTATAGTTTATCTCTCCTTTATCTCGTTATTCATAGTTCATTTGAGACATTGCCCTCCCTCAGGAAACAGAGGAAAAGTAGATTTCTGGTGGCATTGAAGGAATTTGGCATTGTATGTTATTGTAACCTTGCAGCCTATTTTTGGAAAACCCTTTTTTTGCAGTGCACGCCAAGACATTTATGTTTTTCATTGTTTTATATTTATTTTGGATCCTACCCGTGTTAATAGGTTTGAGTTTCCCATTTTCCCTTCAAATTAAGACCACTTGTGCATATTTTTTTATCTTAAATCTGTGAATTTTTCCTCCCTATAGTACCCAACACAAAATGGGCTAGAATTTCGACATTCTTGTGGCATTGAGGTAAAGAGTAGTAATTGTGAAAGGGCTTTGACAGGTAAGGATTTTAATAAATCCTTCTTTAGAGTGTTTTTTTTTGGGGGCTAGGTTAGAAATTTCTTTCTTTTTCTTAATATCATGTTATTTCATCATAGTCATTTGGAACCTGCCTAGGCTGCAATGGATTGCGAGGCAATAGTAAATGATCATTAAACCTATCAATGAAGATAATTTTGTTTTCATTCTTCGGCCTGTTAATATATTGAAATGGGTAATTTGGCTTTTAATTTCAGCTAAAATGATGAAATGAGTAATTTTGTTCACGATTTCTCTTGAAAGGGAAGTGTGTGAAAAGGAGTTTAAAAGGTTCATGTATGCATATATTCGGATATTGTGAGTCCCGTGAATATAATTGCGAGCTTTGTTTGTGTCTTTTGAAAACTATTCCTTGGTTTTTGTGGCTTTCAATCATTTCTTTGGAGAAGTTTGATGTTTTCTTTGCCAGATGCAATTCAATGTTTCTAGGTGTCAATGATTTTGATACTTCTCAGCGAACTTGTAGAGATTGTTTAGGTTTTGTTTATGCTTTATCTTACAATTCATTTGAGGCTTATTAGGGGTTGTTTGTGATTTTTGGGTTCGATTTGGGCAAATAACACTAATTTCACTTGTCAAAAATCTTTCACCATATGTTGGCAAGAAAGAAATATGCGTCACACCTGTAAAATGCATTTGCTTGAAAGTTACTAGCCTTTCAACAAAATTCATTGTTCGCATACCTTGAAATGAATGCGTTCGAGGAGTTAACTTCTCTTTGAGGCATCATGTCACACAATCCCCATAATTGTTTGAGCTTTCCCACTTACTACGTATGTCTACCAGAGCATTTTTCCATAGCAAATTTTGTCTACAACCATTGCTTTTTGTAAGATTGCATATAGGGGCATTTTGTGAAATAGATCATGCTTAGTTTGTCCACCTTCAACATACATATCTACCAGAGCATTCCTAGTGGTGGAATTTGAGAAAAAAACTTAGTGACCCTGCACTTGTGGTTATTCTCACATCATTTTCCTTATTCCATTTTAGCACAGGCAGCGAGGATGCTGGTAAACATCTTTGAACTGGCGTTATACCTATAGTTTTCAATTTTTCAGACTTTTTGTTTTCATATCTTTGGTGCATATGCTCCAATCAACGCAATTTGTGAGACTGCATGCCTTTGAGGGATACTGACATGAGATTGATGTGCCTTGATAAATGTTTATACACTTTAATCTTAGCAATTTATATTTTGTGGAGAAATTTGAATTTTGACTTAAAAGGCTCTTAAATTTTTCCCCCCATTACTTATATATTTTTAAGATAAATTTTTGTAGAAGATTCTCTCTAGAAAAAACTATTCTTTATATTTTTTTATGTTTATATTATAATTATTAATACAATTTTAGCTTCGGCGCTTCGTTGATAAAAAAAATTACGTTTAATTGACTATGGAGTTTTGATATGATCATTGTGTATCTGCCTCGTATAAATGAATAGAAAAGAAGGTGACAAGATTGTTGCGAAGAAAACACCCTTACTATTTGGCATTTTCTTTGCACAAATATGATAGAGAGTTATTGAAATTCAAATGGAGTAGCACAAAAATAACTACATTTTTAATTTTAAGTTTGATATAAGTAGGTTTTGCTTACATTGATTGGGATGGATTGTATTTATATCTTTCATTTAGTCATTCTCTACAAATTTGATGCTTGAACTGTGACGACCTCAAGCGAGGAATCTTAGTTGGTATTATATACATCTTGCTTGAATGCTTGTGTTTCCTTCTCTAATGGATCTCCTGTGAGAACAAAGGAAATATGTATGAAATAAAGTAATAAGTAGTCATAAAAGTCCAACAAACTACCTTGTTTTCCTCATCCCTTGAACATCAAGAAAAGCTACAAAGCATGCAAAACCATGTTACTCATTCAATACAAATATGGAAATAAGATCACCCACAAAGATAAATATTGTATGAATCTATGATTTGGCATTGATCCTACAAGCACTGTAGGTATATAAATTATCAAGCGTCAATGGAAATGATAGAAAAATAAAACATTATTGAATTTTTTTTGTATTTTTGTGCTTCAACAGTGAATCATTTTGTAACATCATGTTGGAGAATTAATGTTGAATCATAAGAAGTGAACTATTTTGAAAGTTCAATAATGTTTTATTTTAAAGTAAGGTCCTTGTACTGCAAGTGTAGAAACCCTTAGTATCCAGTTAAAACACAAATAAGTTCATTGGGTTTCAAAGCAAGAGAGGGTTTGCATTGTTACCAACTCCCAAGCACTGGCTGTATTTTCCAAGTCTCTACATGTTTAAACACAAAATTCCACATTTTCAAGCCAAGAAAAATTACTGTCAATAAAATTGAAAATATTTTGCTTCAGAACTATAATGGAACCTTGGTGGATGGAAATTAATAGCAGCACCACGTTCACTTAATAGCATGAATTTTCCTTAACCTGTTATTGGATTGTAGTAAATCACAGATGGAATGAAATCCTCGCAGATATTGAATTTTGTTAAGCTTACACTAACACCCGGTTCACTTTATTGGATAACCCACTTAATAATTTGTCGTCTTTCAATTTTTATAATGATGTTTCATTAGCTATTGATTTGCATGCAAATAGATATTGGAATCATATACACATCCTTTACTTAAGATGTTGGTCTTGTTGCAATATTTCTATCGTAGAATACCTTCACAATTGCATCGTTATCATGTTCATCATTATCATGTTCTTATATAATAATATATAGCTTGTACTTTTTTTTCCTTTTTCCAATATAATCATATTCTCATTCCTCTTGTACAAAATTCCTTCACAACTAAACCCTTATCAATATTCTTACATACTAATATTTAGATCTATTTATTCCATGTATCCTTTATCTCTTTTTCCTATCTAGTAATTTTCCACACTTCCCATGGAAAATACCTTCACAACTACACCTTATCAATATTTTATATAGTAATCTCAGCTCTTTTATCTCTCTATATACAGTTTTATGACTGGGTTTATATATAATGTAATTATACTTCTAATTATTTCTTTTCGCATGTTTATATGTATAAATACATGTCCGATTATTTATATAAAGTAATTTGCATGTACATTTTTATATCTATGTTTATGTATTTAAATATGTATCTTTATTTATTTTTTCTAAATATATTTCTTTAATCATTTATTTCTAGTTTAGTTATTTATTTCTAGATTTTTTTGAACATATAATATATTCATTATGTAATTCCCCTTTACCATAGTGTGTGTGGATCAAGATTCAAACTTAACAATTATGACCAGATTTGCAATGAGGGCGAAATAAAATATATTATAACTTAATGTTCATTCTTGTTATTATATTTGAATTCTTGAACTATAGATTCCTCATTGCAAGGCACTCCCATAATCTATGATAAAAAGATCTTAAAAGATAACTTCAATTGTCTACAAAACCAACAAAGACTAATAGTGAAATCAGACTTTGGGGAGATATATTTTTGTATTTGTTAGCTATCCAAGTGGTGAAATATACAAATATGTGTCTGATCATTAACAAGAGGAAAAATGTACTTGCACTTCAACAAATCTTTAGATATGGAATCACACTCACTACTTTTCCATGACGCTAATCCACTTTCTGGACCTTTTCAACCCCTCGTACGTTTTGAAATGCAACAAAAACAAAGAACTTTTCAAGAGCTTAAAAAAATAATAAGAGATAAACATAACATGCAAAGTGCAAAATTCACAAACAAAGAAAATTTAACTAATCCCAAAAAAACCCAAATACAAATAGAGATGGACGAAAAAAACAATACACATCAACGGACATAACTCTGCAAGGTAAAAAAAAAATAGAAGCAATAATGAACACGAATCAATGGAACCCACAATTTCCATTGAGAATGATTGTGTTGGCTTACTATCACATTGGAAATAGTTTTGAGATAAGAATGATTTTTAATCCTACATTTGATTTATTTAATCTTTAATTTATGTTTTATGAGAAAGGGATTACTCTTTCCGACACCCAACATTGGTTTTTCACAGGTTTTATTTACACTTGCCATCATTTGATCTACCTGTAAGTCAGATAAATACCTATCCAAACCAACCCAAATTGTAGCTATAGTGTGCAAACTAGGTTTAATGTTCTTGTTCAAATTTACATACAAATTTTAATTTAAAACCAAAATGCACCATTCAATATGACTATATGATTTCCACAACTAAGGTGCAATGAATTTGTTCACTCTGCCTTAACAAATTCTCATTTCACCATATCCTACCCCAAAAACCATGCACTATAGGCAAGAACTTTGACGCTTGCGTCCCTTATTTACAAATATGATTTTAATGTAATGCTTATGTAAATATTGCAGCTCTATTAAATAAAACAAATTTGTAAAGATCCTTCTGTTGTTTTGTTTTGTCATAATATTTGAGCTCTAAAATATTAAAAACAAGAGTCCATTCAACACAAGAAATATATTTGAGATTTTGAAGCTATTTGAAGGGCTTCATATCTTTACATTCTTCTCCATCTTAATTATGATATTTCTTCATATGCATTTATTACTTATATTTAGTATTAAAAAAGTGTTTATATAAGTGATATGTGTTTAACACTAGTTATAACAATTTGTTTAATTTCACTTGTGAATTTTAGAAAAAAATAGGTTACTAGACTAATGGACATTTCCTACTCAAGTAGTTACTACAAACTATGCTTTCAACTAAAATGCAACAAGATGCAACATTTGTTGTAATGCTATTTGCAAATACATAAATACTTATATGTCACTCTTAAAATAAAAATAAAAATATATTTAATTCTTACTTATAATTTTATTAATTATTAAAATCATTTATAAATATTTTTTATTTTTATTTTCAACTTATTTTTTACCAATTAAACACATATTAATTACTATATTCAAATATTTTTATCAATCTAAAAATGATGTGAGATATCAATTTGCAGTTATTTTATTTATTTAAAATTTATTTTATTTTAGTTTAAATCTATTTTACTTAAGTTAATACATATAGACATGAATGTTATGTTTTTGATTAAGTAAAAACAGATTTTGAAAGGTCCCCGAAACCTTATACAAGACAGGTTTTAGGAGGGACAAACATGGCATGTCAAGGCCAAGAAAAAGGAAGCAAAACTAGAGACCTCCCCCTACCAACAAAGGGCTGCATGACAAAAAAGACCATGAGAAACCAGCAGGCAATCCTATACAACCAATACCTCAAAAAACCTACAGTCTAGAAAGAGTAGGCATACAAAGTTCCAACTTCCCGAAGCGGAAAAAAACAATAGGGTCCCCCAACTAGGACCAACCATCCAACATTATAATTTCCCTTTGGATCCCTTCTTATGAGATGGAAGAGTCATATCAAAAGGAGGAGAAGACCTCTTAGAATGTTTACCTTTGAATGTTATGCTCTTAATTTTTAAAATATTAAATGTTAATATTACCTGTTATTGCACTTGCCATAGACAATACTATTGATTCACTTGTGCCAATTGCTGAATTAATTTTGATCAATAAAAACACTTTATTTTTTGCGTTTTAAAAATAATCATAATTTTTATAAAGTTCAAATTGATCTTTTTGAATTTTTGGTTGAATTGGTTGATTTTATAAGACCCCTTTTTTTGGAGCTTTCCTCCATATTGCAATTTTTTTTGGCAACAATTATGATTTTACAATTATATGTTTTGATTACGTAAAAACAGGCTTTGAAAGGACCCAAAACCTTGTACAATAGCATGAAAAGATATAGCAATAAAAGATCAAAACAACTGTGGTGCCCCCACCAAACAAAACAAAGGAACAAACCAGAGTTCCTACCAAATGGACAAAAAACCCAAACCAAGTACTACAAAGGGCAATCAAGATTTGCAATTTAGCCCATTGTTATTTGAACATAAGTTCATATCAAAAGAGGGAGTGGATGATTTAGATTTCTTTCCAATGATTTAGATTTAGATTTTACAATTATATGTTGTATTTATAATTAATTTATAAATTAAATTAAAAATTTAACTAAACTTTAAATAGTTAAATTATTAAATATTTATTATTATATTATATTACAAAATAGTTAATACGGATATAAGTTAACAATGTTAAAATAGAAATGAGAAAAGTTAAAAGTTTAAATGGCCCCCACATGGCTCAGCTACTTAAGTGTTGTTAAGCTCGACTATCTTGATTAGGCTTGATTTTATTATCTACTTCTCCCTTAAGTGATATTGTTTTGCCCTTTTATCATTGTGCTACATGTATAGGTCACCAAATACCCTACTTTATTGATATATCCCTCTAAAATAACTTATATTCTATTAACCCTAACCTACAATTCATAAATTATATATAATTTTAATTATATTTAATATTATAATGACAATTAATTTTTATAATTCATAAATTATATTTAAGATTTTAATTATATATAATATTATAATGATAATTAATTTCTAAATTAAAAGGCAAGTATTGTCACTATGTGGCACTTATTCCTATTGAAAATACATAGATCAATATTAATTATACACATAAAAATAAAATCTAAATTACTTTATTCTACATAATTTTTAAAATAAAAACTACAATAATACCATTTAAGATTTTAAAAAACTACAAATAAAAAGAAGAAACGTCTTTCTAAAATTTCAAATCTCTTTTATATTAAAGATACACTTACACCATACATAAGAGGAGACTCCCTCAAATTAGACATGTTCTTTTGTCTCCTCCATATTCCAAACACAAAAGAAAAACCTTTGAAAGGTCATAATGTTTACATCCCATGCATATGACAATACTAAGACAACTCTTCACTTTTATATTATATTTAAATTATAGAATTTTAATATAAAATATTTAATATTGTGTTCAATTTTTAAAAAATAATATTTTGATTTTATTTTTTATAAAAATAAAAATACTTAGAAGTTGCTTTTGTCCAATATTTCACTGTTTGCATTACTTTTCCACCAATAGATTTTATGACTATCTTGAAAGTACCTTGTTTCTTCATCTTCATTTCTTCTTTTCCTTTCATTATAATGGGGAATACCACACTCTCAGCTGAATCATCCACCCCTTGAATTACTTTCTCTTTGTCGTCATCTTTTTTGTCTTCATCCTTTGCATTTTCTTTTCCTTGTAAGGCTGCACTCTCCTTATCATCTAATAATGTATTTGATGCATCATTATTTTCAAATTGCTCATTGTTCTTCATTGTTGGAGCCTCTAGGACATCATCCTTTTCTTTTTCTTGTGGCTCCACCCTCTTCTTATCACCGAATGATATTTTTGTCACATCTTTGTTTTCAAATTGTTGATTGACTATAATATTCTCTTTTATTGAAATTTCTACCACATCATCCTTTTCTTTTCCTTGCCACTGCACCTTCTCCTTATCATCATCATCATCTGATAATGTATTTGCCACATCATTATTTTCAATTTGTTGAATAACATTAAAATTCTCCTTTATTGAAACCTCTGCCACATCAGTGCAAACCACCTTCTTATCTTCATAATGCAATAGATTTGCACTTACTATATCCACAATATCCACTGTGTCAATCTGCATCAAGCCACAACCTCTTAAAAAAAAAAAAAATTTCAACATTGTTAATCTTTTTCTCTAGAGAAAATAAATTTAGTAGTAATATCCAAACTTTGATATTTAAATAATAATATTTTAGCAATATACTTTTATAATTTATTAAAAACTTAATAAAGCAGATTACAGTCATCAGAACTTAAGGCGTAGTATACCCAAAAAAAAAAAAGAACTTAAGAAAAAAGATTATGTATACCAAAATAAAATCTATTAGTTTACATTAAAAATAAATAAGTAAAGCTAAAAAAATATTACACTAAAATCTAATGAAACAAAACTGAAGGCAAATTATGTAGGAAATCAAAAAGAAAATTCTACAAGTTTATAGTTTTTATCAATGGTATAAACAACTTAAGAAGATTAAGTTAAAAACTAATAGATCCACTATTATTGATTAAAGAATGACTTGTAATTCTTACACCAAATAAAATACTAAGCTCTTAGCAATACAATTCTATGAGAACAAAAGATAACAAATTTTTCAACAATGCTGATACAAACAACATAAAAATCTGAGCAAAACAATATTCTGATAACAGAGAAGAAAATCTGACGAAAACAATATTCTGATAACAGAGAATTCAATGAAAGGATTCTATGGGGAAAAATTGAGATCAAAAGAAATTATATAATACAATCCCCTGAAAACAAATATCTCAGAATAGAAGATCAATATAGATAATATTGATCTTAACTCATATAAGAGAACCCAAAAAATAATAGTAAGGAATTCAGAAAACTCAATAAATATACCTGAGCTTCATCAGATGTGTTGATGTGAGCAGCCATTGTTGAGCTCTAATTTGCAGAGATTGAAGGCAGCAATTCTTCAAATATGTGTGTGCGGAATTAGATTGAAGGCAGCCATTTTTATTGTGTGCCACCTCAATATAATAATGTTTTCACACCTTTTAAAAGACCATATGCATGGAATTGCCTGTCACACACCGTCCATTCTTTTTTCTTCTTCCTTTATTTTTAATCTAATATTCTGTAAAAGTAGACTAGTTAAGGAGATGGACAAATTTTTAAAAGTTGGTATTAATTATTCTAAAGTCTGCTTATAACAACCTCGCCTGCTTGTAAAGCCGACAAATTTGAAATTTCCTTGTGTGATGAGATTAGGTAGTTGGCCTCGATGTTGGAAAGCTATATTTAATTATTTTGAAGTTGGCTTTTGAGACAACCTGACATTGTTGAGATTATCTCTCTCATCAATGGAATACTCTTTACAAGTCACTCATTATTTAGTTTTCATGTTATGTTTGGTTTTAGGATTAGGGTTAGCATCTTAGGCTTAGGGTAAAAGTGCATGGTTTTGTTTTCATTTTTATATTTATTTTTGGTATTGTTTTAAATGTAATGTTGTGATGTTTGATTTGTTTATTTTTATTTTTAAAAGATTAGAAGTTTGTATTTATTATTAGAAAATCTAATGGTTGGGAAGAAATCCTAGGATGCATAGACGATCCTTTGAAGAGTTGGAGTAGAAATCAAATGCTATAATGTAAGTTTATAATGAATCCAGAAATCAAATGCTATAATGTAAGTCTGTAGTGGTTCCAGAAGAGCTTGACAAGGTAATGTATACACCTAAAAATGGTCAAACCAAGTCAAAGCTAACAATTAGTTAAATACAAGCAATTATTGGATTAATTAAATTAGAAAATTATGTAATTGGATAAATTAATTAATTATATAGTTCATTTAGTTCATTAAATCCAACCCCTTCAATTTGCATACATGGATGGGGACATCACAGTGCTACCCTCCCAAAATTGCTTGTCCTCAAACAATGTTAATTTTATACAAGTCTTTCACTCTAATGTTAATCTATAAATTCATATCTTTGAGTCTTACTGTTCTAGGCCAATTAAATTATATATAATCACACCTGAAACATCCATTTGAAAACATGAAATATATGAATATATGAAGACTCAAAGCATACATGAAGAATACACTTTAATGCATAAAGACACAAAGAATACACTTTAATACATTAAGACATGAAGTATACACTTTAATGCATGAAGACAAGAAGTATACACGAAGAATACACTTTAATGCATGAAAAGACAAAGCATACACATTGAAGACACGAAGCATACACATTGATGCAGGAAAACACGAAGCATACACATAGTATGTACACATTATTAAACTCAATTCTTAAATCCTGTATTTCATATTAAGTAATTTAATTTCATATGCAATCTAAATTTCTTGTTGCTAAACTTGATCCGATATCACTTGTTCTAATGAGAGAGGAGGTCTGAATACAATCCAAGGCGCTTTGAGACCACTTGATAGATTCCCTTAAAGTTTACAGATCCAAGCCCTTAAGCCTTTCTTGGTACAATGCCCTTAAGGCACTCAGGGTCGTTGATCCCCACCCTATTTTTGGAACATCCTTTTGGGATTTACACCACCATTCCTTAAATTGCTTCATCCTTCCTTCTTAATTACTAGGGTAATATGAAGATCTTAGCCATGAGATTCATCACTTATTTAATCATGTTTTCAGGCTTCAACATTACCTGTACATAACAGTCTGATCCCTTTTATTAGTCAGATCATGACTCTGATACCATTTGTAATGTACATTGTCGATACTTTACTTGATTTATCTTAAATTTCTTGATTAGGGTTTGGATTATAATGTCCATGATAAAATTAATCATTTATCTCATTAGATTTAAGTTATCTTTAATGCTCATGTCCAACTTTATTACTATTCTAGCTCAAGACAGAAAGAGTAGATGTTAACCAAGTTGCCTAGATACCACTATCAACGGATTCCCTCAAAGTTTATAGGTCCAAGTCCGTATCACGAAGGCTTACGAAACACAAACCCCTACCCTATCTTGGGACAAAGATCCATTTCTTGGATTAATACAAGCACCTCCTTGGTAATATCACAAACTTCCCTTCTATTAATCAAATAGTAATAGTATTGAAATATAATTTTTGTATATAATTATAAATGTTTAATTTATTTATCGTAAAAATATATGTTCTTATATATATAAGGATTTGTGATCCTGATAGAATGCAGGTACATAATATCATTGATTTATAGATAAATTACAACATAGTCTACAACTCATGATTGATTTATAGATAAATTACAACATTTCACTATGTCGTCATATGAGATTCTTGCCAACCATTTAATATAAAGTGAATCCTCTTTATTTAGGCACTATATTCTGAATATCAGATGTAAATGATTATTTGTTTCCTATTTTGTTCGATACTTTGAGAATGAAATTGATTTGTATTATATACATGGTTTGTGTACCCTTTGGTATGGGTTGTGACTCCTCTTAAACAAATAATATTTTGTATAATCACACCCCTTAGAAAATTGTTATTACTTCTATACTTCATGTGATTTGCTATGCATTGTATAATCATTTTATATTATAATTTTTTTGTTTATTTATTTATTTTATTTATTACTTATCTATTAATACAGTACCATTATTATTTCAATAATATTTTAATAATAGATAATCATATTAATATTATTATATTTATAATAATGACAATCTTTGTTTGTCATTTAATCTATTGGTTTATATAATAATATTTTATTCAACTATTATATTATGTATTTTATAAAATATTTCTTTTGCGATTTAATTAAATTATTTATTATCAAACTCTAGGATGGGGACATTACAAGGATAAAATGCCTAAAGTGGTGTACTACATTAACCCATTCCTCTACCCAACTAACAAATTCTTTCAACCCTAAACAAAATGCCATTAGTACCACATTGCTAATGAAAGTTTTAACATTTGATTTTGAATAGGTAGTACTCTAGGCTAAATCACTTGGGCCCATTTTTAAATACATCTATGCTTGAAGCTTGATTGCAAGAAAATAATTCAAAATTCATCACAATGGCCCCCTTATTATGTACTACAAGATGCAACCATTTTTTAAGTATGTCAATAAACTTCAATCATGAGATAGACTTTTGGAACCACTTCTACAAATTGTCACTCCTAATATGATTGTGAAACAATCTTTTGACATTACCACTGTAGATTACCACTCAAAATGTGTATTAGCATAACAAATCATCCAAACTCAACGTAAGATTGCTAACCCAAAGAATTCTTTAACTATAAAAAAGAGAAAGGACAACTCCATTTGACCAAAGTTTTCTAGTCTTGGACAAGTAAAGCCCCAACTTCATTACCTCTATGTACCTAGTGAGAGGGTATGTACCAAGTGAGAGAGTTTGTCTTACTTAAATAGGTGGAGAAAAATGGACCAAAGTTTTAATAGGTGAAATAAAATGACCAAGTACAAACTTTCAATCACTTTGACATGCACAATTATAAGGATGCGGCTAAGCTCCATCCAAAATGCACCTTTGAACAAATTTTGAAAAATGGAAAACACAACAGATTTTCACATTTGTTCTTCATGATCTACACATTTTGTGAACAAAAACCACAAAAAAATTGAAAAAAAAATCACTATGTTTTGACAAATCTGAAAAAAAAAGTTTGACGTTTTTTTCTCTTTTGATACATTTGGAATGGAGCTTAGCCACGGCCCAATTATAATGAGCAAAGCAACAATTTTTTTCAACCACATAGCAAAAAAGTCCATTACAATTTTGAATGCATATTTAATGATAATTAAATTGAAATCGAAAATAGTACACAATTTAGAACGGTCAAATTGTGCATCGAGAATGTTGAATAGGTAGACGTGGCCGGTGTTTGTGAAAGATTAAAAAACCCGAATTTATGTTTGAGATAAAAGAGAATTACCTGTTCCGCCGCCTTGAGTTACGCCGCAAAATCACCTACAACTAAATACGCGTTAATTTCAGTCCACACGAAAGTTGAAAATCACTATTTTGGGTTTCACAACAACTACTTTTTATACCATTCCTGTCAGGACGGCTAAATTTGTCCGACCTCCTCGAACTTCAACGAGATTTAATGAAACCCAATGCAAACGGATCACAAATTAATTATTTTCATACAGACGAAGACAACGAGAACATTCTCAGGTACAGTCAACGTCCACAGGAAGTTTAATCTTATTGATAAAGAAAAAGCAGGGTTTTTAAGATTATTTTCAAATTTAGGGTTAATCATACGTAATTTAGTCTTTTCGGGCAGAATTTGTACTTCTTAGCATAATTTCTAAAGATTTTTGTGGTTTTAAAATTATGTGGATGAATTTCGTGACATACTTTTAATATGCACGAGATCTCTACGATTTCTTTATAATGTAAGAAATCTATACATTTTATATTAAAGACGAGAGAAATCTTACGCGTTTTAGAGAATTTCAAGGAATTTGCACGTTTTCTAGTGAAATTTATACAGTTTAGAGAATACTCTAAAGGGATTCGTAGACTTAATGCTTTGGAGTCACATTTTCTATTCCGTTTTGAAGGTTTTAGACTTTGACAGTTTATGTCAATTTATGTTGTAGAGGATTTCAAGATGAATTCCCTGCCTTTTTTCTCTCAAGTTATGAGTTTTTTTAATTTATTTTTTAAATTCCTTTATATGTGTTTTATTCGTTTTGGAGATTTTGGTTAATTTTACACCTTATAGTAAAAGTTTGACTGAATCAAATATGACAGGAATATTTCTTTATCCCCGGCTGATATTCTTGAGGATTTTCTAAGCAGTAATTTTTTCGATTTTCTAAGGGACCCATTTTTAATGGCTGTCAGAGGATTCTGAATGAAGAAACTTCGTTGAATGATTGGCAATTGATGAAGTTTTTCTTCAAATTTTCACAATTGGTAATTTGCTGGTGAAATTCTCCGTTGAATATTTAACAGGTGTGCAAATCTTGTTTAAGATCTGAGAACTAGTGAGAGCTGAAGTATGATTATGCGGATTGAAGTCGGGTTTTGATGAAATTTGGTTGAAGTAGTTAGAGATTTGAAGAGTTATAAGCTCCAATGATCTAATCCGCTGCAGCGATTAGAGGAATAGAAAAATGAAGTAAATTTGCTCTATGGATTTTAGCTTCGATGGTGGATCTCTGGATTCTGTTTCATCTGCTTGATTATGCCATAGATTTTGATGTTTCGTATTATTTTGGCAGATTTGACAGCATCTATGTATAGATTTTAGTGGAAATTTGAGAAAATAGCTGGGGAGTAGTTAGAATTCAATTTTTGGTAGTTTCCTTGTATGAATTTGATGAGTTCGGCCGAAGGATTTCTACATTGATGGTGGACATTTGGAAAGAAAGTGAGGGATCTGGTCTATTGAAACCAGTTTTCAGTTGTTGAAGCCGAATTGGCGTTAAGTTGTGGCACTACTTGTCAGACTTTTGATTTTCAGTGCCGGTCTTTTATCTAGAATCCCTCGTATGCCTTAAACTTTGTTCTAAGGCATTTATTACCAAATTTGGCGCATTCATTCTGAGCAAGTTCTAACAAATCAAATTTCCCTATGGGGCATTAAGAGTCATCTCATCCAAAGCAAGGTTTTGCAGCCTGATTTAAAAAAATAAAATTTCTTCTGAAGACTGTTTGGTCAGGGTATTTCTCAAGACTGCCATTTGCTTCTAAGAATGGTTCTCACGGATTCATTGAGGTTTTCAAAAGACACTACTCCACTCAGTTTAACTCCAATTTTGGGTGCCAATGGAATGTCGGGAGAACTAATAGGAGATGGTGCTTCAACCTTGCTCTTGTGTAATTACTATGATTTGGAGCAAGTGAGGAAGTTGGTTCAATCCTTACATTTGGGTTTGGCAACTACCTGTGTGGCAAATACCATGGGCGACTTTTTCAAGACTCCTGCAACCGTTGCAGCGAACCTGAGGAAGGAAATGGTTATATATCTTCAGCAGCAGAGTAAAGCCTATGTGATGGAATATGTGGCAAGTTTAGAATTTTCGAGCTCCCGTGAAAGTCCTATTGAAGTGGTGGATGACCTGATTGAGAAGTTTGTGCATAGCAAGAGAAATATATTTACCAGAGTATCTGGCTGGTTTTTGGGTGAACAAGAAGAGGACAAGATTGATGACTTTGTTTATGAAATGGACAAAACGGGTTTCTGGGTGAAAGGACAGCGAGAAGTTTTAGCAAAGGAGCTCCTGAAAGCTATTGACCTGGGCAATACCTATCACTGTGACATGAAGTTTGAATCTAGAGAAGAGCTTGAACTCCACAAAAGTGTGTGCATGTTGCGACCGTTACATTGTGCTAATGAGGGATGCAGGGATGTATTTTGTGCAGTGTACGCAAAAGATCATGACACCACATGCCCCTTAAAGCTAGTTCCTTGTGAACAAAATTGCTCTGCAATGTTAAACAGGATTGAAATGGACAAGCACTGTATAACTGAATGCCCTATGAAATTAGTGAACTGTCCTTTCTATCAAGTTGGCTGTATAAACACTATACCTCAGGCATCAATCAAGGAGCATTGTGCAGAATTTCTACAGTCACATTTATTCTATGTTCTCCAGTTTTTACAGAAGCAGGATGCATCGGTTGGAGATATGACACAACATGTTATATTGCTGGAGAAGGTAACTTCTTTTATTTTGCAATGTGGCCTTGAAGGTGTGTTATTATGCATTATTTCAAGACTTGCAATAGTACTACTTAAATCAGATATGGCATTCTTTTCTTGGTTATATGTGTCTGAGACTCTAAAGCACTTCTCTGAGAAAACATTATGGACAGGTTCAAAATCTGCTTTTGGTCTTCATGTCCGTGTGTTGTTTTTAATAGTCTTGTTCATTCTTTGTTTGGAGATAATATCATAATTCCATAGGGAACTTGGCTTTTTCTCCTCAGCAGTTTATACTTTATTTGATAATAAAAGTTTGTTGATCCTCTTGTAGTCATTAATGTTCTTTGCTGAATTGAACTGCTGAAGGTCCCTTTTGCTTTGATCTTTAAATATTTATTGTGTCTAGGTTTTTTGTCCCTGTCCTTAATAGTTCAAATAGAAGTACCACTTGGTAAGTCAGCTGCATCACCATAATATTATCTGCTTTAAGTCTATTGTGTTGCACTGCCTATATTTTACCTTCAACAAGGTGCAACACTGAAGACATTGTTGAAGATGTAGTTAAAACCTTTAATAGGTATTGTTGATGTGAATTTTTTTCCACTACAATATACAAAATCAAATATTCAATGTTTTGGAGTGAAACACTAAATACTCAATCCTCTTTTGAATAAGGCCATTACTCATGCTAAGCTTGCAAAGTAAGATCATGAAATGACTATAAGGATCCCTTCAATTGTGGATACTCGCTCAGTAAAATAATGTGATTCACTGGTAATCACTTAGGGGACCTACACTATTCATTCAATGGATATCAACTGCTTTTATAGATTTGACTTCAATGTGCAATGAAAATATAGTTTTTTGTTTTTCCAACTCTTGAACTCTCCACTTCAACTTAAACTAAACTTCTACTTCTACTTCTAACTATGAATAGAAGGAAGTATGGATGAACTTGGACTCTACTAGATGCAATCTTGTCAGCAACTCCACCCACTTGGTGCAAGCTTCTAAGGTATACTCAAATGATTTTTCAAATCAATATTTCCTCTTCAATCCCATCAATGGATGCAAACTAAAGATTAGATATCAATTGAAGTTAAATACAATCACTAGCTCACCACACAAGGCACTCCTACCATCAGCAAGAGGCTAGTGGCCTACTTTATATTCAAGTCAATCAAGTAAACATCCACAGTTTCTTTCATCCAACTAAACTACTTCTAAATAACATAAAAAAAAAAATCTTCTCCAAGTGAGCGATTGAGGAAACCATGCACAAAGCAACATTAAGTGATTCACCATGAAGACCAACAATGAATCATCAATCACTTTAATAGCATCATGACAAGTACAACAATTTCAACAAGTCTCTCCCTTAGCTAACCTAATCTAATCTCCTAAGCTTATGAGTTACAAATGAGAAGGCCTTGGTCTTTAGAAGGTGTTCAATTACAACAAAGGGCCAAGATCGATTCAAGATCAAGGGCCAAGATTCATCCCTACAAACCCTAATTAGGGTTGCCACCGTTTCAACCCATTACATAAAGGCACCACCTTATGGGCCAATAAGAAAATTACAATGCTTTGAGAGCCAATCAGAAAATTGTACACATGGCATGATATGATTGAATGTGCTTGAATCTGGAATTTTCTGATTGGTAGAAGACAACTAGGTGCCACTTCATCATCTTCATCTAGTAGACTTGATCAATTCTTTGGTGATGGGAAAATATCTCTTGATACTCAACACTATCAAGCTCTCCAATGTGATGGCATATTCCCAAATTGCTTCATCTTCTCAATCCTTCTCCATCTTCATTTCAAAATCTTCTCATTGTCATGACTTGAACTTGCTTGTACTTGTAAACTTGATATCTTGGACTTCATCTACAACTAGGTGCCACTTCATCATCTTCATCTAGTAGACTTGATCAATTCTTTGGTGATGGGAAAATATCTCTTGATACTCAACACTATCAAGCTCTCCAATGTGATGGCATATTCCCAAATTGCTTCATCTTCTCAATCCTTCTCCATCTTCATTTCAAAATCTTCTCATTGTCATGACTTGAACTTGCTTGTACTTGTAAACTTGATATCTTGGACTTCATCTTAGTCTAGATTTGGATTGATAACTTGATTTGAATCTTTCTTCTCATTGGGAGTCTTCGAGCTTGAGTCTGCCTTCCTGTAGCATCAACCGGTTTTCCTCTCAAAGTGTTGAGTTTAGCCTCACCATCATCTCCATCCTTCCAAGCCTCTCCTTCTTTGAGATTGACCTTGCACAACAAGAAGAAAAAAACAGCATTAATCTTCGCAAAACTGATAAGAAATGAACAAAATGAAATAAACATTAAAGCTTTCATGAAATGAGATTTCCTTTAGATTCCACTCTCTTGAATTGCAATCATAGATTTTCCCTAATCTGAGACCAAACTTCTCATCTCCTTGCAAATTTCTCCAAGTTTTGATTTTTATTGATAAAATAGTTTTGATCTTGCAACCTGATATGAATCTTGCTAAAATCTGGAAGATAAAACTAGTTTTCAAAATGCAACATGCCCAGATTTCACCTTTCTTTCCCCTTCATCTCTGATTTTTGAGAGAAATCTGTTCAATTTTGCCCAATGTTACTGCTTTTCCAGACTTTAAAATTGTTGAAACTGCTGTCTTTATGTCAACCCACCAATCTGGAAACAATTTGCTGACCTATTGCTGCTAAAAATCGCTGCTTCCAGAAGTAGTTCGTTGCCAATTAGAGAGCATTTCGCTGTCACAGCAGAGACAAAATGATTTTGTTTTGGTTTTTAAATGACTTAGTTTACTTCTCTTATATAGGCATTTGGAGCATTTGAAGGGGCACATCATTCCATGCAGGCCGATATGGCTAATATAGGCCAATGAAAGCATTTCAATTTATTTGTTTCAACCATGTAAGCTGATTTAAACAAGGGAATTAATGTTTTTAAATATTTATTTTTCTCCAAATTAAAATCACTGTCTAAATAGTGCTTGGGCGAGCCTCTTACATGGGGGTGGAAATTTGACATTGGCAAGGAGAATTAATCCTCATGGGAGGGCAGAATCCGCCCTCCTCTAAGGATTTTCCTTTGCCAACCTTCGGATTCCTCTTCCTCCCATTCGGATTGACTCTTACCACAGCCCTCCACTGGTTTCTTTTCATACTTGCCAAAGACATACACCAAACTCAATAATCAACAAGGTGGACTTTCAACTCATATGGGGATTATCTTAGGAGCTGGGCGGAAATCTAGTAGGCACGAGGATAAAGTATCCTTGGGGGATGGCGGAATCCACCATCCCTCAAGGAATTTTCCTTGATCATCAAACTTACAGCCTATCCATTAATTGAATTCAATCCAAGCCTATTCCAGCCTCAAAACCTCATCTTTTAGTCTCTCTGAAGCCCCCCTAAATGCAACCAAGTCTTGGATTTGCTTCCAAGGTGAGCTGATAGTCACTCCAATTCTGAAATAATCAGTGCTGAAGTCTGATTTCATGCTTATATTTCCAATTTTCCTTGGTCTGATTTCATTTTCTCTTCAATATTTGACCTTAAAACTATGCCAAAATCACCTCCGATAATAGGTAAGCCAGGATTTCAAGTTAAAGAGAGGGAGGAACTTTAGGCGTGAAGAGGATTTTATCCTCAAGGACAGGCAGATTTCGCCCTTCCTTGAGGATTATTCCTCATGCAACCCTTTGCTCCCATACTTAGCCATTTTTTACTTCTTTTCGACTCCTAACTCAAATGCAGATTTCAAAGGTAATTGCTTGTTGATTGAAGTCTTCTTGACTAAAGTGCAAGCATCCATACTCGCCTACCCCCCAAAACCTGACCTCTAAAACTCCTCATGCTCAAACTAAAGCCGAAGGGCTTGACTGATTTCAAACACTCTCGATTCCTTAACCTCATCAAACTCAGTTTTACTCCCTACTATGGCCCAAAGACTTGAAATTGTTGCCAGCTAAGACCCCTAAGACCATCTACACCTATTGCTAAAGCAAAAAGATGGGTCCCCATTTGCAATGGGGCGATGGTGTGAAAACCTCACAATAGGTATGAAGAATAATAACCTGTTTGGAGTTGAGACAGCCTTAAGAAATCCTTAGAAAGCTAACTTCCGAGAAGGCCAAAGCTTCCCTGCTTTGGTGAGTGAATTATCTATAATGCCCCTGCTAATATTTAAACAATTTTTTGACTAAACGACATAGAGATTCCATGTGATGTATAAATGCACTCAAAATGAAGCAAGTGTATAAATGGTTGAGTCCTTCCAAAATGCTCCAAGATGCTCCCAATGAATGCCTCCTTCCAATATTGAATACAATATTGCATCAACAAGACAAGAAACAACAAAAAACTGCAGAAATGGTTGTTGTTGGTCATACAAAAAGACATGATATTACAATAAATTTATATGTTGCAATAAATTTTAAAAAATTGGTAAAAAAATGGAAGGCGACAGCGTTTCCTTTTTTATATGTTATAAATTTGAAAAATGGAACGCGGCCCCATTCCCTTTTTTATATGTTATAAATTTGAAAAATGGAATGCGGTTCTATTCTATGAAATGTGACCCTGTTTCATAAATGCAACCCTGTTATACAAAATTTGAATTGTCGCTCCAGGAATAGCTTCGAGTTTTGGTTTGGTAAAAGGCTTGGTTAATCGAACCGTAGCCTTGGATCTGGTTTGACCTACACTTTGGAGGCCATCTCAATATTCAGACAAAATACACACTTTGGACAAATATCTGAATACATTGTCTGTAGAATTAGATTATGTAGATTCCAAATATTCAATTTGTTTTTAAATTTGATTAATTTTTCTATTTTTCAATTAATGTCTACTGAAACAGCTGCAAAAACTTGAAATAACAAGCTTTCTTTTTAGTTTAATAACTTTTTTATTTCTACATTTTTTGAAAAACAAATTATATGACATCAAACTACAGACAATTGTATACACTTTGAAAAATAAAAATGATAGGTTTAGGTCAAATTATGCTTGCCGAAAAAAATATTCCGATAAAAAATACAAAAAATTATTGCCAAACATAATATTATCACAATATTATTTTGCAATGTGGCCTTGAAGGCGTGTTATTTTGCATTATTTCACGACTTGCAATAGTACTACTTAAATCAGATACGACATTATTTTCTTGGTCATATGTGTCTGAGACTCTAAAGCACTTTTTGGAGAAAACATGGTGAACAGGTTCAAAATCTGCTTTTGGTCTTTATGTCTGCATGATGTTTTAAATAGTCTTACTCTTGTTCATTCTTTGTTTGGCAATAATTCCATAGGGAACTTGGTTCTTTCTCCTCAACAGTTTATACTTTATTTGATAATAAAAGTTTGTTGATCCTCTTGTAGTCATTAATGTTATTTCCTGAATTGAACTGCCGAGGTCCCTTTGCTTTGATCTTTAAATATTTAGTGTCTAGGTTTTTTGTCACCGTCCTTAATAGTTCAAATAGGAGTACCACTTGGCAAGTCAACTGCATCAGCATAATATTATCTGATTCAAGCCTATTGTGTTGCACTGCCTATATTTTATCTTCAACAAGGTGCAACACTGAAGACATTGCTGAAGATGTAGTTAAAAGCTTTAATAGGTTTGAAGAATAATACCACAAATAAAGAAGCTTCCTTGTTTGGAGTTGAGACAACCTTAAGAAGTCCTTAGTAAGCTAACTCCCAAGAAGACCAAAGCTTCCTTGCTTTGGTGAGTGAATTATCTGTAATGTCCCTGCTAATATTTAAACAATTTTTTGACAAATTGAAATATATTTACTTGTAACCTTATAAATCCTAAATTATATCAAGGTTTACTAGCTACATTTATGACTCAAATTTATATTTCAAACTTCATTATTTTACCCTAAAATAACAAACCCTAACCTATTTTACTTGAATCTAGCAAACCCAAATTTCTCATGATTTACATTAATAATAACCTGACACACACACACACACACACACATATATATATTAGAATAATCTTCGAATATCTTGTTTATTATTATTTTAATGGTCAATATTCTGAATCTTGTAAATATTAGAATGCTTCTGTTGGAATCATTTTCCGTTCCACTAAAATCTCGAACTATCAGTGCCCGATACAAATGCCAGATTTAACCCAACCCATGGGAGGCGGTTAAGCCATGTGACGAGTCCCCAAGGAGGTGATCACCACCAAGTCAATAGTTTCTAATATGGTTTTATTCTTTCGTTATTAGAATGTTTCTAATAACAATGATTGTTTCGTAATAGAAACATCGTCTTTGTAAACTATATATGAGCATCTTGCTCTTTCATTAATTCATCTAATATTTTACCAAATTACCTGTGTAATATGGTATCAGAGCCAGTTATAATTTCTTTATTGAAATTATTTGCTACAATTTTTCAAAAGTATTTTGGTTTGTTTTGCACAAATTCGTTTTCCATAACATTGATTTACAATTGTTCCATGTTGATATCTGTGGACCTATGGCTACTCCTGTTGTCGGGTCCAAGTACTTTTTACTTTTTGTTGACGATTTTAGTTGTAAAATGTGGGTGTATTTCCTTCATTAGAAATCAGAGGTGTTTGTTTTGTTTCAAAAGTTCAAAGCATTTGTAGAAAAATAGTCTGGTCAACATATTGTTACTCTTCGAACTGACATTGGGGGAAAATTTTGTTCCTCTGCCTTCTCCCATTTCTATGAACAACATGGCATAAAGTGCCAATTAACAACACCCTATACCCCTCAGCAAAACAATGTCGTTGAGCATAGAAACTGCACGATCACCGAAATGGCCTGGTCTATTCTTGAACACAAGTGTTCCAAAGAACTTTTGAGCTGAAGTAGTCCACATTGCCATCTATCTTCTCAACCGCTCTCCTACAATGGCTATCAAGAAATAGACTCCGGAAGAGGCGTGGTCAGGCCGTAAGCCCAGATTCAATCATCTCAAAGTTTTTGGCTCCATTGCTTTTGTTTGGATCCTTGATGCTAAACACACCAAGTTGGATGCCAAGAGTCAGAAACCCGTGCTAACTGGCTACAATGATACTCACAAAGCCTACCAACTGGTTGACATTGAGACAAATTGTATCATCTCCTCCAGTTATGGATTCAAAGGATCAGTCTCTCAAGGTTCAAGACTTGGGTGTCTGTCTTCCATTAGGACCACTTGATGGGAGGGCTCTAGCTAGGAAGGCTTTAGCTGTTCCTGTTCTTGCATCTCCAATAGTTCCTTCTCCTATAAGATCACCCAGACATGCAACTACACCTAATTTTCTTCAGGATTCATCTGATCTTCTGTTTGATGAACTTGATCCTGTTCTAGCTCTTGCTACTGATGTTGGCACTTCTACTCTCTAGCCTAAATGGTGGGCTAAGATGATTGGCGATCTTTATGATGATGAGCTCATCAAGGGTAGAACTACTTGGAAGAAGAGCAAACCTTCTGCTTCTGTAAATTGCGCTCTCATGACCAACATTCACAGTGTGTATGAGCCTCAAACATACATAGAGGCGAAAGGGATACATGAGTGGGAAGAAGCTATGAAAACTGAGCATCATAGTTTGTTGAAAAATAACACTTAGGTTCTGTCAGATCTTCCTTCAAGGATGAAACCCATCAGATGCAAATGGGTCGACAAAGTCAAATACAACGTTGATGGTACTTTAGATAAGTATAAGGCTCATCTTGTTGCCAAAGGATTTTCTCAACGTGAAGGAATTGATTATGAAGAGACCTTTGCTCTGATAGCAAAGATGAGCACCATTAGATTAGTCCTCGCCATGGAAGCTCAGTGTGACTGGAAGGTCAATCAAATGGACGTAAAGAGTGCCTTTCTGAATGGTGAGTTACAAGAAGAGGTGTACATGACGCAACCTCCTAGATTCAAGGTTGTCGGTAAAGAACACCAGACACTCAAACTAATGAAAGCAGTTTATTGCCTCAAACAGGCTCCTTGGGCATGGTACATGAAAATTGATAAGTACCTCATAGGTCAGGGTTTCCAAAGGAATCCTTCTCACTCAAATCTGTATGTCAAGACTACTGGCAGTGATATCATCATTCTAGTTATATATGTTGATGATTTGATAATCACTGGTAGTTTGGCATCTTTGATTTGGGGAATCAAATAGAATCTGTCAGTCTTTTGACATGATTGACTTTGGACTTCTCCACTACTGCCTAGGTGCTGAAGTTTGGCAGCAATCTCACGACATCTTCATCTCTCAGTCTAAGTATGCAAGGGCTCTGCTAGACAAATTGAGAATACAGGACTACAAACCTGCATCTACACCTATGCAGTTTGGTTTGAAATTGTCAGCCAAATCTGGTTCTCCTATTGAGAATGAATCCACATTTAGGCAACTAGTGGGCAATTTGTTCTATCTCACCACCACTAGACCTGATCTCAGCTTTGCAGTGAGTTACATATCCCACTTCATGATATCTCCTACTTCAGATCATTGGGCTATAACGAAGCGCATCCTGCACTATTTCAAAGGCACTTCAGACTTTGGTATCCTCTATGGATGAACCGAAGATCCCAGACTCATCGGTTACACTGATTCGGATTGGGGAGGCTCTATTGATGAATAAAAGTCCACTAACAGGTATATCTTCAGTTTGGGCTTAGGTGCCATCACTTGCACTAGTAAGAAGCAACAGGTTGTGTCTCTTTCCTTGACAGACGTTGAATATCGGGGAACAATCAAAGCAAGTTGTGAGGCATTTTGGCTTCGCAAGATGCTTTCTGACATCCATATGTCTCATGCAAGCCCTTCACCCCTCTTCTGCAACAATCAAGGGGTGCTCAAACTTGCTAAAATCTAGTCTTCCATGAGTGAACCAAGCATATTGATATTCATTGTCACTTCATCTGTCAATTGGTTGAAGATGGATCTTTGGATTTGCAGTATGTTCCTACAGCGGACTAGACTGCAAATATGCTCACCAAGCCCCTTCTAGATAAGTTTGCTAAGTTTAGGGGGCTCCTTGGTGTAGTTGACAAATTGACCTTTAAAGGAAGGTAATTAGAATGTTTCTAATAACAACGATTGTTTCATAATAGAAACATCGTCTTTGTAAACTATATATGAGTGTCTTGCTCATTCATTAATTCATCTAATATTTTACCAAATTACTCGTGTAATAATATACTTCATATTTATATAGTTTAACAAGGTTTAGTAGTGAACCAAAATTCCTTCATAGCTTGTACATCAAACCCATAATTTTCCTTTCATGGATTTTAGATGACCATTGATACCTAGATTTACAAACAAAGCCAAATAATTAAAGATAGGTTTCTTAATACCATCCTATATTTATTATACTTTGGGATTACACCAAAATACACAACAATAACATAAATGGCGACAATAACACTGCTACGATTACATTGACTGTCCAAATTTACTAGTTGAGCCCAAAAATGGAAGATGGAATTGTAGGACTGTTATGAAGCAGGTCTAAAAATACATTACATTACTTTGCTACAACATCTATACAAATTGAAATACAATGCATAGTTCAACAACTGATGACAATTGCAATCTTGTGCAAATGTGATATCACTAATATCTACCACCAGGAAGGCACGAACATGACCTCTAAGTGAGACCATTTCTTTTGGCCAAAGGGGTTTCATCCTTGATGTGTGAGATTCAAAGGGTTTTTGTTGTTGAACCTCCTACAAATTTATGTTTTTTGTCCATAGGTCTAGATGCTTGAACTTTTGTGTTCACAAAAAGTTCTAATTACAATTTTTGTGTATATTTGATGAGAATCATTCCATCTTGTTCTTTGGTCCATTATACACCTAGAGAGATGTCAAAATTTGCAACAATGGCTTCAATCCCATCATTGGTACAGGGTTGAGAGCACGTACTTATCTGGTGCTATTTTCCTTTGAAACACACCTAAAATTGTGCACACATGGTTGGTTGTACTTGGGGGGCATGGGGGAATGTCCTCTGCAAGCTGCAAATTTTCAACTCAATAATGGCGTGAGATCCCATCGGGTTTGAAACCCTAACTATCACATTTATGCAAATAACAGATGTGATAACAATAGGCCATGATTTCTCTAATGGATATTGAAAAGAGTTTCCCAATACAATCTAAGTGAAGGTTTCTCTTAACATGCAACCTTTTAGTGGAATCAGAGCCTGATTTCCTAGTTCAATTTTTTCTATCACATGGCTATGAATATCACCTGTTTAACCATCTTGGACCACTTTCATCCTTAGTTTTAGCAACCTTTTTCTTTTCAATGAATTTTGACATCTTCTATACGAGGCTTTGAACTAATCTGAAATTATTATGGTAGTCACGGATGTAGAAAAAATCAACAGAATTGAGATCTTTTGATCAATAAAATCTCTTAGACTATGTGATTCAACCCTCTAGTCTATTGTGCTATGTTACCGATTGCTGAAAACAACTTCCCGTATCTAGGTCCAATTCATTTGCAGTCCAGGTGGGATTGAATAGGGACCTAATATTATTTTATTTATTATTTTCTTCCATGCAATTTTTTTTTGTCATCATGCTTAATGTAACAAAAGAAAAATGGCCCGGGTCACTATTACTCATAGCAAACCAATCAGTGTGTTTAAACATGATGGGGTTTTGGTAGTGATGTTATTGTTGTTAATGCTACTAATGTTTTAAGTTTTGTATGCTGCTCTTACTTCTCTATTTTTCCTCCTAGTTTTAAGGATTTATACAGCTGTTGGGAAGTTTTATGGCTTGTCTTTTTATGACAAATCATAGAGTATTACCTGATGCATTTCTCTATAAAAACCAATTATTACTAGCTTCATGCTATTGAAAACAACACATGCTTTACTTTTTAATAACCTTATGTGTCTACACAAAGGAGGCTGCAACTTTTGATATTGAAGTCCATGACTACATATTATTTTATTAAACTTTTATAAGCCCATGACTAAATGGCATTTAAGGACTCCATATTATCTTATTAAGTCGATGACTAAATGATTTTTATGTGGTTATTTGAAGGTCATTTCCATATTTAGGCTAATATTATTAAATTTTTATTCTTAATATGGTTGTTACTTTATTGTGTGGATGAATTAACATCCAATTTTGTTTCTTTTTATTCCTGGTTAATACACAAACTTGAATAGGTAACATAGGTTTTAAGGTGCTAAAATATTCTAATATTCAATTGTGTGATCATTTTCTCAATATAACTCTATAACTTGAAGACATCGACTGTGGATGTATGGCTCTGGATGTGAGATGTGAATCAATGTGAAATTTGAATTATGATATGTCAAGTCATAAGCATGATGTGCTAGAGAGAAAACTTGATGATCTAGAATAGGCCATACAATTTGGTGTGAGCTTTCATCAATAGATGGAGGTGGAATCACAATGCATGTGATGTGACTACACTGCTCATCACACAATATGGCCTACTATGTAGAATCATTGGAAGACCATGTATTAAGCCCACCTAGGATGGAACTTTATTTTAGTTCATGTTTACAAAATACACATGTACTAGCCCCACAAGACAAGAATACATGGTGACACTTTAGAAGTTATAACGTTTTTTTAGTGTCACCATTGAGATACATGGGTAGCTTCTAAATTCATCTTAACCGCTCCTTGGTATAGGGATTTTTCCTATGGGTTTTCTCTTTCTCTTCTTTTAGGAGGTACATTCTTTTTATACTTTGTGATTTTTTCCATAATTTACATGGGTACCTGTTGTGACCTTTTCACACCACCCCATTGCAAATGGGGATCCCCTATTTTTTGGTTCATCGGACCCTTTTGGCTTTGTTTTCTCGGTTGCTGTGGTGTTAGTCTCCTAAGTTCCTCCCATTTCATTGAGAAGTGGTGATTTTGACTAAGTCTTGAATGGAGATTAGTTTCCTGCCATTTAAGGCCTTAGTTTTGAAATGTTTCCTAATTTAGAATTGTGAAGTTGAGTGAAGTGTCAAGTTTTGAATTCTCGGACGAGTGAGCCAATGAAATTTTAAGTCTTTTGGTGAAGTTCCCATTTTGTCATTTTGGGCTATTGATGAGCACGAAGAAGGCAGCTCTGTAAAGCAATCAAAAAAGGTACTAGGAAACATACTTGAGAAAGTTAAAAGGACACAAAGGGCATTCAAAAGCGAAAATCATGAAAAATGGTTTAGTCTAATGAATGTCTTTGAAAAGCATTCAAAAAGAGAAAATCATGGAAAAACATGAAAATTTACTAAGTATGGAAGAGTTTCTTGATCTCATCCATGCTCAAAATTGGAAAAGTGTGAAAACTTACCAAGTATGGGAGAATTCCTTGATTTCATCTCATCTATAAAGATATAAGAAAATGGTTAAATATCAATAAAAAAAGGATGTAGGTAAGAATTGAAAAATGGCTAAGTTTGAAGAATTCAAGAGCACCAATTCAAGTTTGGCAAGGGAAGTATTTTTCCATAGTGGATTTCCGCCCATGATCATTCTATCCCATAAACATTAAATTCACTGTGTTCAAAGACATTGTAGAGAGGAAATTCATCAAGAAAGATTGTGTCTAAAGGCACTCAAGAACTATATGTGAGAAACTTTTGCAAGATTTTGAAAATAGAAAGTCATGGGATCTGTGAAAAATGCCAAATTCCCTCCAACACAGGTCAACAAGTACATAGGAAAAGCCGGACAAATGCAAAATTCTTTTAAGGCATGGAAAGTCCAGTGCAAGGTTTGGATTCGCACCCATGAGCTCCATAAAAGCATGTACTAAAGAACTCCTTAAAAATGCTAAAATCCTACCTCCAAGTCCCCAAGATGCCCAACAGATGTTCAAGCACAGTTGATTTGAAATTGAAAGCCCTCTATTTATGTTGAATATACACTCAACAGTGATGAAACAACTAAGCCAAGGAAATGTTCAAAGAGTTGAAAAGGAACTCTTCACGATACTGTGATGAAATTTTGCAATTCGTTTCTAAGACCTTGCTAAAGTGTGCCTAGGAACTTGAATTGATCTACCTCCAAGCATTGATTGTGCCTAGTAGCGAAGAGGTCAAAGAAAGTCTGTTGTTTTGAATAATATGTACTTGTAGACATTTAAATGCAAGTCTTGAAAAGTAATTTCGAGGTTCAAAGTCCCTAACATGGCTCCATTTGCACCCTTGATCGCAGATTTCATCACTTGGAAACTCTGCTTTAATGCCAAAGTCCGACAACATAGTTCGTATGCACTCATGAGTGCAAATGTTATATGGTTAGGGAAAATGTTATAAGGGGAGAAAATCCATTAGAGGGCTGCATATGTGCTCATAGGTGCTATTTCTCTTCAACCATGAAATCCCGCTCACACAAGAAAAATTGTCATGTATCTCCAAATGCGCTCAGAGCGCAAAACTCATATGGTGAAGGAATGTGTTTAAGAAAAAAATTCTATGGGATGCCCTCAAATGCACTCAGAGCGCAAGTCCTCCAATGTCAAGGAATCCTGCCCAATAATAGAAATCTGATACATCTCCTAATTTGCACTCAATAGCACAATTTCCAATATGTTGGGGAAGATGTCAAGAAGGTGAAATCTGCAAGGTCTTATTTGCACTCACCAACGCATTTCTCACATAGTGAAGGAAATTTTCCAAAGTTTAATAATCCCTCACATTTGCAAATATGCACTCAAGAGCATAAATTATACATGGAAGGGAGATTTTTCAAAAATCTTAAGTCCAATGCAATAGCTCATATGTGCTTATAAAGGACTTGTTTCAAAATGGTTCCTCAAAAACTTGTGAGAAATATTAAAATTTTGTGGCAAACATTAAAATCCTTCTCAACACCCATGGAAATAATTAGCAGATGCGATGTAAATTGGTTGAGCGTTGAAAGCTTTTGCTAAGTCTAATATGCACTCAAGGCAAAAGAAATGGAGTGGATATAATTCAGCTAGAGTATTGGAAAATTTATTTAATATTGTCATGAGCCGTAATCGGCATATGTACAATATCAATGCATATATATTATTAATTCAAATACACATCTCCTTGAATATAAACATGTGTTAAAATCCTTATGTCAATAAATATATCTATAATAATTAATCAATATTATAGATAAATAAGTATATTAATATCAGTGTTCCATAACTTGCGGCGAGTCATGCGAGTTTAGGTGGGTTGCGGGCCGTGCAGTCGTTGGCGGGTTTTCATGACCCGTCGCCATGACTCGAGGGGTCATGGGCCATGACCCGCATGACTCGACCAAGTCATGCAGATCATGTCATGACTTGGGGGGTTTGGCGGTCATGACCCTCACATATTAAAGAAAGAGGTTTCTTTATCTTAAAGCTACAATAGTTTATAGTATTATACTTACTCTAATATGCCAGAGGAAGAAGTTGCAATGCTCGTCTGTGAGCCCCCAACTTCAACAATATATGATTAATGCAGTAAATTTGCATCAATCACCAAGCTATGGCTAGTGCAAGATGCAAGGCATAGCCTAGAAAACAATGCATTACAAGTTCAATCAACTACAATACAATAGAGATTGTCTTAGTGTTATTTTGTATAATAATTCAAATAATATTTTCACATGATTTTCTACTCTTGAGCAGGGATCTTGTATTTGCTGAAGACAGATGTACAGGCAAAGAAAACATATATATGGCATGTAATAGTTAGTAACTATTACATGCCATATATTTATTTTCCTTGCTTGTACTTATGTGATGGATGTATGTTTATGTATGTGATCAAATTAGCTTCTATTTGATGATGTTATAGTGTCTTTAAGCTTTACTCAATAATGGGTGCATGAAACAAGTTTTAAATTGTTAAAAATCTCTTAGTTTCAAGTGTTTTTTCATTTTGCTGAGTCATAGTTGAGTCGTAGCCGAGTCACAAGTCGAGTCGACCTTGCTGAGTCATAGCTGAGTCCAAGTCATAGAACTATGATTATTATTATTAGTAAATGTACAATATGTCAGTATACAATTAATATTATTGTTAGAAGTAACAACAATTAATCAATTAATAATCAATCAATATAATATTCATAATAATAATCAATATATAATTAATCATTATCAAACAATAATATTACTAAATCAATATAATAGTAATTAGTCCCATAATAATCTTTGTATTTTTATATTTAATAATATTAATAATGTTATAAGCCTTGTTCGAATGACACTCGAAATATATTGTCAGATGGCATATCAATACAGAAGTGGCACCTTGGTCCATATCGGTCCATCCATGGTGGCTAAGGGACGTATCCATAGAGCCACGCACACCAGTATATGAAAGGGGATGATATCTTTGAAGGCAAAGGGGGACCATTGAAGGATAAGGAATGGAGAATAGGATTTATAATTGGCATAACTAGAAAATAAGAAAATTATATTAGGAGGTGACGGTACCCATTTCAGAGACAACAAAGACAATATATCTATATATATATTTGGTATTTGATGGTATCGAATCATAGATTATGGAAAATATGTATGTTGCTGATAGAATAGGAGGATACATGACCATCAATATGTAGTCTCTTGGAGACCGAGGATAATCTGTCCACAAATAGAAATATATATATATTATGTAGTCTCTGATTATTGGAGGGAGTAATACAGAGAAAGACCAAGGAATGAAAGGAAAAATAAAAAGCACATTGGTGAATATGTGCCTACCCATGAACGACATTGGAAGAATGGAGAATATACAAGTAATAATCAGCATTGATGAAACACTACAGTCAGTGCTGATCTGTAAGATATAGACAGTGCATATATAGAGTACACACACACACACACACACACATATATATATCTATAATAATAATAATAATAGATATTACATTTAAACATATATTAATAATATTGAAACACACACATATATGAATAATATAGATCATAGAATCTACAATACAAAAGATAATTTTGAACTATATAAGGATTATATAGATATGAAATATATATCTGAAATTATATATCTATATATGGAGAATATGTCTCTCTATATATATGGAGATTATACGTTCATGTTAGAATTATATATATATATGTGTGTGTGTGTGTGTGTGAGAGAGAGAGAGAGAGAGAGAGAGAGAGAGAGATTAATAAATATGTTTTCTATATTGAAATAGAAATTCTAAATAGAAATATTAAACTGATATATCCAGAATAGATCATATGAACTCATCTTCTTCATCTCACTAAAGCATCTTTTGAGCGAGAAGGTTGTGGAAGGTAGAGGCAGAGTAATTTCCAGCACATGAGGGTTATCCCAACACTAGGGTTAGGCCTCGAGGGAAACTGCTTGTAGCTTGTTTCACGCGACCTAGGCCCTATAACTCTTCCACTCTTGATGGCCTTAGAGAAAGAGAGAGAGAAGGATTCGTCCATGATCCATACAAGAGATATTTTGGCATTCATACAAAATATGTTTCTTTACTTGTTCTATTGTTGGTTTACATTTCTTGAATGATTTTGCATAACTATGGATAATATATAAGATGTGATGCTTAATAAGAATGATTCCCTAATTCAATATTCCTAACTTGCACTAATTTATGGAATATAAGTCAAGTGATAGGAAAAGGGGTCATTAAAAATATTGTTAAAGGAATTGTTAAAAAGTGGATTTAAATGTAGTTAAGTATGAGAAATATTAAAATCCACAAGGGGTTGAAAAGAAAAGATTAAAATTTTGCCTAAATCCACGCCAAGGAAATTGTCTCCAGCTATAACTCATGCGCTCTATAGCGTTGGGTTATACAGGCAAGAAATATTTTGTAAATATTGAGATCCTTCAATTAAGTTAAATGTGCACTTAGGAAGAAGTTAAAATGGAGGTGGATGTTATTTGTTTGTGAATTTTCTATACATCAAAGACCAAAACTTTCAAAATAATGGAAATTTATCAAATGATGATCATGGAAGGAATTGCGAGGGAAATTTTAAATCTAGCTTAAGTGAAAAATCAAAAGAAATTTGAATTACGATGACGGCGTTAAAATTCAAAAAAATCCAAGTTGAGATAAATGTGGGAATTTTTGGAAAAAATAATTAATATTGGAATTTTTCAACATTCAATATTTGATTAATACAAACTTTGGAACTAATATGATGGCCAAAATATTTAAATTCCAACTCATTCGAGTGCACCCATGACGAAGCTTGTGGATAAAGCTAAAATACTCAAAATAGCATCTTTCAAGGAAGATTAGACTTAAAGACAAGTGGCGATTTTTTTTGTAAGTGAATCTCTCCCAGAATGGCAACTTGGAAGAAAATTTAATGCAATTGCTTAAAATTGACCCATTGTCAATTTAACAGGTTTGGGGCTGCATGTCTATATAAGAGATGAATTCTCATTTCATCTCACATTCAAGAATTGGAGAACTGAGAGTAGAGGTGAAGATTTTGGAGAATATGAGAAGAAAATTGAGTTTCGAAGAGGAAGCATGAAAATTTCCAAGAGGAGGGAAAGAATTCTGGAGAGAGTCTTTTTCTACAAAGAGGTGAACTTACAGTGAGTTTGAAGAATTAGCGGAAGAATGTAATGTTCCTTCTTATTCTTCTTTGATAATATCCTGGTAAAGGAATCTGTATACAACCCGCTGATTTCCTTCTACGTATTTCCTTGTTTTACTTCCTTGTTTTACTTCCCTGTTATACTTTCTTTTTATTCTTTTCTTTTTTTTTTGTGTTCCCTGTTCTGTCCGCATGACAAGGGATATATACCCATGTGGGGAGGGGAGTCACGTCCCTCCCACACACAGCCGCACCTTAGTGGTGCGGCTGTTCACAGCCTGGCTGTGAACAGTCGCACCATTAGGGTGCGTCTTTTTACTAATGATTCGCTGTGTTTAATATTATTTATCTATGATTAATAATGTTTATTTATATTTCATGTTTTAATATTATATATATATATATATATATGTATAAATATATATATATATTATAAGTATTAAATTTATAATATATTTATTATTATTAATTTTTAATTGCATATTATAATATTTATTTTATAATGTAAAGATTGTTTAATGTAGATGATTTTACATTAAATTCATGATTAATATTATATATTGAAATTATTATATTTGTAATTTAATTAATACAATAGATTTTATAAATTTCTAATGAATTGGATTTATAAAGAATTTAATTGAGGGTCATCACAGTTCCCCCTTCTTCAATTTGCTTGTCCTCAAGCAATTTGAGATCTTCCTCTTTTTCCCAGGTAGCATCTTCGTCTGGTAAATTTTTCCATTTCACTAGATGTTCAGAGATGGTTCGATTTCGTAGCTTCCTTTGTCGGGTATCAAGGATGATTTCTGGTTGTAGGGTGAGCTTGCCCTCTTCATCTAGGGGTGGCAATTCCTCACAAGGTAGTGTACATTGTCCGAGGACTTTCTTGAGTCTAGAGACATGGAATATGTTATGTATTCTACTTCCCTCAGGGAGTTCAATCTCGTAGGCTACTTCCCCGACCCTTCTTAGAACCCTGTAGGGTCCATAAAATCGAGGCTTCAACTTTTCTGTCCCATTCTTTTTTATAGATGTTTGCTTATAGGGTTGTAACCTTAAAAATACAAGATCCCCTACTTCAAAGATTCTTTCAATGCGCTTCTTATCTGCATAGATCTTCTGTTGATTTTGAGCTTGTTGGATATTTTCTTTCAAGAATTTGAGGATATCTCTACTTTGCTGAACAAAATCTTGTGCCTTGGGTACCTTGCTCTCTTGATGGATCGGTTCTCCGAAGGATGTGACTTCATATCCGTATAGTGCTTGGAAAGGGCTCATTCCTATAGACATATGGTGTGTTGTGTTGTAGCAGTATTCCCCCAAATGTAGCCATTTGATCCACATGTTTTGTTGCCCAGTTACGTAGTTCCTTAAATAACCTTCCAGCCACTTATTCACTATTTCTGTTTGACCGTCTGTCTGAGGATGGTAGCTGGTGCTAGGTGTTAAGGTAGTACCGGCTAATTTGAAGAGTTCTTGCCAAAACTGGCTAATAAATTTACTGTCCCTGTCACTGACAATACTCTGGGGAAGTCCATGTAGTCTAAAAATTTCTCTAAAGAACAATTCTGCTATCTGGATTGCCTTATATTCAGTTGAGACTGCAAAGAAATGGGCATATTTGGTGAGTCTATCCACAACTACAAAGATGCTGTCCTTTCCTTGTGTTTTAGGTAATCCTGTGATGAAATCCATAGATATGCTTTCCCATTTTTGGTTAGGAATGGGTAGGGGCTGGAGTAACCCAGCGGGGTAGGAGAGTTCAGTCTTATTGCGCTGACATATCATGCATTCTTGTACATGTCTTTGCACATCCCTCTTTTGATCCTTCCATGAATATCTTTCTCTGATATGTTTATATGTTTTATAACATCCTGGATGTCCTGCTAAAGGATTGTCATGGAATTCTTGGAGGACTTTATTCTTGAATCTAGATTGAGGTGTTAAATATACTCTCCCTTTATAGAGTATAAGGCTATCTTTAATTGTAAAATTTTCGTTAGGTGGGCTTCCTTGTAGAATCTCCTTTGCTAATGAGTCTTGGTCATATTCCTTGATAATTTCTTCCTTCCACCTCTTGGATATACTAGAGATGTTGTTTAGGTGTACCTTTCTGGATAGTGCATCTGCTGCGCCATTATTCACCCCTTTAACATACTCGATATCAAAGTCGTAGGCTTGTATTTTGCTTACCCACTTTTGTTGTCTATCATTGAGATCCTTTTGACTTAGAAAGAAACGTAAACTGTTGTGATCTGTTTTTACAATAAATTTTCCACAAACCAAGTATTGACGGAATTTGGCTAAGGCATGCATAATGGCTAGCATCTCTTTGTCATAGATGGAGTAGTGTCTTTCCCCTGCTGTGAGCTTGCGGCTTTCAAAAGCTATTGGGTGTTTTTTCTGCATGAGTACGGCCCCGATACCTTCTCCTGAGGCATCACATTGGAGTTCAAAGGGTATGGAAAAGTCGGGTATAGCCAAGACCGGACATGTGCTCATGGTTGTCTTGAGTTGTTCGAAAGCTTGTTGGGCTTTATCATTCCAAGTGAAGGCTCCTTTTTTTGTTAGGTTGGTGAGAGGTGCTGCAATTCTTGAAAATCCCTTCACAAACCTTCTGTAATAACTGCAAAGTCCCACAAATCCCCTTAATTGTGTCAGAGTTTTAGGGGTTTGCCAATTGCTAATAGCTTTAATCTTCTCTTCGTCCACACTTACACCCGCTTCACTGATTTTGTGTCCTAAGTATATGATTTCTTTTAACCCAAATTCACATTTGGTCATTTTTGCATAGAGTGATTCAGTTTTCAAAATACTTAATACTTCCTCAAGATGTTGAAGGTGTTTTTCCCATGTCTTGCTATAAATAAGAATATCATCAAAAAACACAAGTAGATATTTTCTTAATTGCTGTCTGAAAATGTGATTCATACATGATTGGAAGGTAGCTGGAGCGTTAGTGAGTCCAAAAGGTAGGACTAGAAATTCAAAATGCCCATAATGACACCTAAAAGCTGTTTTGGGAGTATCTTCTTTTCTCATCCGAATTTGGTGATACCCTGATCTCAAGTCAATTTTTGAGAAGAATTTGGCTCCATGTAATTCGTCCATTAATTCATCAATTCTAGGGATGGGGTATCTATTTTTTATTGTCTTTTTATTCAAGGCTCTATAGTCTATGCACATTCTCATGGTACCATCCTTCTTTTTAACCAATACGACAGAGGAGGCAAATGGGCTACTGCTAGGTTGAATATGACCCATTTCAAGTAATTCTTTAATAGTTCTCTCAATTTCTTCTTTGTACTTGTGGGGGTGTCGGTAAGGAGTTGTGATAACTGGTTTTGCTCCTTCCTCGAGTTCTATGGAATGTTCGAACCCTCTTTTTGGTGGTAGTCCGGGCGGAATCTCTTCGAAGACCATTTTATATTTTTTTAAGATAAGATGAATGTCATCATGAATTTCTTGCTCCTTTGTGGGAGTTTTGTCAAGAATCATACACTGAACCATCCACTCCCCTTGATGATGTCTTAGGATTTTCTCCATTCGGTTACATGATACTATTTTTGGCGAGCCATCGGTCATGCCTTTTAATATTATTTCTTTCCCTTGATGTTGGAAACAGATTTCAAGGTTGGGGCTATCCATTGTAAACTTACCTAATGAATTTATCCAGGGCATCCCTAAGATGAGATCATTTTGTAGATTTACCACGAAGAAACTTCTTTTGATAATATGTTCTCCCACTTGGATTTCTAATTGGGGTACCATCTTTGTACATTGATCCATTGTTCCATTGCCCATAATTACTTCAAATCCTTCGAACTCCTGTGTTGGTAACTTCCTTCTTGTCACAAGTTGCTGACTGATGAAATCGTGTGAGGCTCCGGTGTCTACCAAGGCCGTTATCTTTTGTCCTTTAATTAACCCCTTAAGTCGGAATGGTCTGTTTTCATTCCCCTGTGCAATAATGGCTAGTGTTCCTGGTCTTGGTTCTTCTAATCTAGCTCTTTTTTGAGATGTCTCCTCTTCATGAGGCTCCTCTATGTTATTTATTTGACTTCTTTTGCATTGGTGACCCTTAGTCCAGGGTGTTTTACATTTGAAACACAATCCCTTTTGGATGAGTTCTCCCCTTTCTCTACAATGATGGTCTTTGCTCCAAGGTTGTTGGCAAATGAAGCATTTGGTGTAATCCTTCTTTTGGAATTCTCCTTTATTCAATGTCCTGACTGTGTTACCCTTTTGCTTTTCCTTGGATACATCGTACTCGGACATTCTTGCTTTCCTTACAGCTTCTTCTATAGTTTGGGGTTCAAATGGTTTAATCCTTATCTTGATGTGTTCCTTGAGTCCTTCAATGAACATGTAAACCCTCCTCTTTTGAGATATATCGGGGACCATTACTGATAGACTCTGAAACTTATTGGCGAATTCTTCAATTGTTCCCGTTTGTTTGAGGTGGGTTAATTCTTGGAAGTACCACTCTGGTTCCTTTTGATCGAATCTACTAATGAGTCTTTGAGTGAATTCATTGTAGGTTTTAATACATTTGTGATCTAGTGTGATTACTCCATGGTGCCACCAATTGTGGGCTTCTCCCGTTAAGTGCATTATGGCAAATTTGATGGCATTTTCTTCTGTCATTGGGCTGAGTGATAGGTAGGTGTCTAGTTTTTGAACCCATGCTTGAGCTGTTTCCTTTCCAGACCCTTCGAAGTGTGGAAGGGACATTTTTCCCACCTTGGCTTTAATGTCTTTCTCCCCATGATTTCTTTTCTGCCCATTACTTGCCATGGTTTTGGTTTCATAGTATTCCTTGAAGGGAATGAGTCTTTGTATATTGGGTTCCAAATTAGCATACAACTCGGCGATTTCTTCTACTGATTGGTTGGAAGGAACTTCACTCCTTAAGATAGGTTCTTCTCGTGGGAGGAATGAGGGTAAGGAAGGTCTCAAGGTGGAGTCCTGGGATGGAGGTTCATTTTCTGAGTGGTTAGAATTTAAATCTCCTCCTGTTGGATGGGTGTGGCGTTCCTGGTGATTATTGTTATTATTCATATTTTGGATGGCTTGTAGTATTAATTGATTGGTCTGTTCAAACCTTTCGTTAGTTTGCTCCATGAAACTCCTCAATGCATTGGCTAATTGCTCGGCCATAGCTTTTTCTCCTTTCTTCCTTTTATATGTTTGCATGAACTGTATTCCACAGGATGGCAGGATTATGCTCTGATACCACTGTAATGTTCCTTCTTATTCTTCTTTGATAATATCCTGGTAAAGGAATCTGTATACAACCCGCTGATTTCCTTCTACGTATTTCCTTGTTTTACTTCCTTGTTTTACTTCCCTGTTATACTTTCTTTTTATTCTTTTCTTTTTTTTTTGTGTTCCCTGTTCTGTCCGCATGACAAGGGATATATACCCATGTGGGGAGGGGAGTCACGTCCCTCCCACACACAGCTGCACCTTAGTGGTGCGGCTGTTCACAGCCTGGCTGTGAACAGTCGCACCATTAGGGTGCGTCTTTTTACTAATGATTCGCTGTGTTTAATATTATTTATCTATGATTAATAATGTTTATTTATATTTCATGTTTTAATATTATATATATATATATATGTATAAATATATATATATATATATATATATATATATATATTATAAGTATTAAATTTATAATATATTTATTTTATAATGTAAAGATTGTTTAATGTAGATGATTTTACATTAAATTCATGATTAATATTATATATTGAAATTATTATATTTGTAATTTAATTAATACAATAGATTTTATAAATTTCTAATGAATTGGATTTATAAAGAATTTAATTGAGGGTCATCACAAAGAAGCTTGAAATTTGAAGAGAAGTGTTTTTGAAGTAAGTTGGAAAAATCAAAGAAGAGGCATAAAGTTCTAGAGAGGGAAAGCTTTTTTTCTAGATTCCAAGAATTTAAATTTTATTCCAAGTTCGGAATGAGATGAAAAATGCCTTCTATCTTAATTCCTTGCATGATTCTTATGTCAATCATTTTATTTTGCAGGGGAAGAATTCCAATTCCAGATGTTCAAGGAAGACATTCAAGTTCGAGAATTCCAATTCCAGTGTTGAAGACATCCAAGTTTCAAGCAATCCAGTTCAAGGCATTCAAGGTTCAAGACTTTAAAAGATCAAAGTTCAATCCAACAATCCAAGACCATGGCCAATGAATTTCTATGTGAAGAAATTCCAGAATGATAGAATCATTGACAAGGGAGTCCAATCCATTTCAAGAAGATGAATTCCCAAGAAGGCACATGGAAGGAAGAAAATGGTCAAAGGAAGATAATTTCGAAAGGAAGTAATTGAAGTTGGATCTAGGTTACAAAATAATACAGTCAAAAAGTATTGCTAGACACCCAACATGCTAACATGGCGCCCAGTCATCTCCACCAGCTAATCTTAAGATCTCCAAGTCAAAATTCACTGCATTTAAGGAAGGGAATCGAGAATAGGCTATTTTGGGAAGATAAAGCATTTACTGTATAGTGGGCATTTATTTCTCCCCACTCTCTTGTTGAATGGGCTGACATAGTAGGCATTTATTACCCCACTAAGGAAGTGGCTTTGTCCTGATTGGTCAGTGTCGATCCATACATTAATTATAGATTCTCTTTTCTTGTCCTAACCCTAATTAGGGCTCAGGTAGCAAAATCTGAGTTGTTTATTCTGTTTAAATCTTGGTCATCCATTGTAATCTGAGGCATATATAAAGGCCTCATTTCTCATTTGTAAAGGACGAAATTTGGAGATTGTAGCTTATGAGCTACTGAGATAATAAAGTTGTCATTGAAGTTTGGTGATTTCTTGATGTATCTTGGTGCTTGCATGTTCTCGTTGTTCCCTCACTTAGAGTAGATTTGTTTTTAGGCACTTAAATGAATGCGATTGATAATAGTGTTATGGTGGAATTGTCTCACTCATACCTTTTGTTCTTAAGTGATTCTTAAGCACAGTGGAAGATTGGATTTGAGCCATTAGATGGATGCTTTACTTCTATCTTTGATGCACATTGTTTGTTTTGATGACATTCTTTGGGATATGAAAACTCTTTGCACAACCCTTGAAGATTGCACTAGGTTTGTGTAATTGTTAAATTTGGTGAAGCAAAGTTGGGTAGATTTCATCGTAGCAGTATTCACTTTCAAGTTCTTAGGATTAGAATAGAATTCCTCAATCCTATTCTCATTACTTTTTGCATATTGTGGAAACAAAAAAAACAGTACTCTCATTGCAATATCATTTGAAAGCTCCCATAGCCAGTGTTGTCTAAAGTCGACTTGAGAAAATTAGTTAAGGCCCTTGTGATACTAGCATATCACATCAATCGTTGAGCTTATCCACAGTCAAGAAGTGACATAAAAAGAACCTTGGAATCAATTGTATGATCTTTCGCAATCTTAGCATACACATGATTTTGATCAAGAGAGGATAGGATATCTCAATATTTTATTGTACTATTGGTAGGTCATAAAACACACATCAATAGTACCTCACATTTTTTATATCCTATTCCTTTAATAGACATAACTCTTCATCCACATGCCTTTTGATTTTTCATTAAAGCTTACCTTATTAAATTTCATTTTTTACAATTATTCTCCCTTAAGCACTCCCATTTATTACCCTCCTTTAAGGAAGTTGCAGAAGAAAGGAGGGAGCATTAAAATACGAGTCACAATTTGTTTGTACCTCTACTTGTTCTCCTTTGGTTTAGATGATTTGATGGTCAATCCATGAGTTTTTGGCTGCTTTAGACACAATGGTATTGTCCCTTTTGCTCAAAATTGCTTTAAAATGCATAATTTATGTAAAAAGAAAATTCAAACCCTATGGGTAAATCTTTGCTAAATTGACTTGATGGTGTCTACTTGGAACAAAATGAAAGCTTATTTTAGCTAATTTGACCCTTGAGTGCAATGAAGCAATTTTTTCTTCCCTAGAGACCTAATGAGTGATTTGAAAACACACAATTTAGCAAGACCATAAAACCCGAGTTAAAAGAAGCTAAGATAATATGTCAGATTGAATTAAATCACTTAAACTACCTTTCTATGGTGCAATGCTAGATTTAATAAAGTACTTGCAATATTAATCACCCTGGGAACAATAATAGAAAGATCACAATGATTCAAATGCAAATAGATGAGAATTACAAAATTACAAAATATGTTTTCAAGGTGTATTAAACTAAAGAAATGGACTATACTATATAGGCTCTAGACAGGCACAAGTTAGGTTGACAGGTGCCCCAACAGAGCAATGGAGTGGAGTGACTCAACTGTCGCAGTGGAGATGTACTCACCTTAAAGAGGCACTTGACTACTGTTAGTCAATAAGTGAATGAGGTGGAGGTGACAAAGAATCTTATCAACCAAGGAAGTTGGTATGTGCTCTTATTTCCTAATTTACCCAAGTAAATAAAATTAATCGCCTAAGTAAATAATAGTAGGTGCAATGATCAATTACACCAACATTTATTTCATTCATAATCATTTATTAATGCTAAAACATAACATGCTTGTCATTTTCTCAGTTGATGCACACTCCTATCAAATACTCAATTCATTGTACTTGCAGTCCCAGTAGTCCTATGTTTACAAGCTAAGTTATCAGGTTTGCTTGGTTAGGGGCTGGAGGCAAATGCAGATGCATCCGGAAGTTGATTCGGGAGTGGATGCGTGCAGATACAGCAGATGGGTATCGAACCATCATTTCGTCATCAGATTTCTACAATTTAGACTGGCCATGGTGATTTTGTGAGCAACAATAGCCACTATGATAAGTAGATTGGCAACGACCTGGGGAATCCTTTCAACTATGTGGGTGGAAATGGCGGATTGTGGTGTGGGCCATTCAAGACATGGCAGAGAATCTATGATTATGATATTACGTATGGGCTGAGTGAGGAGGAAGCAAAGCTTGTTTTAGGGGTGGAGGTGAGCCTGTGATCCGAATAGGCTGATGAGACTGTCATATCCGATCAGGCTTGTTTTGGATATGCTTACACCCCTTAATAGGCGCATGTGCTGTCATATCCGATATGGATACATGCTGGATATCTTACCCATGCGTATCCAAAAAACACTGATTTTCTAGCCATGTCAGATACTGTTTGATTTGATTTTTAAAAAGTCTAATGTGAACCTTCTTAAACTTAATTTTTAAAAATATCATTCATGCCATTTTGTTTCTATTTCAACAGCCCATTTTTTGGGTCTTCTTCCAGCACAACTGTACTATTTTTGTGGTGTTTTTAACATTTGATATTTACAGATTAATTTTTTTTTATAATATTACATTTATATTATGTTATTTAAATGTCAGAGATATAAAAATAATTAAGTTTTTTTTCATTGGTAAAAGGCCATAGCCGAATATTTTTTATTAATAGTTCTTAAAATGTACAATTTCCTGGTTCAAGGGAGCATACCGGCAGGAAAGAACCAGGAAGAAAACCTCCGGTTGTAGCTCCTGACAACAGTTTACATCAAAAACGGCATTGAGCCACTCCTAGATACACAAATTTCTGAAAGTTTGCCCAACCCCACCCCAAATTTCACTGCCAGTTTGAAAATACTGGCAACCGAATATATTTAAAATTTACAGTATACAACATCAGCACGTAGCCTTGTTCGGATACAAATATATTATGATCTACCACTTTACAATAGATAAAAGAGACTCAAATTACTTAATCATCCTGGCCAACTGACCCTTATCCTGGAGATGACAAAATTTACCGATGTACCAATCTTTTATTCTTTTACCTGCATATCAAGGCTAAACCAGTCTGAAACAGCTCAAGAACATCTATTAGTCGCGAGGTCAGTCTTAAAATTCAATAAACCACTAAGCTGAAAGACATTTGTTGAAATCATGTTAGAAATATATAGTCCCATCATCCAATGTTCTATGAAGTCAGTTTAACAGTGATAGTCTACATACTACAAAATGCAGTCTTAAAGCATTGGTGTAATGGGGTGATGGCCATATAAATCCTAATCAGAAACTCAAAGAAAAGGGAAACATCTTATATACAAGTACTCCTCTCTCTTCCTTGAATGTTTGATCGTGGAGAAGGTCATCACCCCCATCATTACATGTATAAGACCATTCTAGATGTAATGAATGAAATTACCTTCTTTTTTAGTAAGGTGTATCAATAACCTAGTAAGAAAATTGATCAGAATTTTAAAGCCATAAACCACTTATTTAATGTAGTTCACACTCTGTCATCTTTGATCCCTTAAACATTCATAACTTATCTCAAAGAATAATAGAAATTAATATGAAAAATCTACCTTCTAGAAGTCATCTATCTCCTAGCCAATCTCAAGGCTAAGGTAAAGTAAACCTTACAGTAATTGAACATAGTTGGAGACTAAAGCATGACTTACTCTACTTAGATTCAAAAGACTGGGAGCTTCCTGGTTTTGCTTATCCCAGCTTGGAAATTCAGTCTAAGTAGCAGGCTTTATTCTACACCTATTTTTAATAAGGAAGATTAATTTGCCAAAATCTACATTTGGGATCGCGGACAGGCAGAACATGTTTTTTCATGAGTTTTTTGGCAGCAAGATATGCTTCAAAATTTTCATTATAAAAGTACCGAGAATAGGACTACTACTGTCAAAGACTCATGACAGCTTAAATGCTTATTCTTTTAAAATACTCGGCTATATTAATGCTTACTGACTTCCAGACCCTTATTCTTCTTTTAGTTTCTTATATTTTGCTGCATTTTGATTATATGGGGACTCAACCCATAACCTCTAGTATGAACCCGTACTCCTTTAGGCTGCTTATATGAGATTTAGTACCAAAAATGTCAGTGTGCTTAAGGATAAGAACTATCAGCTACCATCATCAATTCCCGCTTCTTTCATAATGACCAATTTAGCTGCAAGATTATATTAGCTTACTTATACTTTAGCAGCTAGCCTTCATACAACTGTCATGTATATAAATATATATATTTATATATGTCCATTACCGTACTTGAGGATTTAACAAAGCATGAATATGCATTCATTTACCATGATTGAATTAACTTATACGGTGGATGCCAACTTTTACAAATGTAATGTAGGATACAATTAAAATTTATTTTTTGAATATAAATAAAATTTATTAACATATATTTAATTGTTTATTCTTTACTAAATTATTAGTAGTTATATTTGAATACTATTTTAATTTATATTTACTTTTTTAATTATGGTTTTCAATTTTTAGTAAGATTTTAAAAACTAAATGTGAAAGTAAATTTTTATTTTTCAAGTTTAGATTATATTTATTATTGTTTATTCAGTTCTTTATATTTAATTTTTAAATTTTTAGTATAATTTAGATATCTTTCTTTTTAATGTATATTTAAATTTTATTTTGGACTTAAATAATATTATTGTTAATTAAAGAGTAGGTCCTCATTCGTATAACTTTTTATCTACTGTAAATTGTGAAATCAGCTTATAATAATTTTTGTAGTAGTTATGTGTCTGTATTGCTTTTGAAGTAATGCAAATTTCCTCTAATATTAAAAGAAATTTGTGTTAAATATGTGTATGTTTTTTATGAATATTCTATCCAGCAGTACCCATATTAGGGTCTTTCAAAAATGGCTGTATCCATATTGATATCCGTGTCCGTGTCCATGTAAATTTGGTTATTTTTTGATGGATATTGTGCAATGGAGGAACAATTGGCCTCTTGTGCAATGCCTTCACTGTTCTTTGGTCTACAGGCAGTCATGGCCATAAGTTTATGGAGGACTGACATAGATATAGATGCTTTTAGTATTGCCTTAAACCTCTCATTAGTGACTTCTCTTGAAAGGCTTCCAACTGATTGGAAGCAATCTAGAGAACCCACATTGATCTCCACTTTAGTGGCTCCTCTAGATGCAATTGCTTATGCTCTTCCCACTTAATCAGCTCCCCTCATTTTCATCACCGCCACCTCATGATGTGGCACTCCCATCTTGGCAGGAGCAGCTCCTTCTCTTTCACCTTTGGCAGAATTAATGTATGGATTTAATGTCTAATGAAGGATGTTGATTGGGGAAGATAAATATGAGTAAGGAATGGTGGTAAATTCCCTATATGAGGTTAAACATAAACATCTATTCTCTTCATGCTGAGAATTATCTTAGGTGCAAATACATTTCTTCAAGAAGAAAGACTAGCTCAATATTTGCATGTTTCATGACATCATTTTGTTTAGCCATACTATTTTTAGCCACTTTTTTAGTTTTCGAGGAAACTGTTGATGTCAGTTTTGTACCACTACATAACATATAGCAATTGAATACTTGATATAGCATACCAAACACTCAACCCTCTCTTGAAAAGTATATACTCATGAAGGACATGAGAAAACTCCAAGGTTCCTTACACCTGTGGATACTAACTCAGTTATATTAATGTGATTTGCTGGTTAATCACGTAGGTGGGCTTACGTTGTTCATTCAAGGATGTCAAATTCTCGCTGTGGTGATGATAAGATTTAGCTTTGCAATGTATACTCAAATTTATATCACTTCCAACTTTGCTCTTCAAAACTCTAACTACTAAACTACTTGCTTCTTGCTTTACTACTACTCCTATGGAATGAAAAGATTGGCAAATGGACGGGGATCAAACCTAATGAAAGCTTGCTAGTGGTGCTACCTCCATAGATGCAATGATTCAAGGGGAATGAGACAAAATTACCACACAAGGCTTCCTAACAAGCCACTAGGATGCTAGTGGCCTAGTATATAAATCCCTATCAAACATTTACCAATATCACCATACAACTAGCCATCTGCTTCTATTTTTACTTTAACACTTTCTTGAAATGAAATCTACTTTAACAACTCAATGAAATTTAACTTTAACAATTGGAAGTAGAAACCATGCAATAACACCAAGTGTTTTTAATCACCATGCAAGACACAACAATGACAAGAGAAGCAATTTTGGTATTATATTAGCAACAATTTTCTTCAACCCTTTACAAATGAGAGTACTTGGCCTTATATAGAGGCTCAAAATTACAACTAACGGTAGAGATTAAGAGGCAAAATCAACGATCCAGATTAAATCCCAAAAACCCTAATTAGGGTTGCCACCCCCATCGGCCAATGAAAAGACACCACCTCATCAATGGACTAATAAAAAAAAAAAAAGTGGCAACCAATGAGAAGGCACCAAAATGGTAGCCAATCAGAATTAGACACCTACCCTACCCAAGAAGAAAGGAGAATTTGCCACTTGGGCTTTTACATCAAATGATCTTCTAATACAATTCTACCCTTTTCTTTCATCTTTTTAGCATAAGCAATGAATTTAGCTAACATGTTGTTGACTTCCTCCATGGGAGGGCAAGGTGTATGCCTCATCCTGAGCTCAGCTGTGTTCATCATGTTCTTTGCTGCTTGCAGTGTCTTCTCACTCTCCTTCTCATCATCTCTTGCAAACTCGATAAGGGCCCTGAGAGGCAAGGATGCCCAACTGTTTTTCTCTGGTGGCAACCTTCCCCAACTCATCCAATCTCAATCCAAACTCTGTCTCATTAAAATCCTCCTTTTTGATTTCTTCAAAATCAAGTGCAATCCTCGCATCGCTCAACATGCTTGAAATGAAAGTGTCGATGCTTGGACTGTATTGTGCAATCTCATCCTGTATCTCTTTGAGTACTCTCGCTCTGGCAGTCAAGGTAACATACCAAGACTCAATAATATTCTTTCCTCCTTCATTGATCAACTTGGCCTTCACCAAAGATCCCTCTGATAGCTTTATGGCTGCATGCAATCTAGGAATAGCTAAGTCACGGATTGGAAGGAAATCCTTCCACTTCCCTTCAAATGCTCTTAATTTGTCCCTAAGAGACACAAATGACCTGAATGTCGAGATAAAGGCAGGCAAGAACCTTCGCCCTTTTTGAATTGTATTACTGATCCAATTTTTAGTTCCTTGCTCTCGAGCTAATATTTCTTCCAGATTGCTCCCACTATCCTGTGGAAGGGCCGCCTGAGGCAACTGTTGGATAGGCCGACATACTTCATGATAGCTATCCCTCCAATACTTGCTTTCAATCTCCAACTCTGTAACCCTTTCGTTCGCCTTTCTCAACCTTTCTCTTATTGAAGCTATGCCTTCTTGAACCTCCACACACTCCATGTCATCTATGATTTTTCCTAGGTCATGCTCCACTATTTCATAATCTTGGGCCACAATCTCGCCCACTATCTTGCTAACCTTTGGCACCACAATCTGAACCTTTCGGTGACCATCATCATCATTCCTGATTACCTTTGCCACTGTTCCTGCAATTTGTTAATGTCTGACATCATCTTCCTTTTCCACTAACCCTTGAATATCCTCAACTGTTCGGATGGCTACAACCTCTTTCCTTGGCATAAGCATTTGTCTCAACAACAGTGGTGCAATGCATCTCCCCAAATCTGGATTTGGTTTGACTAACAAAGCATCACCAGCGGCCTTAGGCGCTTGGCTTCCTTCCCCTGTTGATAGAGCCTCGATGTCAACTGGCTTATTTCCTACATCACTGATTGTCATATCCTCCTCAACTTGGTTCTCCGAAAGAGGAGAGTACCTTGTACTGTTACTATAACCACTTGATTCTGAACTAGAGCTCACCTCTACCGCTGCCCTTTGCTCACTTGTACCAACCTCTTGGCTCCTAGCCTCAACTATGCTCTCTCTTGATGACACTTTGCTCTGTTTCTTTGCTGGAGGCTCTTGATGTTCTTTGTCTTTCTCAACCTCCAAACTCCTCTTCTTGCTCTTAACTGCTTGTTGTTGGCTACCACCCCCACCTTGTTGTCCAACCGACTCCGCTGGAATCTCCTTTTCTGGCTTCATCTTCTCATAAGTAAGGTGTACCCTCCGACTTTGTAATTGCCTAAACTTCTTATTGTACCACCACTCAGTGTGTAGCTCAACTGTTCTTGTTACTGCATCTAAGGAAAGATCTTGAGGATCATCCCAATCCACTGGATTCAACTCCGTTCCCTCTACTGTATTGTAATCTTCCCTTAGCACATCTTCATCCTCTTCCAGTTGGTCCGGAATATCAAGATTTCTCCATCTAATTGCCCTCATCATGCCCACCGATAACCTTGAGAAAGCCAACTTCTTCACATGAAAGTCATCCTGCGCATTGGCTCCAAAGTAGGAATATGCTTGAATGGATCTCCATGAGATGCCTTGATTAGACCATTAGGATTGAATCCTTGCCTTGCCCTATACCATCCTAGATGATATTGTTCTATCTCTTTCTCCGCAGCTGCAAAGGCGACAGGATTGGGACAACTATCATTGCCTATCATGAGTGAGAAGGTAACCCCTGTCTCACCTTTGAGCTTCATCATTTTGTCATATTGCTCAAGTTGCCTAGCCAACTCCATCAAAACTATCCTATCGAGTGGGTACCTTGGAAGCCTCTTGGGACAAGCCGTGCATCCAACCACTCTGATATAAGTGAATTGCGGAAATTGGATGAACCAACTCCCAAACTTCTTGATTTTTGTCTCTGCCTCCGATGAGAGCCTCCTTGCGGGTGTCCCTTGCAATACCCTTACTGTCCTCATGGCAAAGGCATCATAAAATATCTTGTAGTCCTTGGTGTTGTGCAAATGAAGTTGTGGATAGCACTCATGCACCAAGCATTGTCCGGGCCCATTGCCAATCACCCCTCTAGCCTTAAGTCCAGGATGTTCATATAGTCTTGCAATCAAATAGAAAAGGTAGGACCCCATGTAGAATTGTTTCTGATTTTGCACTGTCCTAAGTTGCAACTCTAAATTTTCACTTATAATTCTAGCCCAATCAAACTTTCTTTTTCCATTTTCAACTCCTTCAATAAAATAGTACATCCAGGTTTCAAACCGCATACCTTGAGCGGAGCCCATGACTCAGTTGAGAAGCACAATAAGATCGCCATACTCTGATTTGAAATCTGACTTGGTGACTCCCTTCTTGCCTTCGTGTAACCAATTCTACTTTAGTAGAGCGAGGTAGGCATCTTGACTATCTTGAAAGAACCTGGCGGCTTGATCCATCAACATTACTATCACACCCTTCTGCTAGGGTATATTGAACACTTCCTCTACCACCTGCCCGTTGATGTTAGCCAACACCCTCTCTCCTTCATCAAAGATGATGGAGTTGGTCACAACATCTAGCCGAGATGCACACTCCATCACCAACTCCGGACAAGGCAAGGTAGGAGGGAAGGCGGCAGCTTGCACAATCCCACACTTGTAGATCTTCTTTGCCATAGAGGACTGGCCTCCTCTCAACTTATCTCTCAATTGTATCATGTCCACTGTACCAATGTTGGTGTCACCGACTCGCTTCAATTTCGAGAAGAAGGTGGTCCTGGGCGTCATGTTTTCCTTGTCTTTCTTGGTATTAATTCCCTTTGGGTTTTTGCTTGCACTAGCATCCGCCATCCTAAACACTTATTTCTGCCCCTTCTTTCTACAGTGAGGTGGGACTACACTTATCTCTGCCCTTTCGCCTAGGGATGATCAAACATATTTCTGTCTCGCCAATTCCTATCACACTACACTTATCTCTGCCTTTTCACTTAGGGATGGACTACCACTTATTTCTGCCTCTTCGTTACCTATGAGATGGACTACATTATATCTCCCAACTTCTTTCCTGGGGGTGGGACTATCACTTATATCTCCTTTCTCCAAATCCTAAATGGAAACTACACTTATATCTCCCAACTTCAAGCCCTAATGAGATGATGAAGTGATGGATGGATGATGCAAGCAAGAAAATAGGGAAATGTACCAAGCAAGAACAAGGAGAAAATCTGTCTTTTAGACCAGCTTTCACCCTCAATCATGAAGCTTGTCTCCTACACCAAACAATCAATCACCAAAGAAAGAGATACCAATTAAGAATACAATACACTCACCAATTTTTTGCAAATTTTCTTCAAATAGGCAGGCCCTATTTGACAAATCTGTAAGCTCTCAATCTGAAAATCGCAAGCCTCCTCTATTAATCACCGCTCCCCATTTAACAAATAGCAGGCCTGCTAAACTATGGTCTCTTTGTATCAAATAGCAGGCTCTCCCTTTGACAAAATTTCGCTTCTCACTGCCTAAATAGCAGTCCTGCACCCTCAAAGTCACTGCTTTGGATAATTCGATGTCTTCATTTCTGAATTTGGCAATCCTAGGACACCAAGAGCAGGTCCTTCAATGCCCAGATCTGCTGTAAGTGATGCCCAGATTTGAAAGTGCTGCCCTCTAGATAAATTCGCTACCCTGGCAATCAAGTAGCAGGCCTGCTCCCAATATTTCGCCCCTCCAAACTCCCTTTGTGAAGTTCGCTGCCTTTGCTATATAATTTCGCAGGTCTCTGCTATATTGGGAAGTCGCTGTCTTCTCTTCTGACTAAGTTCGCTGCCTTTTTATGCCTTCGCTGCTTGATGGATGAGATGAGAAATGGTGAGAAATGGAGGGGAAGGCACTCTCCTTTATACTAAACTTTTCCCTCCAAGATGAGGGCCGACCTACAAAAAAAATCAAAATTAAATGCCTTGACAAAGGGGCCGACCTGGCTTAAGACAATAAATTAGCATTAAATTTTAATATTAAGCCTAGTTTCGAATTGAATTGGGCTCTAGACTGGCCACATGTTTCATATAAGAGGGCCCTATTTTTTTTTTTCATGTCATACGCCTCCTATAAGGGGCCCTAAATCACCTTCCAAAGCCACACGCCATATACTAAGGGGCAGACTTTCGAAATTGATGCCAAATTTTATTTCAAAGCCCAATTTTAAAATTCAAAGTAGATTTTCACACTCATTGCCCAGATTTTATAAATTTCGAGCTCAAACTTCTAATGTTAGCGCCCAGATTTCATACAAAGGGCCAGACCTTCAAATTTATAACATGGATCAAGTTTAGCTGCCCAATTTTAATTTTAATTGACCAGATTTTAATTTGCTTGGCCCAGATTTATATCCTAAAGGCTAAATTTTCGAATTTATTAGCCTAGATTTCATTTTTCAAGTTCAGATTTTATTATTAATTGTCAAGGCCAGACTTTCGAATTAGTCCATCAAGGTGATAGGCCCAATTCAGTTTCAAATTTCATTTGGCAAACCAATTCCATTTTGGCAATTTAACCTATTTATTTCACTCTCCATTTCAACATCCGAGTTTTGCAAAATTTTCCAAAAAGATGGCCAAATTTACAATTAAATTCGAAAAATGCCCAAGCCTTCAATACATCAATAATTTTCAAAATCATCCATCTAGGTCCAAAAATTTGCTAAGGCGTCTGGATATTAGGAAAAGAATGCCAAGGTTTGCTCGAAAATGGGGGGTCCCCAAATTCTTTGGGGCGATGATGTGAAACCTCACAACAGAAACCAGGGAAGTCATTGTATCCAACAGATGCTGGAAAAGGTAAAATTGTTTTCTTAAGTTGTCTTAATGCATCTTCTTTCCCAGAAAATTTGAGGCTATAACTCTCTACTAAGAAGAAACCATTTGACATCAAGCAAACTGATTTCAGTAATTGTGATAAGCCTATATTTTCTGACTTTCTTCAACATTAATGCTGTAGGAAGAAGCTGCCACACCATCTTTATATCAAGTTTAATATTGACACTGCTTCTGAACCTAGATTGGCAAGCATGGATTCATCATTTTGGATAGTAACAGTGATGTACAGAAGCTTTGTGTGGTAAAAGTGCTGCCACTTCGAATAATGTTGCTAAGCTGGAGGATAAATCATTGTCATACAATTTTAATTAGTCTACGCCACACATAATTAGGGAGGCAATTTGGAGTTTGTCATTTGTGTTCTCACTCAGATTCAACTCCCAGTCAATCTTCATTGGGGCGTTGCGACAATTACTTTGTAGGTTATTCGTGTACAGTAGTCTAGCCATATAATCTACACTTGTGCTGCATTATAAATCACAAGAAAGGTTCCTTACTCAATATGGGTTCTTGCTTGCCGTAAGTTAGCAATTTTACTTTGCTATTACAGTCCATCTTTCTCTGATGGCTTAGTTTCACAAGCTATATTACCAGTATTACATATTTTGTAGACATCCCTAGATAGCCACAGTTACTTAAATAACCAGGTTTTTTTTGCCCCCAAAAGGTCAAGAACTACACCGTCTTATTTGGATAGCATATGTGTGGGGAGTTGCCTCAGTGAATCCAACTACACGTGCCAAGTTCTGCTTAAAATTTGATTTTGAGTTTGATATTGTGTAATGGTCTAATTGTTTTTGCATGCATTTGGAGAGTGACATGCCGGTGCTTGTAAGCTTTCATCTTTTGGAGGAGAATATGTGCCATCTTAAAACTACAACAGCGTATCATTGAATTTACTCTCTGATTTCCCCATTACTAGGTCATGTGAGTTCTATGGAAGGCAGAAAATTTGGGATCTTTTCTGATGCTATTACTCAAATTTCATCATATCATGCATGTGTCTGAAATCTGTTATTTAATGCCTGTCAGTTGCAGCTGTTTGTTATAATTCAACAATGGTGAGGTTGGTCCATCAGTTGTGGCATTTCATGTTTGTCTTTGTAAAATTTCAATTCTTACATTGTACAAGCTCCCTTAATTCAATGCTTCTCAAGAGTTGCTTGTTACTTTGAGGCTTTGAGCACTCTTACAATGCTACATATTTTTTAAGATAAAATTTTGTTTATGAGAGTTTCCTGCTCTTGGGGATGGTTTTCTTAGCTTATAGAATGTTCTGCTTTATTTGCAACTTGCATTTGCTCTGCACTTTTCATAAAGAACAGTGCACTGCCAGAGGGATGATATTGTAAATAAGAGGGCTTCTGACATGATAAGTTATGTGCTCTGCAGTCTCTTTCTCCCAGTCAGAGGTTGGAAGCTGTGGATATAGGTTCATTGTCTCGGATAATAAGGGAGCAGGAAGAAAAGATGCAGATCGTTGATCAAATCAATTTTCGGCATGATTTGAAGGCTGATGATGTTTGTGCTGAGGTGCTGCAATTGCATCATCAAATGGAAAACTTACAAAAGAAACTAGATAAGAAGCCTTAAATAAAGGGGACAGGAACTGGACGGATTTCTTATGTTGGCATGCATCATTATTTGTAGGTGAACAGGGAATGAAGGGACAAGCTTATTGAGAAAGGAATACTTTATAAGGTGACTGAAGTAAAATTAATTAGGGCAATGTTTGTAACAGAATGTGTTTTTGACTCTTTGAGAGGTAAAATGTGAAATGCTGAGAATACAAAAGAGGCTGGTCAGAAAATGTTCTAATGGCAGGTCATTCTGGATACAGTTGTGAATCCAAATGGCAAAAATACGCTATGATTACCTTTGAAAGTTGTCTTTTTGAGCTTGTGAAATTCATTTAGAATCAAATTCTTTGCTAATTAACAAATGTAACAGTACGGCCAAGGTTGAGAAGATTAAAATATTTCAAGGACTTCCTTAAGGGATGAGTTGCTTCTTGCATTTCTCAAAATCTAAGGAGGGGAAAAACTATTTTACGTCTGACATGTCCTTAATGTATTGAAATAGACAATCAACAAAAAATATATGGCTAAAAAATGAGCACCAAAAAATACCAATATCAAGGCACATGAAAGATCAAATAGAAGGCATTTTAAAAATAAGTTATAGCACTAGGAGTTTAACCAAATATCACAAAATCATTGCAATCATTAAAAACAGGATATATCGTGTGCAAGCTTTTGCCCAGGTCATTGGAGTTGCTTTTACAGGCTCCCATAACAACATTTTTGTCACCTTCATTCAAAAGTAATTTCACAGTTGTCTTTACTTGTGATCACAGACCAAATATGACTCGCCAAGGATGACAACTTCTATCCTTTTCATTAGAAGCTTTTTGTAGAAGTGATGAGCTTATCTGCTCCTTTCCACTCACTTTCCTTGATGTTCTTCTATTTTTGCAAAATTATTTAAGTATTTCAAATCTGGGTTTTGTGTGATAAAGTATTTAGCTTTTGGCACACTTTCTAAACAAGCTTTAATGTGCTTATATTAATTGAAATATGTTTTCCAACTTCTGTCATTAGCCCACCGCAATTTTGATATGAAGTTGAACAAAATAGAGGCTCCAATATATTGTTCCACAAGGAGTTCAATATGCTGTAGTAAATCTGTTTATAATTAGCAGGTTAGCCAAGGAATGGTAGGAAGTATATGAGTGAACAGTAGTTTCTGGCTCTTTGTAGTGCAGCTTCAAGATGTTTTAAGACGTGAGCAATTTTTCGTCAAATTCACAGCATGAATAACCTTGATGAACATTGTTTTTATGAGAAGAAAGAGTTTATCTTTTTTTCAATGTAAGCTCTAGGAATTTCAAGGTCAGTGTTTCCAAATGCCTTTTTAGCTTTTACGGCTATGTCTATCCTGCTTTGGTAATGAAATATGCTGCACTGAATGGTATACAATAAAGTTGCCATGACACCTTATATATGATGTGTTTGATATCGAGGACTTTGGTTTTATTTTAGATAAATTACCGAGTCACATATTGTTGGATTTTGTTGTGGTATGTGGGGGAGAAGACTATTTGTCAGGAAACATTTTGTCAGACATGTTATCAGCAACATTGGTGTCAAACAGGGCTGCCCATTGTCTCCTACTTTGTTCAAGTTATACATAAACAAACTTAGAGGAGTGGTTAGACAAGCAGAGAGGTGAGGGTGTATTCTTGGCCACTTATGTGATCAAGTTGATGCTGTAAGCAGATGGCCATACCTTAATGGAAAAATCGGCAAATAGTCTATAACATCATCTTAAAGATCTAGAGCTATTTTGTTAGGATGTGGAGATGCAAGTGAACATCAAAGAAACCAAGGCCATGATCTTTACTTTGAAAGGAGCTAAGAAGCAAATAAATTTTGGGTTAGAGGGAAACTCCTTGCAGGTGGTAAATATATACACGTATTTGGGCCCTGATCTCTGCAACAATCTCATCAACTAGGAGACTTGTAGGGCGAAAATAATACAAGGGGGGGGTGGAAAGCTCTGTATACCTGCTTCAAAACAGATGTAGATCAGCTGGGCTATGGGATCGAAAAACAAAGAGTAATTTGTTTGGGCTGCTTGTTACCCGTGGTTGCAAAGTTTGGGGCTGCTGCACATTGGCTTCGAAATGGAGGCCAATAGAAAAACCACAAAAGCACCTAATCACTAGCAATTTCAAAATAAAAAGCGTGGTCCCATATGAGATTGTTTTAGTCAAAGCTGGAGCCTATCTAATTGAAGTGGTGGTGACAATTTGTATAGGGCTAATTGAAGAGAATTGAGAATATGGGGAGACATTGCTGGCCCAAAATAATGGTGGAGGAAAACTTAACCAGAAGGAAGAGTACATGGGTGAAGCAAAATGTCAAGTGGATGAACAAATGGATCATTAACATGCAGGAGTGGCCAAACTCAATTGTGAAAACTTGAAGGTACGCAAGAGAGAATGTCAAAGATGTCAGGTGAGCAAAAAAGATAACATTTTTTTTCACATTTTAATCCCACATATGAACATGAGGAAAAGTAATCTTTGGAAGCAAATATAAATTGGAAAGCTGAAATGCTAATAACTCAACTAAGAAATGACTCACACCATCTAAGGTGGGAAATGGTAAGTTGGAAAATACCCAAAGAGGTACGGGCAGATAAGATGATATGCTTTTTCTCATCGAGATTAGTGGCAATGAAGTGGCTTTACATCATGGAGTGTCAGACGTACAGGAACATTTGGTAGAATTACATAGATATGCTAAAAGTCAGATCATTAGCAACCTTGCTTGAAGAGGAGAAGATGAAAAAATGAAAAGTTACCTAATCAAATCCATAGGAGAAGAGGAAAAATCAGCATTGGGTTAGAAAACAAGAAGAATTAATTGGTGGGGTTGTCAGTTGTTTCGTTGTTTAAGGCAATTTCAGTTCTAATTCCCGTGTCACATAGACTGGATGGTCTTGTGGATGCCAATAAAAACTTTCATTTATTCATTTCATAATATAAAAATTATGCAAAAGTTAGTTTTAAACACATTTAGAAGAAGTTTTAAATACAATGAAAAATGTTCAGTCCTTAACTTGTGTCTTTAAGTCATGTCTTCATACTAAATCCATAAGCATGTTACAAACTTTTTCTTAATTCAAATACTTGTTTCATAAATAAAATCTTCTAGTGTTTGTTCAATCAACAAATGACCTTATAGTGTCCAACACGATTAGTGAGAACTAGGCCTCACTTCAACTATCTTCTCTCCCTTAATTGTATTTGTAAATATTTTGTTGTTCATAAGATATATGATTTTTTTTCTCATGAAGGATTCAATTCATTAGAGTGAAAATTTTAAGGAATTATCATGCTTTGGATTCGTGCTATTTGAGATTCATTTTTGTAGAATTTTATGAATTCTTTTACTTTATTTTGACTATACAAATAAAATTTGATTTCGATATTTGAAAGTAAAATATCTCTACAAAAAACTCTCTAATGGTGAAATGGAGTGAAAAATCAATTCTTAGGCAAATCAGGCAGATGCAGACTTGCCCTTGCCCTGTGAATTCAGCGAGCTCAAGAGCAACATTGTAGGGATTGGCAAACATGTATCAGGGAGGACCGAAAGCGATTTGGAAAGCACAGATGAATTGAGGATAACAAAGGCTGCAAAGAGAAAGGTCTGATGGCAGAAAGCAAAGATGAAAGGAATGGTGATTGGCAACATATCTAAAGGAAAGGATGAAAGGAGGTAGAAGAGGATCACGAATGCAACAATCCTATAAGTAATCCAAGAGGTGGATTAAAGGTGAGACCTAACATTTGAAATGGTTGTCATGGATTGTACATGCAACATGAGAAGGGATCCAAAGGGTGCAGGAGGCTCCCATGGATAGGTGTTCACAAGGACACATGAAGAAGGCAAGATACCCCTAAACAGTGGGGAATAGAGAGAATGGTGAATGGCACTATAAGGTAGAGCTTTGAGGATATCAAGAGGTAGATCAAGAGAAACGAGCAACCTTGTGAAAATTCTATTGTAGATACTAATTATTAATCTCATGTCTTATACAGATTATTTAACTACCAAAAATTAATTCTTAGCTAATATTGAATAATAACACAATTGCAACTTCACAAATAAAAACCATGAAAGAAACATTCAACACAATCAACATGATATTTTTGGACAAATTGTCCCTGGAAAAACCTCAAAGAGAACCAATACTGCAGATGAGGAACTTATATTAAACTTTAACAAATTAAGAGATACAAAAACTGCTTGCCTCTTTTTGGTACAGCTCTAACAATCTCCCAATTTCTCCTGCTAAGATCCCACAACTGCTATCCCCAACACTAACATTGCGCCCTTGCTAACACTGCAAGACTTATTTGCTAACATTGCAAATGCTTCTCAAACTTGTGTATTCTCCAAATGCACCATGACCCCCTTTAATACTGCTCTTATTGGAAACCAACGACTGAGATTCGTTCTCAATCAACGACTGAGATTTGTTGTCAATCAATGACTGAGATTAATAACACCTTAACAAACCCTAACCAAATTAGTTTCTAGGTGTCTCTAAAAGAGATCAATTAATTAATAAATATTGTTTTGACTCTAACCAAAGAACAACTATTTACTAATTATTACCTATGGAGAAACAACTTTTGAGCTACTCAAACTAACACTCCCTCTTAGCGAGGAAACTGTTCTGCATAACACCCAACTTATCTCTGAAGAAGATGATTTTCGCCTTCCCCAATGCCTTAGTCAGAATGCTGCTACTTGCTGCTCTATAGGTAAGTATTGTAGATGAACAATCCCCTGTTGTACACAATCCCTGATGAAGTTATCCCTGATGTCTATATGCTTAGATCTATCATGAAACACTGGATTATCAGATAATTTAATACAAATTAGATTGTTGCAATGTATCATAGTAGTCTCAACTCTCTGACCAAATAAGGCTACTAGAAACTTCCGAAGCCATATAGCTTCACATGTCGCCATGATGGCTACTATGTATTCTGATTCTGTAGAACTCAAAGCCATAGACTTCCGCTTCCTGCTGAACCAAGAGACAACTCTTGATCCCAAATTGAAGCAACACCTTGAAGTGCTTCTTTTGTCCCATGTTCTACCAGCCCAATCTACATTAGTATAGCCTATCAACTTGATTCCTTCACCTCAAGCATATCTAATCCCATACTCAATTGTACCACGAAAATAACACAACACATGCTTTGTTGTTGTCCAATGAACTCTCTTTGGCTTGACCATGAACTGATTAAGAGAGTTTACTGTAAAATCAATATTTGGCCTTGTGTTGACCAAATACATGAGATAACTAATCAACTATCTGTATAAGGTGGGATTTGCATCCTTCTCCTTAGATGTGTCTACCTTCTTCCAATTCGTGATCATGGGTGTAGACATGGCTTTGCAATCCTCCATCCTGAATCTCTTCAAGATTTCAATGCAATATTTCCCTTGTCCAAGGAAAATCTCTCCATCTGTCTACCAAACCTCCATGCCTAGAAAGTAGTGCATAAGTCCCAAATCCTTCATCTCGAACTCTGTTGCAAGGTCCCTTTTGCACTCCTCTATCAGCCCTAGTGAACTTGTTAGAAACAAGTCATCCACATATAGAACAAGAATGATAATTTCACCCCCAACTACCAAGTAGTAGAGGTTAGCATCTACTTCACTCTTCACAAAGCTCATTCCTTGTAAATATGAATCAATGAGCTCATACCATGCCCTGGGACTCTGCTTGAGTCCGTACAAAAATCTCTTCAATCTGCACACGTGGGTCTCTTTATTGTGTGCCACAAAGCCTTTTGGTTGTTCTATGTATACCTCCTCTTTTAACTCTCCATTAAGGAATGTTGTCTTGACATCCATTTGATGGATTTGTCATCTCATGTGTGCTACAAATGAGATCACAACTTGTATAGAAGTATACCTGGCCACTAGAGAAAATGTCTACTCGTAGTCTATTCCCTCCTTTTGAGAGAACCCCTTTGCCACAAACCTTGCCTTGTATTTCTCGACGCTACCATCTGCACCATGCTTGAACTTATAGATCCAATGTGATCCAACCACAACCCTATCTATTGGTCTAGGCAAAACCTCCCACACATCGTTCTGCATTATTGAGGCATATTCCTCAACCATCTCATCTTGCCACACCTAATGTTGTGCAATCTCCTGATAGTTGGAAGGCTCATTATCTACCAACTAACTAACTAATGCCACATAGTCATTGAACTTGACTAGTTGTCTCTGTTGTCTAGTACTCATCCTAGGAGCTCCCACAAACTCCTAAGTATCCCTATGTGTCTGTTGAACCTCACAGTTCCTATTGCCAACTGTAGAGGATGAAACATCAACCTCCATATCTTCTTGATGCATTGCTTGCTGCACCTGTTGCTACATATTCTGTGAACTCTCAAACATTTGAGCTTGTGCTAGTACTAGTAATTGTAATTGAGCTTTGTTTCCCTTGATTCGGTTGAGCGATCCTTGGAGCTTCTGCTAGCTGCTCACTTTGATCATCTACTGGAAAATCTTTGGACCTTCTAAATGCCTTGTCCTCCATGAATTTTACATCATGTTTGACAATAATTCTCTTGGTTCTTGGAATGAATATCCGATATACCTTTGCGGTTTCACTATACCCAACAAAGTACCCCCTCTCTGCAGTTTGATCTAACTTGGTATGTGTACCCCTTGGAATGTGACAATATGCCAAACTTCCAAATATCTTGAAGTGATTGGCACCTGGATTCTTTCCTATGAATGCCTCCTCTGGTGTCATCTTGCCCAGTACCTTATGTGGAACCCTGTTCTGTATGTATACTGTCATACTACATGCCTCTGCCCATAAGTAGTGGGGCATATCCTAATCATGTAGCATAGCCCTTGCTGCCTTCAATGTGGAACGATTCTTCCTCTCACTAACCACATTTTGTTGCAGGTTTTAAGGAACAATCCACTCTCTCTTGATTCCTTCCCTAGTACATAAATCTAGGAACTCTTTCCCTTTGTACTTGCCTCCATTGTCTGACCGAAGAACCTTTATCTTTCTTCTTGTCGAATTCTCCACAAGAGCCTTGAACTCTTGGAAGCGACTAAAAACCTCATCCTTGGTCTTCAAGAAGTATATCCAGGTCTTACTAGAGAAATCATCAATAAAAGTAACAAAGTACTCATATCCTCTGAGAGACTTCGTCGACATTGGTCCACATATATCAGAATGTACTAGATCAAGAACACCCTTGAATCTGGTGTCACTCTTTGGAAAATTTTATTTCACAAACTTCCCCAACACACATCCCTTACATACATCATCATGCTTTGTGCTCACCTCTGGAACACCTATCACTATCTCGCGAAGCAATTTAAGTGCTCCATGATGTATATGGCCCATCCTCCTATGCCATAGCTCTCCTTGATCTCTAAGATTACTATTGCTCATGAGTGCCTTAGGAGTATCAAATTGTAGCCTATAAAGCCGACCATTCCTAACTCCAATAAATATGGGTGATTTCCAATCCTTTTTCTTGATCAATACATGTGCCCCTCTAAAGAGTATATTATACCATTTATCTTGAAGGACAGATACATAAATCAAATTCATACCTAAGCCTGACACATGCAACACATCATGAAGGGAAATCATCTTGCCATTCTCCCTCTGAAACTGAATAGTCCCTTTCCCAACTGAGTTGAGTTTGGACATATTCCCCATAGAAATATGGATTCTGGTGTCCTACTCCTTGTAATTAGAGAATTATTCTCTAACTTTTGTCATATGAAATGACGCCCTAGTATCTATATACCAAACACTCTATGAGATTGAGTTAACCATACAAGCTATGAGTGTAAACTCGTCCTCCATTCTACTAGAGAGCTCATTTGCACTTGTTGAAGCTACTACCTACTTCTTGCCTTTCTTGTCATTCTTCCTTTGCGGGCAATCACTAACATAGTGGCCAAACTCATGACAACCAAAGCACTTGATCTTAGATAAGTCATTCTTCTTCTCATTTTATGGATTTGATGTTAGGATAATAAGCAAAAAATGCAAATATTAACAAACTAGAGAGAACACAATAACACATAATTTAACATGGTTCACCCAATCCCTGGGCTACGTCCACCAATAGCGAGTCCAATATCTTTATTATTATCCAGCGATTACAATCTAAAAACCTGCAACTCAATACCACCGCAGGAAGCTACAATAATCCCTCATACATTCAATCTCAAACCCTAAGCCCTTTTACAAGTATTTTTGACATAAAGAAATTAGGGCAAAAATACTCCGACTAATAGAAAATAGATGGCCAACACTTTACAATATTATTAAGTCATTCTTCGCGTCGAGGGGACCCCGCAAGGGGCGCTGCCCCTTGACCCCGTGGATAAGTCTAATTAGGCTCCACATACATAACAATCTCCCACTTGGAGACTGATCAGACTCCACAACAATATCCTCCCACTTGGAGACTAATCGACCAAAACCTGTAGCTCCCACTGGAATAATGAAACCACCCTGGACTCAACTGTTCTTTTATTCTGTTCAGTCTAGAAGACCAACCGAGGCTGAACAAGAATTCAGCTTCTCCCTTGTGACTGCCTTTTTAAACATATCTGATGGATTATCATCTGTATTTATCTTCTCTAACCTTAACTGTCCATCATCCAATACTGACCGAATGAAATGATATCGCAACTGTATGTGCTTTGTTTTTGAGTGCAAAGCAAAATTCTTTGCAAGATGAATGACACTCTGACTATCTGAATACAAATAATTTTCTGCCTGTGGATGTCCCAATTCTTCCATGAAGAATTGAAGCCATATCATCTCCTTGGCTGCCTTTGTAGCAGCAACATACTTTGCCTCTGTAGTAGATAAAGCATTCACCTTTTGTAACCGAGAAATCCAACTCACTGCTGTCCCACCAACAGTAAATACATAACCTGTAGTACTCTGTTTGGTATCAATATCTCCTGCCAAATCTGAGTCAACATAGCCATGAACAGTAGTAGAAGAGCCCCTAAAGTGTAAACACTTATTGGATGTACCTCTCAAATATCTGAGAATCCATTTGACTGCATTCCAATGCTCAATCCCAGGGTGACTCATATACCGGCTAACGACTCCCACTGCATGTGCAATATCTGGCCTAGTACATACCATAGCATACATTAAGCTCCCTACAACTGAAGCATAAGGTATCTTGGACATTCTTGCCTCTTCTTCTGGTGTCTTTGGACACATTTCTTTAGTCAATTTCAAATGACTAGGCAAAGGTGTAGTGACAGCTTTGGCATCCTTCATGTAGAATCTCTGCAACACCTTCTCAACATAATCAGCCTGAGATAGAGTTAATTTTCTGTTCTTCCTATCTCTGCAAATTTTCATGCCAAGGATTTGTTTTGCTGCCCCCAAATCCTTCATAGCAAAAGATTTTGCTAACAATTGTTTCAACCCCTTAATATGATCCATGTTAGAACCAGCTGCAAGCATATCATCAACATATAAACATAGAATAATGTAGCTGTCATTATTTAACCTCTTGAAATAAACACAATAGTCAGAATTACATCGAGTGTATCCATTCTCATGCATACAAGTATCAAATTTAATATACCATTGCCGAGGTGCCTGCTTCAGGCCATATAAACTTTTCTGCAATTTGTACACTAAACTCTCTTTACCCTTGACCTCATATCCCTGTGGCTGTACCATATAAATTTTTTCATTCAAATCACCATGAAGAAAGACTATTTTAACATCAAGCTGCTCTAAATGCAAATCTTCAATAGCCACAATACTTAAAACAGTACGAATAGAAGTCATTTTAACAACTGGAGAAAAAATCTCATCAAAATCAATACCATGTTTCTGTGCAAATCCTTTTACAACTAATCTGGCTGTAAATCTTTTCTTACCTCCATCTTCTTTCAACCTGTAAACCCATTTATTTTGCAAAGCCCATTTTCCTGCAGGTAACTGACATAAATCCCATGCTTGATTTTTCAGCAAAGAGTCCATTTCATCTGTCATTGCAGACTCCCACTGAAGTTTTGTATCCACCTGCATAGCTTCATTATAACATTCAGGTTCACCAGCATCAGTTAATAAGATAGAATACAAAGAAGGTGAAAATCTATCTAGAGGTCTACTTAGCCTTGTTGACCGTCTAACATTCACTGGGGTGTGTGGTATTTGTTGTTGCTGTTGTTGCGGAGCATAAAAAATTTCTGGAACATTAGCATTTGGAATGTCATCCAGCACTACATAATCATTTTCTTTCTTCTCATGCTGCTACAACAGATCTTTGTACAACACTTTCTCATTGAATATGAAATACTGACTTCTTACAATTTTATGATTTTCAAAATCCCAAAGCCTATAACCAAATTCATCAATGCCATATCCAACAAATACACATTTCTTTGACTTAGCTTCTAGCTTGGTTATGTTTTCAGAATCTATAAGTGCAAAAGCTTCACAACCAAAGGTTTTGAGAAAAGAATAACCCACTTTCTTAACACTCCATGCTTCCTCTGGAATACCACAGTCCAAAGGAGTGGAGGGGCCTCTATTGATTAAATAAACAACAGTGTTCACAGCCTCTGCCCACATATTTTTGGGCAGCCTAGCATGCAACCTCATACTCCTTGCACGCTCCATTATTGTCCTGTTCATGCATTCAGCCACTCCATTTTCATGTGGAGTCCTTGGTACAGTTTTTTGTCTACGAATACTAGTAGAGGCACAATAATCTTCAAATTCTTTGCTGCAATAGTCACCACCATTATCAGATCTGAGACATTTTAATCTTTTTCTACTCTCATTTTTAACCAAGCTTTTCCATTTCTTAAAAGTTTCAAATACATCAGATTTCTGTCTAATGAAATATATCCATACTTTCCTAGTTGCATCATCAATGAATGTAACATAATACTGAGAGCCACCAAGGGAAGATACCTGAGCTGGACCCCATACATCTGTATGCACAAGCTCTAATTTTTCATCTTTCTTTTCCTTCCCACTCTTTACAAAACTGACTCTCTTTTACTTTCCATACACACAACTTTCACAAAAATTCATATTAACACATTTCAGACCTGGTAGAGCTTTCTTTGAATGAAGTAATTTCATACCTTTCTCACTCATGTGCCTGAGTTTGTTGTGCCACAACGCTGTTTCAGAATCTCCAGCTACTGTCTCTTGTTCTACCTGCTCAACTGCAGCAACTGTTTCTGAACATTCATTTTTCTCTAAAACAATTAAAGTAGAGGGAACAGTATGACCTGTACAAAGATATAATGTGCCTACTTTCACATCTTTTACTACTACTAAGGAACCTTTTGAAACCTTCCAATTTTTATCATTAAAAGTAACTGTGCAACCCTCATCAGCGAGTTGCCCCGTTGAAATTAAATTTCTATTCAGCCTTGGAACATGTCTTACCTCTTGTAGTAGCCAATGATTCCCATTGTGCAACTTAATCTTGATTTTCCCTTTTCCAACAATTTGACAGGGTTCATTATCTCCCAAATAAACTAGCCCAAAATCCCCTTGGACATAATCAACAAAATAACTTCTATGGGGTGTAGCATGAAATGAAGCCCCCGAATCTAACACCCATGAATCATCAACATTTTCTAAAGACAAAAGCAAAGCATCCTCTTCAGATTTGTTACTTACCACATTTGCTTCCTTGTTTCCATCATTTTTGTCTCCTTGATCTTTCTTCCGAGACCAACAATCTTTCTTTTTATGACTTGGTTTTCCACAGTACCAGCAATCATTTGGCCCTTTAGATTTAGACCTCTTTCCCTTTGATTTTCCTCTTGATTTCCCATGATTTCTAGAGTTGTTTCCTCTATCTCTTGTTCTACCTCTTCTTTCTACGTTCAATACACTACCCGATGTGGATGCCCCTGAGCTTTTCCTACAAATTTCCTCACTCAATATAACACCAACAACATCATCAAAATTTAGGGTATTTGAACCAGAAACCAAATTACTAATAGCCATTACCAAGCCATTCCATCTTTCTGGCAAAGAACACAAAATCAAGAGAGCCCTAACCTCATCATCAAAAGTAATTTTAACTGAGGTTAACTGACTTGTAACTATATTAAACTCATTCAAATGATCAACGATTGATCCACCTTCTACCATTTTCATATTAAATAAATGCTTCATAAGAAATACCTTGTTTGAAGCTGATGACTTTTCATACAACTTCGCTAGGGTGTCCATCAAATCTTTAGCTTTCGTTGCTCCAGTAATATTGAATGCCACTGATTGTGCCAGGCATAAATGAATACTCCCCAGTGCCTTCCTATCCAAAATATCCCAATCTTCCTAAGACATTGTTGCCTCTTTCTTGGCTATTCCCTCTAATGGATGCCATAGATCCTTCTGATAGAGATAGTCCTCCATTTGCATCTTCCATAACTAGAAGTTCTGCCCATTAAACTTATCAACCTTCAACCTACCCTCGTCTGCCATTTCTCCCACTTAACTGAGAGACTCTCCCACTAACTCGTGAGACTTGCTTCAGAGAATAGATGAAAGAACAAATGAAATAACCTTGCTCTGATACCACTTGTTAGGATAATAAGCACAAAATGCAAATATTAACAAACTAGAGAGAACACAATAACACAAAATTTAACGTGGTTCACCCAATCCCTGGGCTACGCCCACCAACAACGAGTCCAATATCTTTATTATTATCCAGTGATTACAATCTAAAAACTTGCAACTCAATACCACCGCGAGAAGCTACAATAATCCCTCATACATTCAATCTCAAACCCTAAGCCCTTTTACAAGTATTTTTGACATAATGAAATTAGGGCAAAAATACTCCGACTAATAGAAAATAGATGACCGACACTTTACAATATTATTAAGTCATTCTTAGCATCGAGGGGACCCCGCAAGGGGCGCTGCCCCTTGACCCCACCTAGGGCACTGCCCTAAGACCCCGCAAGGGGCTTTGCCCCTTGACCCCATGGATAAGTCTGATTAGGCTCCACATACATAACATTTGATCATTTACTAGACCCCTTCTTTGCTTTTCCTTTTCTGACTAGGGCAACATTTTCCTATTCTACCTCACTTTTTTGACTCTTATTGTTGGCTCCATTGACAAGACTTAGTCTAAGTTCCTCCTGAGTGAAATCACTCCATAGTCGTTCCAAACTCGGTAAGGTGTCTCGTCCATTGATGACTTGAACAAAGACACCCCACTGCTTAGTAAACCAATTTAGGGCTATCCTTTCTAGCTCATCATCATCTAACTTATCTCCAACAACTGCTAGCTCATCCTTGACAAGTCTAAGCCTCATGAGGTAACTTGTTAGGTCTTCTCCCTTGATCATCTGGGTATTCCTCAACTTTTCCTTGAGAATCATCTCCTGATTAGTGGTAACATTCTGGTACAGATTCAGAATGGCATCCCACATCTTCTTCGTTGTATCTAACTCAGTGATATGTAGAACTATATGGTCCCTGACACCATCAATAATTAGCCTCCTTGCCTTGGCATCATCCTTCTTATATGCTAAGAGATGTGTTGGATCTGTAGGTACAACTACAACACTAGTCACATATTCCTTGATACCATTCTCTTCTAGCAATAAAGAAATTTTGGGTTTCTAGACACCAAAATTTGAGGCTCCATCCAATCTGTCCTAGTCTCTCAAACCAGCTAAGGCCATCTCAAAGGATAAAATAAATAATAATTCAAAAGAGGTCAAACTAGGTTTTATAAACCCTCAATTTTCCTTTGCCTGGGGTAAACCTTTTCTACCCTCAACTTCGCTCTGATACCGTGTGAAAATTCTATTGTAGATACTGATTATTAATCTCATATCTTATACAAATTATTTAACTGTCGAAAATTAATTCTCAGCTAATATTGAATAATAACACAGTTGCAACTTCACAAATAAAAAACATGAAAGAAACATGTAACACAATGAACATGATATTTTTGGACAAATTGTCCCTGGGAAAACTGGTACTGTAGATGAGGAACTTATATTAAACTTCAGAAAATTAAGAGATACAAAAACTTCTTGCCTCTTTTTGGCAGAGCTCTGACAATCTCCCAATTTCTCCTGCTGAGATCTCACAATCGCTATCCCCAACGCTATCACTACACCCTTGCTAACACTGCAAGACTTATTTGCTAACACTGCAAATTCATTTGCTAACACTACAAATGCTTCTCAAACTTGTGTATTCTCCAAATGCCCCATGACCCCCTTTTATACTACTCTCATAGGAAACCAATGACCGAGATTATTCTCAATCAACAGATGAGATTAATAACACCTTAACAAACCCTAACCAAATTAGTTTCTAGGTGTCTCTAAAAGAGATCAATTAATTAATAAATATTGTTTTGACTCTAACCAAAGAACAACTATTTACTAATTATTACATCCGGAGAAACAACTTTTGAGCTACTCAAACTAACAAACCTAAGGATCAAAGGAGCACAAAGGGAAACCAAGTAAGCTTAGAAACCATAATTCACCTTAAAAGTGCACCTTTTTCCATTTTGGACAATGAAAGCTTTTTGACAAACAAATTGCAAGAATGAAAGAAGTTACTTTATGTGGAAAATATATCGTACTTATCAAAATCAAAGAAGTTACTTTGTTTATGAAATGGGGTGGGGAATCGTTGACTATGGCTAGATTATGAAAATGGTTAGATAAAAATTAAGATGGTAGGGTTAGCCTAAAGTCATTCTTGAATGGGTTTTACCTAGTCGAATGTTTGAACAAAAGATTGAAAAGGAAGATATTCAACATCGACCCTATAATGATGGGAGGAATAAGCTTTTTTATCAAAGATTAGGAACCCAACTTTAACCCCCTCACCAGTTAATTGATGAGATCCATGTAGGGGTAAGATTATACAACTTGCCTTTCGAATATTGGGATCTAGAAATCTTTTAGGACATTGGGAATCAATTGGTGTCATTTCATGAAAACCTAGAGGATAGAAACTATATAATGTATGTTTAGCTATGCATCAACACCGAATTGGTGCCCATCAATCTAGAGGAAATAGAGATTGCAACAAAATGGGGTGTGTGGTAATAGAAGGTGTAAAGAGAGGATCAACTCTAGATATGCCATAAATGTAATCCAAATGGGCACAAGGAGTGTTAGTAGGAAGGATACATGAAAGGGTTAATGGGTGTATACACTAAAAAGTGACTTCATTAATTAATTAAATATTTATTATTTAATTAATATTGACTTGATGAATTAATTAAATATTTATTATTGAATTAATATTTATTCCTCTATAAATTAGATAAATTATTCAATTTATTTGATAAATTCACTATAGTCTTTTCTCCTATCCTAAGTCTTATAAATATTCCTATTTAAGTGATTAAATCAATTAACACAATCACTAAATATGACTAAGTCTCCTAGTCCACCTCATCCATCTAGTCACTTGACACATCACCTTGGCTAAAATAATTAATTATTATTAATTATTAATTATTAATTATTCATTATCCTCACCCACACATGTCCTATTCCTAAGGGCTATGTGGCCTCATATGACAATCTCTATTCCTAAGGGGCTTCTCAAGCCACCACAAGGAGTCAAAGGTGACTCATGGGACACTTGTACCAAGAGTCCTCATGGGGAAAGGTCTTTCCCCCTTCCTCTCAAGGGTCTTTGTGAGACACTTGACATGTGTCTTTCCCTTCCTCCTCTTCCATGTCAATGTAGGAGGAACATCCTTCCTATTCTTCCTCTCACATTCCAATTATATCCCCCTTTCTCTCAACCCCTTCAACCAAGTCAATTGTAGCCCTGGGATCTTCCACCTTTCAATCTCCACCCTTGGATTGTGCCACCTAGGCTTGAGTCCTCCAAAAATCTATAAAAGGAGCCTCATTTTCCCTTTGCGAGATAATAGTTAATAGGCAATCAAGCAATCAAGCAATAGTGATCACAAGCATACAAGCATTTCAAGAAAAATCAAGCCATTCTCACATCACTTGCATTTCATCTATTAGGTTTTGCATAATCAAGCTTAGGCCATTTTGCATACATTCACTCAAAAATCCACACTTTGGTGACATCTTGGGCAAGGAGTTTCAAATTGGAAATCTGAGAGCTCAACACATCCAAAGAATCAAAGCTAGGAGGGCAATGGAGACAAGCTACATGGTAGGTGAAGGTAAAATCTTGTTTTAGCTTCATTTTTATTGTATTCTTCATTGTTGTTTGCTAATTAGTTTGATTTATTAACTTAGATTTGTTAATATTTCATTTAGAATAGTTTTCAGCTAATTTCACATGAAATGGGTCATTGAACATCCCTCCAAGGGAAACAAATCACCTTGGCTTCCAAGTGGAGGAAAACATTGAGTGCTTATTTCAAGAGGAGAATAATGAATAAATACAAGGAGAGGTGGGGAAATCTTTCTCGAGATCTAGTAGTAAAAATCAACTAAGGTACATATAAAGGAGATGGGGAATAGGGAAATGGTGTTGGAGCCAACCCAACAAATGGCAACAAAAGATAGAACAAAGAATTGGCAAAGCTAATTGACATAGGCTTTGAACTAAGAGAAGATATTGAAACAAAGACAAATAATGAGATTAGAGAAGAGATAAAGATGAAAGATGGAGAAATATCATATTCAAAATTAGATGGGGGAGGTGAATTTGAGGAGGAAGGGTGTTAGGATAATGACATCTCAAACTTGCAATTATATAATATTACTATTTATAATAATTGCTTATTTTCTATTAGGTTTAGCTATGGAGCCAAGGACAACCTTGAAAGCATTCAAGAAGAAGAGTGATGATTTTGGGTCATTAAGGCTCAATTATCATGTATTAAGGCCTATAATGACCATTGGATGTAATGATCTTCATAGAGGAGTCAAATGTCCTGATGGTCCTGATAAGGACGATAGGACCAAAACATGAAAAATGACATTAATGTTGCCAAATGAGTTCAAATGCATGTCAGGGATCATAAATGTTGTAATAAGGTCAAAATAAGACCATAGGCAAGTTTTAGGGGCTTAGGATTTTATTTGTTTTAAAAGTTTCAAAATTTAAATTTTTAAAATGTAACTGTGTGGTTAAATATTGGTATCAAACTAGAATGCAACCAACACTCAATAAACCATTAACTCATGAATTTAGCTATAGGAGGCCATATCAAATGAACCAACTAAATTCTTAAAAAAGACTTATTGCTTCCTAGTTGAAGCGAGTTTAATCCTTTTTATGATGCTCATCAAATTGACATGAATGATTAGTGACTTGACTACTCCAAAATGGAAGATTCAAATGCAATGCAAAACTAGAATGCAAGATTAAAAATGCTTAAACAAGAGAATTAAGCTAGAATAAATGCAAACAACTAGTATTCTTGAATGAGAATGCTAGAAACTATGCTATGATTAACAATGTAAGAAAGAAAACTAGATTTAACAATGCAAAATTATGCTTAGAATGAAGTAAAATAAGAATGCAAGATTATGCTTAGAATGAAGTAAAATAAGAATGCAAGAGAGCTATGTGCATATAATGAAAGAAACTAAGAGCTAGGAATTCAAAATAGAATTAAAGATTACTCTAAGAATACAAGAATGTCAATAATTAAGATGCAATATGATCAAAATTGGGATCCTTGAGCCAAGGAAGCACTTCTTTTTAAAGGAATTGCCTCAAGAATGGTGGGTGGAGATTAAGTGGCAAAGAATGTATGATTGAGATTAAGAGGCAAAAGGAGTGAAGGAGATGCAAGGTTAGGTAGAAATGAGTGGTGAGGATTAAAAGGAAAAAGAAATGTTAGGTAGAATAAGACAAAATAGCAATTTTGAAAGCACAAATCCCCTTTAATTGCTAATTAACCAGGATTAAGTATGTGCACACATGTGAATGTGTTCTTTTAATAAAAAGTGTAGAAACTTTATATTAAAAGCAATATTAGAGTAATTAAATAAATATGCAAGTGCTAGAAATTAGACCATAGTATAAGCTTGATATAAATTTTTGATTTTTTGATTTAATTATGCAAAGGAATTTTCAGGTTTACTCTGTATAATTATGCCTAGTAAATATGCCTTTGAGATTTAAGATTTTATTTGAGGCAATTTGATCAAAATCAGGGGCTTAGGTTCTACTAGAAAATTTTTAGGTGATTACATTTTCCCCTCTTTGAATCGATGTGTGAGTAGCGTGTTGATTCAAAGAATAGATTTTAAATAAGGAACCGACTCTAAACTTGATCAATGAGAGACATCAGCTCTGGACTTGATTGAGAAAAGACTGATAAGCGAGACCAAAATATCTTGCCTAATATGAAATGATGAGACTGAATATCTATCCATAGATGATGACAACTAACCAGTTTGATATGAAGTGATGAAACTGATCAGTGTTAAAGAGCCTGAGATAACTGCTTCGAAAAGGATTCTGAAGAAGCCAATCACCAGACTGAGAAACAATACTAGATTGATATAAGTCCTAATGAACCTGACATGCCCCAAGCGATCGAATAAATACCTATTCGAGTGAATTGATGTGAAGAGATGAGAACACTTTTCCATAAAGGATGCAAAGAAACTCAACTTGATATGATTCATGAAGTTGAGATGCCCCGAGTGATGATGTTTTAGTCACTGATTGACTTGATTGATAAGGATTTGGTTCAATTTCTAGACTTATAGATTAGGAGACTTGATTGATCACTAGTACATTTGAGACCTTTTTTCGACAGTAAACTATTAGAATTTTGATGGTTTACCGTCTATGTAACGACACCACCCGCTGTCGCAGTTTTGCAATTAAAAAAATGATGGCTATGATTGGCATCATAATTAAGATGATTATAGCCGTCGTAAAAAAGGGGTTTCAACACAGCGAATACATTGTCAGGTCTATTTGTAGCCACCCCAATTTCGACGGGGATCTGTCAGAAGTAGTTAGTTAATCGACGTAAATGTTGTACATGCGACAGTTAACCATCATAATGTGCTGACGAATAACTATCGTTGGTAGATTGTTTACCGATAGAAATGTTGTATATGCGACGGGTTTCCATTGGAAGTTTCTGATAGATAGTCATTTCTTTTCTAGTGATGTCATAATTGCGACGACCATCATAATTTTTTTTAAAAAATATATATTTTTCGATCGAGTTTATATCAATGTGTTCTTGCAGATATGGTTCTAGCTGGTTGCATTACTTTTAGATCTCGATCGACTTGCAAGGTGGTTTGGTGAGTCGCAGTCTTTTATTCTTGCTCATGATTTGGTTATGTCATTTAGACATGACTTTGTAGTAGATTTGATAGCAGCTCGTGGATTACTAAGTCGAGTCTAGAGACTTGGATTTGGAATGGATCTAACTGAATCAAGATTTGTGACAATGACTGCTCCAACACAAGAAGCTAGTGCGGTGATCAAAGATACATTCTTCCTGATGTGTTCGTGGGATATATGCGGACCTGATTGCATTTGGATCTGATTCGAGTGACTTCTTGACTTCTTTGGTCCAAATTGGATGTGCTTTGTTCCTATGGAGTGTAGCAATGACTTGACTTGCAAAACTTGCACAATGGAGATTTGTAGATCACTATGGTGTCTGTGATGACTTGGGAGAAGTCTTCTTCTTGGTGAACCAAGCTGAGAGACTTGGATTATAGAAAGCAGGTCGTTTGATGCGACTTATGAGACATTGGATGCCTCTTCACAATGGGTTCACGGTGCGGTTTGTGGTGTTTCTTTGCGACTAGATTCTTGGCAGAGATCTGTTGATTTGGTAGTCATTGAGATGGATCGATATGCCTTGATCTTGGGTCAAGACTTCTTGAGCTGAGCTGAAGTGATAATTTCTCCTTGAAGTGATTGATGTTTTTGATAGATAGCCGTCACTTTTAGTTTTATTGTCGGTTATTCTTTGGTTTCCGTCGTAATTGTGACGGCTCACACTATTTTTTAAAAAGAAATATATATTTGTTGTACGTTGATTGAGATCTTAAATTATTGAGCTTCTCTTTGTTTCGATAATAGTTTAACAATATCTACTTAATAGGGCCAACCATGTGAAGGTGGAAGCTCATCTGGCCCCTCCTAGGATCCTCTTATGACCCTTTATGACCCTTTATGACACTTTAAGACCTCTAAGATGTATTCTTAGGGATCGTAAAGGGTCATAAAGGGTCATAAGGGGTATTGGGACACAACGACTGAGAAACATAAATGTAGGCATCATGGTCACAATTGTTTGGAGACACAACATAATTGAATGCTATACCCAGATGATGCAACACAACCACTACTCCTGCAGTTCTAAGTGGACACTATGGGATCCAAAAACCAAAGATAAGGATTCTATATATGGTTTTTGGATCCCACAGTGTCAACTCAGAACTGCAAGAGTAGTGGTTGTGTTGCATCCTCTGGGTATAGCATTCAATTATGTTGTGTCTCCAAACAATTGTGACCATGATGCCTACATTTATGTTTCTCAGCTGTTCTGATACCTACATTTATGTTTTGTAGTTGTCGTGTTTATTTGCATGTTCTTTCTGTGTTTGGCTTCTCTCCCTTAAATCAAAAATAAGATTTTCCCACTCTGAATTGAGAATGTGTGTGCAACACAAACATAATATGCACGGATAGCAAATGGAGCTGAGAAAACACAACACGTTTACATTTTTTTAATAGGTCAAAATTACAATGTTCGCGATGGTCTATAACTTAAAATACACAATTAAAGACGTCTATAAAAAATATAACCCTATTGTGTTTTTTAGCTCCACCTGATATCCTATGTATATGAATTGAGATTGCATATTGAACTAGGCATCTCCTTCTGCATTGCCTGAAACCAAGAGACTGTCACACTTAACATCTAAAATCATTATTGAACTTTTGTTATTATTAAAAAGTACACTAGTCTCCTTTGTTTCTTGCACACCATCTATGTCGGCAAGTTTCTTCATGGATGGCCTCCACTTTCTTCCCCACTACAACTGTAACCACTATTCATTCTCCTGCGGTCATTACTATCTTTATTGATTGGACCTCCACTGCGATTTCTCTGATGAAAATTTCCAAATTCATTGTTTGGTATTCCTTCACCTCCCCTCAAATCCATCACTTATGGTTACAAATCAAGTTCCAAGAATCAGAATGGTGCATCTCATCATCACAACTAATCCACCTTAAACAATTGATTAACCATTCTAGACAAGATGATGATTTAAGGTTTTTTGTGAAGCTTCTAACTTGGTAGTTGCAATCAGCATTTGTATTACAAGTTTTGTTGTTGTTCAAGTAGTGTGTTTTAGAAAAGAACACATTGAACATTCTAATACTAATTTCTCCCAAAATATGAAATCCACTAAAATTTAGCGAAAACCCCTCCAACATTACAACAGTGTATAAAAGGAAACTCAATGTTTCTAGTAGCGATAAATAGATTTTTTGAGAAGAGTAGAAGAAACAATAACAGAAACAATACGCTTGGAGGGAGAAAACCCTATAGACTTACGACATACCTTTGTATGCAGCCCATTAACATTTCAAATGCAAGAATGAAAGAAAACATGGAACTATGCACAAACACATGTAAATAAACATCAGTCATTATCAAATAAACATCGAGAAATAAACATCAGTCATTATCAAATAAGTTGCATAAATGAGAATCATTTTTTTTGGCTTTTTCTTTTTTTCTGCTTCCCTATATTGTTGCAGAGGCGTATCCATGTCCACATCATCATTTCTTCTCGGCCGTGCATGTGATCTCACTGTCCTTTGCAAAGGTGGGTCCTCTGCAATAACAAATAACAGGCTTTAATTAAAAACATATTATCATAATTGGGGTTAATTTAAAAATATATTCATTATTGTTACAAGCATTTCAATACTTCAAGAAACATAAACGTGACACTCTTTACCTTGTCCAACCACATCATCTTGCCCGACGGCTTGAACCTCAACACGCTCATCGGGAACAACCTCTACATCCCCTATAACTGCAATACAAAATGTTTTATTAATCCCAACACATTATAATTAAATTTTTATTACTATGCCAAATTCAATTTAACATGTTTACTTGTATTAAATATTCATTAATCAAAATTTGAATGGAAAATGTATACCTTGAGTACTATAATTCACATTCGAATCGATGCCTCCGTTGTGCTCGGCTGGTGCAATATCAATATCGGCAGGCTGCATTCCAATGTAAATAATTAGTGCATTTAATAATATCAGATTTCCACAATCCATTTTTAACTACATGTGCATTTCTGGATTCGCTTGTGTATTTTTTTTAGCATCAAAATTAAAATAACGTTTCGGATCACACTTCGTGATCCATCATCAAGAAGAGAGAGTGCAAGAATGGTAAAGATGAAGATGCTAAAAAACACACACAATCGAATCCAAAAATGCACATATAATTAGTGCATTTATCGACAATATATACATATAAATACAAGACAAATACTGAGAAATGTTAATCATTCAATTTAATACATATAAATATATTCACTTTAAAGTTTTAAGCAAATTTATAATTAGTGTTTCCTTACTTAAAAAAAATATATTCACTTTATGTTGGAACTTAACATCAAATACAGTAATTGGTAAAGTTTTCAACTTGAAATAAAAATCAATTGGCTTATTTACCTGATCAACAAATCCAGCAGAAGAACCTTGTGCACTCATTGCTCGGTATCATTCAGCCATGACTGTATAGCCTTGTTTGTAGCCTATTTTCTTGTCCTCTTCTGTAATCGGTTTTTTGAACTCCAAGGCCTGCATTTTTTATTGGTATCATGAATTTTTATTGTAGTGAATTTTATCAAAACTAAATTGATTACAATTTAATTATAAATATTTGCATACAATTTTCATTTACTAATACTTACAACTCGTGTAGCAAGTTTTGAATATCCACCTGAGCCAAGCTTGTGTTGCCCGTGCTTTTGTTTTCTTGTTGTTGTTACCTTTGTTGTGTCAGACAACCTATGTGATGTTTGAAATATGTTAGATCACATAAGTACAAAGAGTAAATAGTACATAATTTTATTATTAACATTATCACATACCTTCTTTCCTCGAGTGATAGTACTTGTCCACTATGTCTTGCACTTCTCTCAAGTGCATCCTTTTTAAGATCCTCCTACTCATTAATAGGAATATAGGGAGGCCGCTCGTAATAAGGGTTGTGTTCTATTTGGCTCTTGTAGTTGTCCCTAATATACTTCAAAATATTGCCCGCTTTGTCAAGGAGTCTAAGTCTATGAAAGACTTCAGGTCCAAAAAATGTTGTCACAGAGTCAATGAGTTTATTCTTTAACCCTTTATCTTGTAATGACCACCTTTTAAGAAAAAAAACTATTAGATTCATAAATGAAGTGAAGCTACCTTTTAATACACTTGAAGAAAGGGATTAAATGAAATCTAATCTAGCAATGAAATCAAAATATGATACCACGTGCATATGGTCGGCCCGAAAATGCACAAACATTCATCATTAAGTTTTTCATAAAATAGATTATTCCCTGCAAGATAATTATGAGATTATTATAATTAGTTATTGCAAGGGACCACACAGGGGGTTAGTGCATTACATTATGAGTATTATATTGTATAGTAAAAGAAAGGATCAATCTTTAAAGTACTTGGAAGCTGGGTTACTCTCAAGGGAAGTCCATCTTCATTGCTCACGAGCAATTGATCACAATTTTGTATTGTTCTCATACATGTAACACGAGTACATCCAGGAATTGCGTATCACCTCCTACATAAAATGAATCTAATATTACAAAATGCCCCCTAAGAAAAAATATATAGTTCAAGTGAAATAAACACAGATGATAAATAAGAGAGAAAAAGAGGAGTCTACTTACCAATAGTAGGTGTTGCCATTGCATCTGTGGTCATGCTACGTGCTGCCGACATTGTAGGCGAAACTACCTCTGTGGATCTGATCCTCGTACCAGGCATTGTACTCAACATAGATTTAATAGCAGGTGTTGAATAAAAATATTGTTAGAGCATAAAAAAATATGGATAACCATGGACAAGATGGAGGATAAAACATGTGATGTACCACCCGAAGTATTTGCATCGGAGGTGATGCCTTTTAATCTATTTAGCATCCCCTGTAAAGAGAACACATATATATTTTAGTTAATGACATAAATAAAATAGTATACTCTAAAAATCATTATTAAACTTTTGTTATAATTAAAAACTACATTAATACTTACTCTATAATTCTAAACACGACCAATCAACATATCCACTTTCCTCTGTATTTCAAGAGTGTGAGGTTGAATATCTATCATTCAAGTGAACTCTTTTGATATTGCATGAAGGACCCTTTCCAGTGCAACCACATGATTAACCTCTGATAAAAAATCAACATCAAATGGATCCTCCTCATCGTGCAACTCCTCTTGGATTACTTGTTCCTTTCCCTTTTTCTGATCAACACTCGTTTGTGAGAACAATATTATTAGCCCTTTATTTAAAAGCAATCCAAAATAGTAGAACAACAAAAAATACGCATTAACATTTTTCTTGTATGTGCATTTGTACAACAACGAGTTTTACCTGTCGGGAAGAAGAAGTCCCATGAGAAATATCACCGACGTGCGTATCGTGTGGCTGTTAATCCATACTATAGCTCTGTATTTCAAAAAAAATCATTCAGACATGTTAAAACATGTGTTCTTACTCTAAGTTACGTTGAATAATAGACAATTATCAAAATGTGTACCATCTCGTCCATGATAGTGATGGGGTTTTTTGTATCTATGTGATTCAAATTGTAATCGATAAGCAGCTCCTCGCCTCTACATATTGATTTGATTGCACATACAAAGACGTGATTTCCCTCGCGTGCCTCAAATATGCAATTGGGTTGCTTCTTAGTTGACGTAGGCCATGTACTGTTTATAAAAATTATAATATTCCTTGATGCTTTTGGTCTTCCATCAACATATATAGCTACTATTTTACTTTGTTCATTGACTTTTTGTTGTATATAATTTTCCGCGAGTGCATACCTACACATACTTTTTTTATATTTAACAATCTGCATCTAACTACTGTAATCATAACAAGGTCTGACATACTCCATCAATTCGACAACTTTGTTGTAAGAGACCTTTATGCCATCCATGGAAAATAGGTTCAAACCATGTAATGAAGATGGTGCTATGCGATATATCATCTCTTTAACATAAAAATCTGTATTTATTGAAGGAAGTTCATCGGGGACCCATTGTTTCTATAGATGTTTGTACCTAAAGGGCAGCTCAAAGTTGCCTTTTCTCTCATCATCATAAGAACATGACCCCCCTCGAGAAAGGAAAATTTTTATGCATTTATTGAATTTCTTTATGATCTTTTGACCTCGAGTCGATCTCATTGAATTACACATACTAAATGTCTCACTTTCTTCTTTCATTCCTAGATTTTCCTCGCTCGACGAAGACAATTATGACAAATACCTATTCGCTGGTACTTGCACTTCATGCAATGAGAAAGATAGGTGGCAATGAGAGATATATTTTACAAATGGTAAAAGACATTAATCTCTATGGGGTGTATTGACTTGTACCTAACAATCCATGAGACTGTGTGGGATACCTGACATAAGATAATAGTTATATAATCAGACAAACATAGTTCACTCCATAGTTTTCATTATATCTTGTGAAGGATATTATACATTGTTAAAATTATCTATTTATCCAACAATATTTTGAATATCTCAACATTGCATATAATTAAACATCTCAGCATTGCATGAGACACCACTATTGTGGCATTTCATCAAACAGTTCTCGTGCCTTGCCAGTGTTTTTATTACATCTTGTGAAGGACTTTATACATTGTTAAAATTATCTATTTATACTTTTAGAATTAGCTCACTCCATTGCAGGGAACAAAGAGAATCCCCTGTGATTTAACATCATTGAGATGCCTCCTTTCATTAGCTTCATGACACCTTCTCATAGCTTCTCATAGCTTCCTATGTGTTTCATCCTTCATTTATACACTTACTTCGACCAAACTTTTAATTTTCTGATAGATTTCGCCAAAGGCTTTGTAGGAAACCAAGTAAGGGGTATTCTTGAGTTCAAACACATTGAGCTGCTACAACTAAATTATAAATCATGAATTCACTATAAATCAAGGGGCATTATAAATCATGAATTCTTTATAAAATTAATGTATTGCTCTAGATTTCATATGGACATTTTGTCAAATGGTTGGCATGTATGTTTATTTAAATGGAGTTATATCATTTGGAATGGAAACATGATAGGTTGATATCAAATTCTATGTCAAGATTTACAACATTAGATTGATCATAGTTAGAAGACTCAGACACAAGAAGAATATGAGTATAGCCAATTTTCAAAAGAATATGAATGAATGCAAACATACATAAGTGGATGAACATAAATAATGAATGTACTAGATATTGCCTGAAGTAATGAAGTGTTGACCTGAGATTCAATCCAGTATGCTCATGTATGATCCAGAAAATGCAAGGAAGGAAAGGATGGGGTTAGATCCAAAGGATCTAAGCAATGTCTGACATTCTATTATTGATCCTCATCTACAATTATGCATGTGCATAGTTAAGCCATACACTTCTAAAAGGAACTATGCTATAGAACATGTGCACTCAGGAAAATACACTCAAGAACATGTGCAGTGTATAGGCACTGGAATCCAAATGAAGCCCTACATTTATGTCTCTATGAACACTTGGTGAATCACTGTTGTGACTGAATCATCTAAATAGTGCAGCAACAACACCAGATGTTTTTGTTCCATCTAGTGTTGCTATGGCATCATTTCCAAATGATGCATCCACAACAGTAACCCACCATGCCCATCAACACAAGGCAGTCATGATCAAGCATAAGCAATGGAGAGGACATTATCAAGGTCAAATCAAAGGTCAAATTTCATTCCTTAAAATTTTATATTTGTACCCTAGTGAGGTTGGGAGGAAAAGTGTACAGTACTTTCCTGGATAGTACTTTCCTGATCAGTCACCACAAGCTAACAATCTCCCACTTGGTGACTGATTAGTATCCATACTAAAAAACCTCCCACTTGGAGACTGATCCTGTAGCAATACCACTACCATATGAGGCTCCCACTAGATCGAACCACCCTGGACTCAGTTGTTCCTTTATTCTATTTAGTCTAGAAGACCAACTGAAGCTGAACATGAGTTCAACTTCTCCCTTGTTACTACTTTTGTAAACATATCTACTGGATTATCATCTGTATGAATATTTTCTAGCTTTAACTTCCCATCATCCAAAACTAGCTGAATGAAATGGTACCACAACTATATGTGTTTTGTCTTTGAGTGCAAATCAAAATTCTTCGCAAGATGAATGGCACTTTGGCTATCTGTATGAAAAAAATTATCCGTCTGTGGATGTCCCAATTCTTCTATGAAGAACTGAAGCCATATCATCTCCTTGGCTGCCTCTGTAATAGCAACATACTCTGCCTCTGTAGTGGATAAAGAAACCACCTTTTGTAGTCAAGAAATCTAACTCACTGTTGTCCCACCAATAGTAAATACATAGCTTGTAGTAGTCCTCCTGCTATCTATATCTCCTCACAAATCTGAGTCAACATAGCCTTGTACAGTAGTAGTAGAACCCCCAAAGTGTAAACACTTACTGGATGTACCTCTCAAATATCTGAGAATCCATTTGACTGCATTCCAATGCTCAATACCAGGGTTCGTCATATATCGGCTAATGACTCTCACTGTGTGTGCAATATCTAGCCTAGTACATACCATAGTATACATTAAGCTCCCTACAACTGAAGCATAAGGTACCTTAGACATTTTTGCCTCTTTTTTTGATGTTTTAGGACACATCTCCTTAATCAATTTCAAATGACCAGGCAAAGGTGTGCTAACAACTTTGGCATTCTCCATAGAGAAATGTTGCAACACCTTCTCAATATAGTCAACCTGAGATAGACACAACTTCCTATTTTTTCTATATCTACAAATTTTCATACCAAGGATTTATTTTGCTGCCCCCAAATCATTCATAGAAATGAATGTGCTAACTGTTGTTTCAACTCCTTAATGTGATCCATGTTAGACCCAACTACAAGCATATCATCAACATATAAACATAAAATAATGTAGTTGTCATCATCCAACCTCTTAAAATAAACAAAATAGTCAGAATGACACCGACTGTATCCATGCTCATTCATAAAAGTGTCAAATTTAATATACCATTGCCAAGGTGCTTACTTCAAGCCATATAAACTTTTCTGCAATCTGTACACCAAATTCTCCTTACCCTTGACCTCAAATCCTTGTCACTGGACCATATATATTTTTTCATCCAAATCACCATGAAGAAAAGTTGTTTTAACATCAAGCTGCTCTAAATGAAAATTTTCAGTAGCCACAATACTTAAAATAGTATGGATAGAAGTCATTTTAACAACTGGAGAAAATATCTCATCAAAATTAATACCCTTTTTCTGTGCAAATCCTTTTACAACTAACTTGGTTTTAAATCTTTTCTTACCTCCATCCTCTTCTTTTAGCCTATAAACCCATTTATTTTTTAAAGACCTTTTACCTGTAGGTAACTTGCATAAATCTCAAGTGTGATTTTTCAGCAAGGAGTCCATTTCCTCTGTTATTGCAGACTCCCACTGAATCTTTGTATCCACCTGCACAACTTCATTATAACATTCAGGTTCACCAACATCTGTTAACAAAATAGAATACAAAGATGGAAAAATTCTTTCTGGAGGTCTACTTAGTCTTGTTGACTGTCTAACATTCACTAGGGTGTGTGGTATTTGTTGTTGCTATTGTTGCAGAGCATAAGGAACTACTGGAACATCATCTTTTGGAGTATCATCTAGTACTACATAGTCATTTTCTATCTTCTCATGCTGCTGCAACAAATCTTTGTACAATACTTTCTCATTGAATATGACATCTCTACTTCTTACAATTTTATGATTTTCAAAATCCCAAAGCCTATAACCAAATTCATCAATGCCATATCCAATAAATACACATTTCTTTGACTTAGCTTCCAGCTTGGTTCTATTTTCAGAATCTATATGTGCAAAAGCTTCAAAACCAAAGGTTTTGAGAAAAGAATAACTCACCTTCTTACCACTCCATGCTTCCTCTGGAATACCATAGTCCAAAGGAGTAGAGGGGCCTCTATTGATTAAATAAACAATAGTTTTCATAGCCTCTACCTACATGTTTTTGGGTAGCCTAGCATGGAACCTCATACTCCTTGCACGCTCCATTATTGTCCTGTTCATGCGTTCAACCACTCCATTTTCTTGTGGAGTCCTTGGTATAGTTTTTTGCCTATGAATACCATTAGAGGAACAATAATCTTCAAATTTTGTGTTGCATTACTCACCACCATTATCAGGTCTGAGACATTTTAACCTTTTACCAGTCTCATTCTCAACCAAGCATTTCCATTTCTTAAAAGTTTGAAATACATCAGATTTCTGTCTAAGAAAATAAATCCATACTTTTCTTGTTGCATCATCTATAGATGTAACATAATACAAAGAGCCACCAAGGGAAGATACCTGAGCTGGTCCCCATACATATGTATGCACAAGCTCTAATCTCTCATTTTTCTTTTCCTTCCCACTCTTCACAAAACTAACTCTCTTTTGTTTTCCATACACACAACTCTCACAGAAATCCATATTGACACATTTTAGACTAGGTAAAACTTTCTTTGAATGAAGTAATTTCATACCTTTTTCACTCATGTGCCCAAGTCTATTGTGTCAGAATCTACAGCAATGGTTTAATGTTCTTCCTCCTCAACTGTAGCCACTATTCCTGAACATTCATTATCTTCTGAAACAATTAAAGTAGAAGGAACAATATGACTTGTACAAAGATATAAGGTGCCTACTTTCACACCTTTTGCTACTCCTAAGGAACCTTTTGAAAGCTTCCAATTTCTATCATTAAAAGTAACTGTGCAACCCTCATCACCCAGTTGCCCTGCTAAAATTAAATTCCTACTTAGCCTTGGAACATGTCTTACCTCTTGTAGTAGCCAATAATTTCCATTCTGAAACTTAATCTTAATTTTTCCCTTTCCAACTATCTGAAAAGGTTCATTATCTCCCAAATAAACTAGCCCAAAATCCCCTTGGACATAATCAAGAAAGTAACCTCTATGGGGTGTAGCATGAAATGAAGCCCCAGAATCTAAAACCCATGAATCATCAATACTTTATAAAGAAAGAATCAAAGCATCCTCTTCAGATTTATTACTTACCACATTTACCTCCTTGTTACCTTCTTGTTTGTCTCCTTTATTCTTTTGAGACCAACAATCTTTCTTCTTATGACCTGGTTTTCCACAGTACCAGCAATCATTTGGCCCTTTGGATTCATACCTCTTTCCCTTTGATTTTCCTCTTGATTTCTCATGATTTCCAAAGTTGTTTCCTCTCTCATTGGTTCTACCCCTGCTTTATGCGTTTAAGACACTACCTGATGTGGATCCACTTGAGCTTTTCCTATGAATTTATTCACTCAGAATAACACCAATAACATCATTATATTTTAGGGTATTACAACCAGAAACATAATTACTAACAGCCATTACCAAGCCATTCCAACTTTTAGGCAAAGAACACAAAATCAAAAGAGCCCTGACTTCTTCATCAAAAATAATATTGATAGAAGTTAATTGACTGGTAACTATATTAAACTCATTTAAATGATCAAAAAATGACCCACCTTCCACCATTTTCATATTAAACAAACACTTCATGAGAAATACCTTATTTGCAGTGGAGGGCTTTTCATACAATTTTGCTAGGGTTTTCATCAAATCATCAGTGGTCATTGCTTGTGTAATATTGAATGCCATCGATTGTGCCAGGCATAATCAAATACTACCAAGAGCCTTTCTATCAAGAATTACCTAGTCCTCATTAGAAATGCTTGCCGGTTTGTTGGCTTTTCCTTCCAACGACCGCCATAGATCCTTCTGATAGAGATAGTCCTCCATTTGCATTTTCCATATCTGAAAGTTTTGCTCATTAAACATCTCAACCTTCAGCCTGCCCTCGTCTTCCATTTCTCCCACTCAACCATGAGACTCCCACTAAACCATGAGATCTTCCTGCAGAGGATAACTGAAAACAACCTCACTTTGATACCACTTGTTAGGATTAACAAGACAAAAATAACAATTACATGCAAATATAACCGATATTAGAAAATAATAAACCACACTGAAGAGAACACAATACACAAAGATTTAACATGGTTCACCCAATCCCCTGGGCTACGTCCACCAAAAACGAGTCCAATATTATTATTATCTAATGATTACAACCTGATTACAATCTGTAATCCCTTACAGCTCAATTCTGCCACAAGTACTAAAATCATACATAATGAAATTCCTAACCCTAAGCCATATTATACAATATTTTGCTACTTTAGGGTTATATTGAGTTACAATATGTCGGCCCAAAAATAGCCGAAAATATGTCGGCCTTAGGTTGGGAGGAAAAGTGTACAGTACTTTCCTAGATAGTACTTTCCTGATCAGTCACCACAAGCTAACAGCCATGACTTGAGGTAGGCATTCAAGCTTTGTCTTCTCATTAACTCAATTTCATTTTGATGGTATTTGTTGATTTAATTGCGACACTCGCTTGGTTATAAAAAAGAAAAAGGAAGTGTCATTTGTAATTTTTGTGAATTCAAAGAGCTGCTGCAAAGAGGGCACTTCAGGTAGGCATTCGAGATTTGTCTTCTCATTAAATCAATTTCATTTTGATGACATTTGTTGATTTAATGACACAATATGAATGTTAATAGTGGCATTGTTTACATCATAGCATTTGGAATGCTCGATGATCGACAAGCTTTGAGAGCTAGGGCATTGTTGCTATTACCTTCAAGGTATCGTGTGAAGTGTTTGATCTCTCTTTATTTGTTTTGTTGTTGATATTCACTATGTGGTACTCTCTGTTTATGATCATTTCATGAGGAAATGTCTTGATGGCTCGCGAGCTGCAAACTAGGGCATCATGCATTGTTTATGAGCTCACTATTTGAGCACCTCATGTCCCTATTTGATTGGCCGGTTCTTTGTTTGTTATATTGAGTTTACATCATATATTTAGTCGTAATAAATATCTTATAAAACAACATAAAAGTAACCCAAAATACTTTGTCTTAATAAAATCTTAATAAAACAATATATTTAGTCTTAATAAAATCTTATAAAACAACATATATTGTGTGAAGTGTTTGATCTCTCTTTATTTGTTTTGCTGCTGATATTCACTAGCTATGTGGTACTCCCCGTTTATGATCATTTCATAAGGAAATGTCTTGATGGCTCGCAAGCTGCAAGCTAGGGCATCATACATTGTTCATGAGCTCATTGTTTAATATGGGCATTGTTTACATCTTTTCATTTGGAATGCTTGATGACCCACGAGCTTTGAGAGCTAGGGCATCGTTGCTATTACCTTCAAGGCATTGTGTGAAGTGTTTGATCTCTCTATATTTTATTTTTTGTTGATATTCACTATGTGGTACTCCCAATTTATGATCATTTCATGAAGAAATGTTTTGATGGCTCGTGGGCTGCAAGCTAGGGCATCATGCATCATTTATGAGCTCACTATTTGAGCACCGGCCAATCAAATAGGGACATGAGGTGCTCAAACAGTGAGCTCATAAACAATGCATGATGCCCTAGCTTGCAGCCCATGAGCCATCAAGACATTTCCTCATGAAATGATCATAAATGGGGAGTACCACATAGTGAATATCAACAACAAAACAAATAAAGAGAGATCAAACACTTCACACAATATATGTTGTTTTATAAGATTTTATGAAGACTAAATATATTATTTTATTAAGATTTTATTAAGACAAAGTATTTTGGGTTAGTTTTATGTTATTTTATAAGATTTTATTAAGACTAAATATATGATGTAAACTCATAATTATACTTGATATATATAATACAATGGTATGTAGTATAATCTATACATTTGTGAGATGTGATTAATTCTAGCTATATGATGTTTTGGGATTAAATTGGTGAGTTTGTATACTTTCTCCATTTTAAACTAACTTATGACTTCAAAGGAGGAATTATGAAATATAGTTGTAGGTAGTTATCTCTTCTATAATGATGGAGGAGTCAAAGGTAATGATCAATGAGGTTGCTGCTATTAGATCATACATTAATACACTTACTGTTTTGAATTTGAGTTTAGGCATCATGCAATGTTATTGTTGTCATTGCATGCTTGCTGCTGTTGTGCACCATATATTGTTTTATACACTATTTATTTCATTGAGACCGTGAGCTTGGCATTTGTAATGTATTTTATATTATTGGATCAATGCTACCATGTTGTTGAGGCTGTAGATGCATTGAATCACCATTGCCATTCTATTTTTATAGCAACAATATAACAAACAAAGCACCGACCAATCAAATAGGGACATCAGTAAGACATTTAATGCATTATTACTTCATCATGATGATAAAAATTTTATTGGCTCAAAGCACATAGAATGTGGGTAGATGCATTGAATCACCACTTGCATTCTATTTTAATGAAGAGGAACTATGTTATAAAATTTTAAGGCATGAAATTTTATAACTGTACATATATTTGATTAGTATAACTATACAACAGAAGAGCATCCAAATGCCTTGGTTGTTATTGGTCTATGAAAGGTTTTAGTTTGCCTTTCCCAATTGAGATGTTATCCTAAGATTCAAAAGGACCAAGGTAATAATAAGTCTTGAACATAAATACATGATTGTGGATCCTCAAGTAGGAGTTGTGATGCAAAGGAATAACACTTATATGGGTTTACCTGTACACACTAAATAGTGCACTTCTCTAGGTCATTACTTCCAAGGGAATCCATGAATGGGAAACCTTGAGAAAGTGACCAAGAGCTTCCTAGGCATGGAGTCACAAGATTGTTTGAAATATTGCTCTTAGCTAGAGCTATTGAAGCATGCAACCTTGCTAGTAAACCACACAATGGGAGATTCAATGAGACAAGGGCAAAAATGTCAATATCCCCAAGAATCAATATGAGAATGTAATGCAATGCAAACTATGCTAAAAATGAAGATGCAAGCTAAGCTATGAAAGGAAAGTATTGCAAACCCTTGTTAATTAAGCTATGTGAGCTAATCTAAAGCATAAAATAAACTAAGCTAGATGCCATGAAAGCTATGATGCAAGAATGAAACTAGCATAATAAAATGACCTCCAAAAGCTCCAAAGTCTCCAAGCAATCCTACAGCATAAGGTTAGTATTCAAAAGATGGATCTAAGAATGAGAAAAGAGCTCTCCTTATAAAGGAATTGAAAAGGAATGGACCATGGACATTAAGAGGCAAAAGATTTAATCAATGGTGGAGCTTGAAAGAGAAGCAATCCATGTGCACAAATATCCTCCAATGAGAAAACAAGAGTTGAATTTTGTGTCCATATGAGACAAAAAGTGCTTTTCTTCTTTTTATAAAATAAGAATAATGCTTTATTTGTGCAACTTAGGATAAGAGGAAAAGTGGGGGCTTTTTATTTAATAAAAGGGGGGGGAATTCCTTTTGAATAAATAAAGACTTTAGGATAAAATGGTTAGCCCAAGGCAAATAATTGAAAATGATAAAATAAGATTTGATTAAAGAAATTGATATAATTGATAAAATGCTGATTTTTTAAAATATTGATTCAGGGATTTGATAAATTATTGAATGGGGGCTCAAAGTCTAGGCGACCATTTTAGGGTGCATACATTTGCCCCTCTTTGACTAATGTGAGATCGATTTGGGATCACATGTGGTCAAAGAATGAAATTAAAATGTGAGATCGATTTGGGCTCACAAAACAATCCAGACATGTGTTCGATGGATGGGAACATATTAGGACAAAGATAAGTGTAAGCTGAAAGACAAGGCCAATCACCATTGTATATAAGTAATTGTCAAGTCTGAAATAAGAGATAAGAATCTCAAGTTGAGCTGATTGATAAGATGAATTAAAGATTAAAGCTGATAGGTACTGCCCCCTCGGAATCGGAATCAAAATTAGGTAGAGGAGAAACAGTAAATTGATAAACTGGATCAAGTCACTAGAAATCATAATCGAAGGTGAAACATGATAGGATAACCATCAAGCAATGAAGAGATGCCCCAATTTGACTGAAAAGATGAAGTCAAACCTCAGAGAGATGAAGCAAATGAAGGTGAATGAAAGACTAGAAGTTTGAAAGAGATGGGGATGAAGAAATGAAGGTGCCCCAACAAAGATCGAAGGATCAGGCCTCAAATGGTCAGCCAACTGCGTAGAAGAATGGGAAAGGTTTTGAAATACGATTTTCACTATCAAGATGAACTCAAATTTCAATTTTGATTTCGAAAATAGATCCAGAATGTCAAAATTAGCTAGGGGTGCAATTTTTGCACAATATCGAGGTGTTTCAAAAATTAGGTCAAAAAGTCAAAATGCTATAAAAGGGGTAAAAAGGTCATTTTCAAAAATCATTTGTCTTTTAGCGATTTGAGAATCTTAAGAGCTTAAAAAGAGAAAATGGCCTAGCAAGCAGTAGTCCCGGTTCATAGGCATCGATTTGAGCGCACCCAGTTGCACAACCGGCCTCCACAGTATGGTGCCCCGGTATGTTTTTAGAAAAACTTGCCCTTTTTGAGTCATTATGAGCATTTAATGCATTTTGAAACATGTTTTTAATTTTTAAAAAATTTCAAATTTTTAACTCGGGTGAAAGATCGTACGATCTTTTGCAAGTATCGCACCTTTTGAAGGAAAATGTCATGCGATATTTCATGGGTCAACATATTATCGCACTGGCATTAAGTCTTGTATCGCACGATACGAGACAAAATGTCGTGTGACGCTATGCAAAGTATCGCACTTCAAGATACTATCTCACTATTATAAGAAAAAGTATCGTATGATACTTTATCAAAAAAATAGTATCACACAGTTTAAAAATTTGACATGTTTTAGTGTTTTTGAGCAAAATGACATGGGTCTAGACAATGTTTGCTTTTTAAGATGCATTGTAATGATTTTATACATCCATCATAATATGTTCTGACATCTGGCTTTGGATTGATGGGTTGCAGGAGTTCTTCCCAACACTATTGGTCAGAGTACCTCGAGTGACTAGATTACGATATGTTTGAGATCTGGATGATCCAGGTTGGGCAGACTTGAGAGTGATGGGCTTTGGCTACTTGTTGAAGTTGCCCCACATTCGAGCTAACCATGGGTTGTTGACTGCGCTAGCTGAGAGATGACACAATGAGCACAACACCTTCCATCTACCTACTGGAGAGGCATCAATCACTTTGGAGGATGTCTATCAGATTCTCCAAGTGCCTAGCCATGGTGATCCTGTAAGTATAATCATGTTTATAGATAGTCATAGTTGTAAAGTTTCCATATAATAGAAATTGACATGATGGTTTGTTGGCATAGGTATACTATGACCAGAATCCTACTGAGGGATGACAGACCATCCAGGGCATGTTCCAGGATGTTACCATTATTGACAGACACATCAGCTGGGATCGACTGATGGATGATTTTGGCAGGGACTTCCCAGTGCCTTGCATTGTTTTTTCTATTATTGCACAGGCCCTTATCACTGACAGGAGTCAGAAGGGTTTTTCACTAGGATGGGGCAAGTTGTTGGTGGATCTGGTGGCACACCCATGATGGATGGCATGGGGCTCGACCATATTGGCCGATATATACCACAAGCTCCACGAGATAGTCTATCGGGAGAGCAGGACATAGGCATGCAGTGATATCTTAGCACAGGTATGGGCATGGGAGCACATCACTGTGTGCATCCATGTGTGCAGCTGAGGGAGATGAGACATCCCTTTATCTATAGATATGGAGGGTTCCTGTCATAGCCTCATAGTGGGGATGTGACATATTACAAGAGGGTACTAGATGATCTCACCTCATTCCAGTGGAGGCCATATAGGGCTATGGAGGCATGGGGTGATGCGAAGGATGAGCTAAGCTATATGCTATGCAGCTGACTACTGGTAGGTCAGCACGCAGACATTGTGGAGAGATTTGTCATTACTTGTGTCTGGAGATAGTTCAGGCACCAGTAGAGGGTATCTACTAAGACCACTACCTATGCTTGGGCGAGAGATGAGGAGGGCCAGGGTTGGCTGCTGATGCTAGATTACCAGCAGTCAGTATAGGATATGGTGGTGATTTATAGGGAGCCATGGGACTACCTCCCAGACATGGCAGATGTAGGGGCTGATGCAGCCTATAGAGTAGAGCAACGGTGGGCTCCATTTCCTACATTCACTGTACCTGATGCACAATCGACAACACAAGGAGAGGAGGGAGATGACAGGGATGGAGGAGATGGAGGGGGGAGAGGGAAAGAGAGAGAGACTGGACAAAGCTCTCGATCAGGTGGCTGAAAATGGCCACGGGGACAGGGTTCCACAAATGAGGGTGATGATGGGGGGAGACCAGCTCGCCACCGGGTGGATGCCAAGTAGGATCAGCCTACGCAAGGAGAGGATTTGAGAGCTAGGATCTAGGTTCTAGAGATGGAGATGCAATAGTTACACATCACCATAGCGGTCAGAGAGTAGAAGCTGATGGATCTGAGGGCTGAGATAGAGTGGCGAGAGAGAGCTCTACAGGGTGCCATTGTAGAGAGTCAGAGAGAGGTAGCGTGAGCCACATACTATCATGGGCTCTATATACAGGCAGTACCAGTGGGTCAGAGAGCTCCTCCCTACTTAGCGATAGCTGGTAGATCAGATATGGTACCAGATGTAGCACCACCTCCTCCACCACCAGCTCCACATGATGGTGCCAGCGAGTCCTAGGAGACATATCTTAGGATATGTCAAGATGACTATTGCAGTGAGATTACCTAAGGTTGATAGAGAAAGATTATACTCGCATCAAGACACAAGGAAAGTCAAGATGGCTAGAAGTATGCACTTGCAAAAATAATCAAAGATAATACCATGTAGATCCCAATGTCAAGTGGAACAAGCATAAATGCTAATGACAATTAGGATCAACAAAATATACCCACAAGCAGAAAAAGAAATAAAACATGTCTTCATGCCCTCAGTCTTCTAGCTATGCATCATCAAAAACTATCTTTGGGAGAGAACACTCATCAAAGAAATCATCATAGACAGCACACAAATAAAACAAAGTCAACCAAGTCTCAGCGAGTCGAGCGTTTAAGTGCATGTGTGTAGGTCATAGAATCAATCTTTGAGTATCACATTTGCCAGTGAGAGATATCAAGACTGTGGGATAGGATATCTGATAAGTGTTGAGAAACACTTGACGCTAGGGTAGTGTTAAAAAACATAGTTAGAGGTGGTGTTGAAAAATACCGTTTGCAAGATGTCCTAAAGACCAACGCATCCTAAGACCAAAGCTAACATAGTTATGCCCCCTAGACAAAGACAAAGACCAATTTCAAACCAAGGTAAAAAGGTCAAGGCATGATGGAGAAAGGCTAAGTGTCGAGGATGCATGCTAAGAAACAAGGGTGTAAAGGCCTCAAGTAGTGCCTGTTTCCAGGTTTTCACCTCTTGGAGATTTTTTTGCTTTTTCAATTTTTTTGTATTTTTTGCTACCAAGGCGCCTGTTTCCAAGTTTTCAACAAGACACATTTTCTATTTTTTTGAATTTTTTGCTGTTTTTGATTTTTTTGTATTTTTTTCAGGACTTTATATGCTTTTTAGAATTTTTTCAGCATCATATATGAATTTTTTTTTGGAATTTTTTTAGGATCATAAAATATGTACAAGGGATGCCCCCAGACAAAATAGGCATCATGGATAGAACTTCTTAAGGTGCAAAACATTGATAGGGTCAAGGAGTTGTTCCCCCTCTGGATCAGATAGTAAATGAGCACTTGTACCAAAAGTTACAGTAATGATGTATGGTCCAAGCCAATTAGGTTCAAATTTCTCCTTTTGCTCTCTATGTTGTTGGTTCTTAGGGTTTTCTCGTAGGACAAGATCCCCCACTTGAAATTCTCTAGGGCGAACCTTCCTGTTGAATGCTTTGGACATACACTTTTGGTAAACTCTCATGTGATCAAAAGATGCTTTATGCTTTTCATCTAGAAGTTCCAGTTCTTGTAACCTCATAGCGTGGTAGTCTTCATCTGTCACTAGACCTTTAAGGGAAACTCTAACAGAAGGAATCTCCACCTCTAAAGGTAACACTGCTTTAGCACCATAAGTGAGGGCAAAAGGAGTAGCCCCTGTTGGAGTACGAATACTCGTTCTATAGGCCCACAAGGCCAGATTTATCTATAGATGCCAATCTCTACCATTCTTGTGAACTGTTCTATGGAGGATCTTGTGAATGGTCTTATTTGAAGCCTTTGCTTGTCCATTTCCTTGTGGGAAGTAAATGGAGGACCAATGCTATTTTATCTTGAATTTCTTGCAGAGATGTTTAAGGTCCTTATTTTTAAACTGACCTCCATTGTCAGTGATTATTTCAGAAGGCACTCCATACCGACAGATGATATGGTTCAAAGTAAATAGAGAAACTATCTTGCCTGAGGCAATAGAAAGTGGGACAGATTCTACCCATTTGGTAAAGTAATCAGTAGCAGTGATAATGAATTTGTGTCCACCTGATGAGTTGGGATGAATCTGCCTAATGAGGTCAAAGGCCCAGCGCTGAAATGGCCAATGAGAAATAGAAGGAATAAGCTCCCTGCCTGGAGCATGTTTCTGACACTTTTCACAAGATTTGGCAAAAGCTACTGCATCTATCTGCATGGTAGGCCAGTAATACCCTACCCTAAGAAACCTTCGGGCCATGGCAAGACCATTAGAATGTCCTCCACAAATTCCCTCGTGAATGTCAACTAACGCTTGGTTGGACTCATTCTTTTTTAAACACCTAAGAAGTATCCCATCTAAACCCCACGGTGGGCACCAAAAATGTACACACTAAATAGTGCACTTCTCTAAGTCTTTACTTCCAAGAGAATCCATGAATGGAAAACTTTGAGAAAGTGACCTAGAGCTCCCTAGGCATGGAGTCACAAGATTATTTGAAATATTGCTCTCAGCTAGAGCTATTGAAGCATGCAACCTTGCTAGTAAACCACACAATGGGAGATTCAATGAGACAAGGGAAAGCATGCCAATATCCTCAAGAATCAATATGAGAATGCAATGCAATGCAAACTATGCTAAAAATGAAGATGCAAGCTAAGCTATGAAAGGAAAGTATTACAAACCCTTGTTAATTAAGCTATGTGAGCTAATCTAAAGCATAAAATAAACTAAGCTAGATGCCATAAAAGCTATGATGTAAGAATGAAACTAGCATGATAAAATGACAACCAAAAGCTCCAAAGTCTCCAAGCAATCCTGCAGCATAAGGTTAGTATTCAAAAGATGGATCTAAGAATGAGAAAAGAGTTCTCCTTATAAAGGAATGGACCATGGACATTAAGAGGAAAAAGATTTAATCAACGGTGGAGCTTGAAAGAGGAGCAATCCATGTGCACAAATATCTTTCAATGAGAAAATAAGAGTTGACTTTTGTATCCATATGAGACAAAAAGTGATTTTCTTCTTTTTATAAAATAAGAATAATGTTTTATTTGTGCAACTTAGGATAAGAAGAAAAGTGGGGGATTTTCATTTAATAAAAGGGGGAAAAAATCCTTTTGAATAAATAAAGACTTTAGGATAAAATGGTTAGCCCAAAGCAAATAATCAAAAATGATAAAATAAGATTTGATCAAGGAAATTGATATAATTGATAAAATGTCAATTTTTGAAAATATTGATTCAGAAATTTGATAAATTGCTAAATGGGGGCCAGAAGTCTAGGCGACCATTTTAGGGTGCATGCATTACCCACATAAGGAAAATGGTTTCATTCATATTTCTTTCAAGTGCTCTTGGGTACTTTCCTTGGCCTCTAGGCTTGGGCATCCTATAGGGGTTGAACCAAAATTACGAAGGCAATAAAGACACATAGAACAATAGGTTTAGGGACTTAGACTTATGTTTAATCTTTCGTAATGGTTTGGGGAACTAATTACTAGATGAGTAACTACAGTACCCTAGTTTGCATTATTAAATGATCTTGTTTAATTTATGTTTATTTTATGCAAAGATACATGTAAAGAAAAATAAATTTTTGCATCTAAAGATTACATGTATATATATGAAAAATAACTTGCATATACTATAGAAGGAAAATAACTTTAAGAAAAAAATGCAAGAGTATAGGCATACATAAGAGGATGAACATAAATAATAAAGGTGCCAGACATTGCCTGAAGTGATGAATTTTTGACCCGGGTATGAATCTAGTGTGCCGCTGTGTGATCCAGAACTTGAAAAGAAAAGAGAGATGGGGGTTAGATAAAAAATATCTAAGCAATGAATGGCATCCTATTACTGATCCTCATCTACAATTATGCATGTGCATAGTCAAGCCATATACTTCTAAAAGAAAAACCATGCTACTGGACATGTGCACTCAGAAGAATGTTGCAGAGAGTAAATGGCTGCATGTATGTCTGCATGAACACCTGGTGAGTCACTATTGTGACTACATCATTCAAACAGTGCAACAACAACACCAGATGTTGCTATTTCATCTGGTGTTGTTGTGACATCATTTCCAAATGATGCACCCACAACAGTCACACACCATGCCCATCAGCACAAGGTAGTCATGAGCAAGCATGAGTAAGCAATGGAAGGGGCATACATCATCATCAAATCAAAGGAGAAAAGCATCAAATCTGCATAATAAGGGAGGAGTACATCATGAATTTCAAATAAGGATCATAACATCACAACATGGTTGGCAGCCCCAAGAAGGCCCCATTGCATGCAGTGAGTAAGCTGTTGGAAACTGCAATTGAAAGAATTCTTGTATTATCATTGATGTCAAACTTTAATTGGTAAGACTTTTTCTACTTAGGAAAGTACTATATCTATTTGAGTGTTGCTAAAGGGATAGGCAAGGTTGGTAACAATAGCACCTAGGGAAAGGTTGAGTTATCTTGATACTACACAGTGTATTTGACTATGTTGTACAATGATGAGATAATGTATTGTTTATCTTAGTAAGACTGAAGACTAAACTGGTAGGCTTGACCGAGCAAAAATGGAGAAATCATGTTTAAGCTGAGTAATGTTAGTGTCAACCGAGTCAGTGTATGCCGAGCAAAATTCTAGTGTCGACCGAACAACAGTTAATTATCGAGGAAGATAGTATAAGCCGAAGAAACATTTTTAGTAATGACCGAGCTTTCTACATGAAGACTGAGCAATTGATCACAGTATTGACCGAGCATCAGCATTTTTATATTTGAAGAGAATTTAGTTTTGGAGTCGACATTGTTGAATTCTTAGATTATGTAAAATGTGTTGACTTTATTTATTGATTGTTTGAAAGCATTAAATGCACTGTAAAACATTTTATTGTAAATCTTTAAGATATTTGAGATGATTCTAGAAATGAAGCTGAAGAACATGAAGTGGGTAGATTCAATGAATCTGACCTAACCCTAAGATCTACGAATGAGATTGAGCAGCATAAGATGAGTTAACCTAATTGAGGAAAGTATTAAAGGAACCTGAGCATTGGATATGCGTGTGCATGGGTGAAAAAGAGAATGCTGGAATATCAATAAAGTTTTATTGACTGTATAAGCAGAAAAGGCTGAAGGAGAATTGTGGTGGTTGCTTGAAGAAAAGTTTTGAGCAGATCAAAGATGGAGATGGAAAAGTTTCAAAGTCAGTAAACCAACATTAGTGTACGGAATCAGATTTGATATTTGCAAAGTGAGTTGTATGTTTTTCAAATAAATATTGCTGCTACTTTCTAACCATTGTAACAGTCAAAATCCTTTTAATAGAGGTTGACCTAATAGTCATATCTTAAATATTTTGACCAAGGTTGCATTCTAATGGAGTGTATGTAAGTCCTATAACAAGGCTCACTTTTAACAAGGTGATTGAAACCCTTTAACCGGGTCACACCTGACAGTGTGTATTGTAACCTTTGATAGGGTTGGCTTTTAACCGAGCTCACTTCAGAAGAGTGAAAATAATAGTAGCATGTTACAAAGTGGTTTTTCCCACATTAGGTTTCCACTATAAATCCTGGTGTTAATACTTGTGTGAATGTTTTGGTTTGAACATTTTTGTGTTTTACAAGTTAAGTTACAGCTGGGTAGTGGACTGCATTATTATATGTTTCTATTATTGAATCAGTGATGACTGAGATTGTTTTGGTTATTAGATTTGATTTAAAGAAAAGTTTTTAAGTTTGTTTTATACATCAGGACCTGAGAACAACTGATTCACCCCCCCTCTCTGTTGCTCTAAATCATATTAACAATTGGTATCAGAGCTTTGTTGCTTATTATTAGTGTTTACAAAAATCAAGTTTAAAGGGGCTTGAAGCAAATGATCAAGATGTATAAGAAGGAGGTACCGAAGCTGAATAAGGAAAACTTTCTTGCATGGAAAAGCTTGATGAAGCTGCATCTAGCTGGTATTAGTGACTCTGCAAAGTACTACATTGAGAATGGCTATGTCTCACCTGTCGCACCTTTGAGTGTCGAAGAAATGAGAGCTAAAAAAGAACATAATCAGGAAATGTTGGAAATTGCATCTGCCCTAAGCTATCCAGAATTTGAGGACATTAAGGATTGCGCAACTACTAAAGAGATGTGGGACACTCTTGCAAGGATCTATGGTGGTGACTTAAATGTACTACAAGCAAAGGTCGAGAGTCTTAGAGGTAAGTTTGATGAAATGAGAATGCAAGAAGGTGTAAACATTGCACAATATTGTGGTAGAATAAAAGAAGTTGTGAATGCTATTAGAGGAGAAAATGGGGTTATTGATGATGAAACTATAATTGGGAAAGTACTAAGAACCCTGCATCCTATATATGCTATTAATATCTCAGCTATTCAGGAATCTAGATGCAACTTTGCTAATGTGCTTACTTTGGAAAGTTTGGTTGGTAAGCTGACTGCTTTTGAACTCTCTAACTATGATAATTTCACTGTTAGAAGCATTGGTAATGTTGAATATGCTTTCAAGTCACAACTAGTTCTGAACAAGTCAAAGAAAGAAAAAGAAAGATGCATCAGTGAAAGTGACAGTGACACTTCTGATGAAAAACTGGAAGATCTAGAAGCTCTTCTGGCTGAGGAAAATGAAAGTATAAAGGTAAACTCTCTATTATATGTTTTGCATGTAATAAAGTTGGTCATATAGCTGCTAGATGTCCTGACAGGAAGGATAAAGATGATGAAAGAAAAAGAAAACAAAAAGACATAAGAGATGACAGAAGCTACTGGAGGAACGAGGACTACAAAGGAAAAGGTAAGAAATCTTGTTACATTGCTGAAGAAGAGACTAACACTGATAGTGATGATTTTGAAATTGAGGTAGTCTATGTTGCAATGAAAGATGAATCTGATGAGGATGAGAAAATTGCATTGATATACTATGTGAACAAGAATGATAAATGGATTATTGATAGTGGTTGTTCACATCACATGACTAGTGACAAAAATAAGTTTGAGACCTTACATCATTACAGAGGTAAAAGTGTAAAATTTGGTAATGATGCACCATGTCCTATTAGAGGAAAATGTTTGATTAAATTGACTGATAAGATATCTTGTGAAAATGCATATTGGGTTGAAGGTCTTAATTATAATTTGTTAAGTGTTGCTCAGCTCAACAAAATTGGTTACCGAGTGGAATTTCATCACAAGCAAGCTAAAATATTTGATGCTACTAGAGAACTAATTGGAAATGGAGATCAGACTAGAGGTAATTTGTTCTATCTTGACCTATATGAAGAAACATGTTTAATTGCACAACTTGATGATATTTGGTTATGACATAAAAGGCTATGTCATGTTAACTTTGACAATCTGGTAGAGATAAGTAAGAAGAAAAAGGTAAGAGGTCTACCTAGATTGAAGAAACCTGATAATGTGATGTGCAAGGAATGTCAGTTAGGAAAGATGACAAAGTCAAGTTTTAAGAGCAAATCCTTTACCTCTGAAAACATTTTAGATTTGGTTCATATTGACCTTTGTGGACCTATGGGTGTACAAATTTACTGTGGTGCTAGATACTCTATCTTATTTGTTGATGATCATACTAGGATGATGCGTGTAATGTTTCTAAAAGAAAAATCTGAAGCTTTTCAATCCTTTAAGTGGTATTTGGCTAAGCTTGAGAAGGAGATAGGTAGGAACCTGAAATGTCTTAGATCTGACCGAGGTGGATAATTTACATCAAATGAATTCAATCTATTTTGCAATGATAGATGAATTAAAAGATAGATGTTTGCACCTAGAACACCTCCACAGAATGGTATAGCAGAAAGAAGAAACAGATCTATCTTGGATTATGCAAGGACATTGTTGATTGAAAAGAATGTGGCACATAAATATTGGAAAGAAGCTATAAGCACTGCTGTCTACACTCTTAACCAGGTACAGATCAAGAAAGGTACAAATCTGACACCCTATGAATTATGGCATGGGCATGCACCGAGTGTTAAATACTTTAGAATCTTTGGAAGTAAGTGCTATATATTAAAAGACACTAGGAATGAAAAGTTTGATGCTAAGAGTGATGAAGGCATATTCCTAAGATATTCCACAAAAAGTAAAGCTTATAAGTGTTTGAACTCTAACACTAACAAAATTGTGGAAAGTGTGAATGTGAAAATTGATCATTATGTAGAAAGAAATGAAGCTAACAGCAAAAGAGAACTAGAAGATTATAGATCTTTTGTGTACATTGAGGAAGAAGAAGAGGCAAGTAACAGACTTGCACCTGATGCTGAGTCTTGGGTAAGCAATTCTGAGCGATAGATAGATGTTGCCAAGCATTAGAAAAATAGTGTCGAAAGAGAACAAGAACATGCTGAGCTATAAGAAAATATTGTCGAGCATCAGGAAGAGGTTGCCGAGCATTCATAAGTTGAATCTAACAATCTTGTTGGGGAACTTGATGAAATAGAGGAGAGAAGAGATAAACCTATTTTGGCAAAATATGTAAGAAGACATCACAAGCCTTAACAGATAATTGGAGACAAAAATATTGGAATTCAGACCAGAAGTAAGACTAAGGATCCAACATGCCTACTGTGTGAATTTGAACAGAAGTCAACTAGAGAGGCATTGGAGAATGAAGACTGGATACAAGCAATGAATGAAGAGATTGACCAGATTGAGAAGAATGATACTTGGACTCTGGTACCGAGACCTGAAAACAAAAATGTTATAGACACAAAGTGGGTGTTTCGGAATAAAATGAATGAAAATGGTGAAATAACTAGGAACAAAGCTAGGCTAGTATGCAAAGGCTACGCACAAGAAGAAGGAATAGATTATGGGGAGAAATTTTCCCTTGTAGCTAGATTGGAAGGAGTAAGAACTTTGCTTGCATATGCTGCTTATAAAGATTTCAAGGTATATCAAATGGATGTCAAGTCTGCATTTTTTAATGGTATACTAGAAGAAGAAGTTTACATAGAACAACCAGAAAGTTTTATTGATCCAAATAGAAGACAAATAGGGTGCAAACTGAATAAAGCACTATATGGATTGAAACAAGCTCCCAAAGCATGGTATGAGAGGTTGCACAACTACTTGATATAGATTGGATTTTCAAGAACAAATGACATAAGCAATCTATACATGAAGGATGAAGAAGGTAAAGGTATCCTGTTGGCAAAAAAATTTGTGGATGACATTATTTTTGGTGGACAAGATGCATTGTGTAAAAGATTTTCAAATGAAATGCAAATTGAATTTGAAATGAGCATGTTTGGTGAGATCAAATTCTTTGTTAGTTTACAAGTATATCAAAGGAAGAAAGGAATTTTCATTACACAGTCTAAGTATGTTAATGAAATACTGAAAAGTTTTGGGATGGAAGATGCTAAACCAGTGAATACTCCTATGGTTACTAGACAAAAGTTATCTAAGAATGATGATGCTAGAGAAGTGAATCAGACTTTGTATAGATCCATGATTGGAAAATTGCAGTATGTTGTACATAGTAGACTAGATATTGCACTAGTTGTTGGGATTGTGGCAAGATTCTCTGCCAATCCTAAGGAAACACACATGATGGCTATGAAAAGAATTATGAGATACTTAAAAGGAACTGCTGACTATGTTCTATATTATAAGAAGGATGACAAATTTGAACTTAGAGTTTATACAGATGCTAATTGGGCAGGAAATGTAGATGACAGAAAGAGTACTAGTGGTGGAGCTTTCTTTCTTGGACAAAGATTAGTCTCCTAGATGAGCAAGAAACAAAATTGCATTTCCCAATCTACTGTCGAGGCCGAGTATGTTGCTGTTGCAGTAAACTATTCAAATTTGGTATGGATGAAACAATTGTTGATAGGCATGAAAGAAGAAATCACTGAACCTATTGTTATTTTCTGTGACAACACAAGTGCTATCAATATTTCTAAGAATCCAGTGATGCACACTAAGACCAAGCTCATAGCAATCAAGTATCACTACTTGAGAGAATTAGTACAAGATAAAGAAGTCTTAATAGAATATGTGAATACAAAAGAATAATTAGCAGACATATTCACTAAAGCTTTACCCAGAGAAGCTCATGAGTATTTGAGAAGTCAATTAGGGGTCCTTCCCCTAACTGAGGCTACCTAGTCAAGCTAGGAGCATTGCATCAAATATGATACAACAGAATATTTGAAAAATTGATGCAGAAGATTGTCACACTTTAGGGCTAGCCTAGAGTTGTGAAAAGGAGCAAAGACAAGGAATCAATCATAAGCAAGATGACAGAGGGAGAAAATATTGAGCTACACAGTTATTATCTACATCTGATGGATGTATGTTTTAGTTGTTGCTTTGGCATTTTTGTCAAAGAGGGAGATGAGCTGATATGATAACACATGACACTGAAAAGTAAGGGTGATGAAGTGAAATGAAGGATCAGGATAGAAGGAGGTCTGAATACTTCTGACAGTCACAGAAGTGAGGCTTATAGGATTCTGAATCATAATGAAGCTAAGGATATTATGAATAATTCTCTGATGAATAGATAAATTTTTTTGGATTGGTTGGTAATCCATGTGTTATTCAGGTAATATCATATGGTGTTGCCATCAATGCCAAAGACGGAGATTGTTGGAAACTACAATTGAAACAATTGTTGTATTGTCATTAATGTCAAACCTTAATTGGTAAGACTTTTGCTACTTAGGAAAGTACTATATCTATTTGAGTGTTGCTAAGAGGATAGGCAAGGTTGGTAACAATAGCACCTAAGGAAAGGTTGAGTTATCTTGATACTACAAAGTGTACTTGACTATGTTGTACAATGATGAGACAATGTATTATTTATCTTAGTAAGACTGAAGACTAAAATGGTAGGCTTGACCAAGAAAAAATAGAGAAATCATGTTTAAGCTGAGTAATGTTAGTGTCGACCGAGTCAGTGTATGCTGAGAAAAATTCTAGTGTCGACCGAACAACAGTTAATTGCCGAGGAAGACAGTATAAGCTGAGGAAACATTTTTAGTAATGATCGAGCTTTCTACATGAAGACCGAGAAATTGATCACAGTATTGACCGAGCATCAGCATTTTTATATTTGAAGAGAATTTAGTTTTGGAGCTGACATTGTTGAATTCTTGGATTATGTAAAACGTGTTGACTTTATTTATTGATTGTTTGAAAGTATTAAATGCACTGTAAAATATTTTATTGTAAATCTTTAAAATATTTGAGATGATTCTAGAAATGAAGCCGAAGAACATGAAGCAGGTAGTTTCAATGAATCTAACCTAACCCTAAGATCTACAAATGAGATTGAGTAGCAAAAGATGAGTTAACCTAATTAAGGAAAGTATTAAGGGAACCTGAGCATCGGATATGCGTGTGCATGGGTGAAAAAGAGAATGCTGGAAGATTAGTAAAGTTTTATTGACTGTATAAGCAGAAAAGGCTGAAGTAGAATTGTGGTGGTTGCTTGAAGAAAAGTTTTGAGCAGATCAGAGATGGAGATGGCAAAGTTTCAAAGTCAGTAAACTATCATTAGTGTACGGAATCGGATCTGATATTTGCAAAGTGAGTTGTATGTTTTTCAGATAAATATTGCTGCTACTTTCTAACCATTGTAACAGTCAAAATCCTTTTAATAGAAGTTGACCTAATAGTCATATGTTAAATCCTTTGACCAAGGTTGCATTCTAATGGAGTGTATGTAAGTCCTATGACAAGACTCACTTTTAACAGGGTGATTGAAATCCTTTAACCGGGTCACACCTGACAGTGTGTATTGTAACCTTTGATAGGGTTGGATTTTAACCGAGCTCACTTCAGAAGAGTGAAAATAATAGTAGCATGTTACAAAGTGGTTTTTCCCACATTGGGTTTCCACTATAAATCCTGGTGTTAATACTTGTGTGAATGTTTTGGTTTGAACATTTTTGTGTTTTACAAGTTAAGTTACAATTGGGTAGTGGACTACATTTTTATATGTTTCTATTATTGAATCAGTGATGACCAAGTTTGTTTTGGTTATTAGATCTAATTTAAAGAAAAGTTTTTAAGTCTATTTTATACATTAGGACCTGAGAACAACTGATTCACCCCCACTCTCTATTTTTCTAAAACATATTAACATAAGCTACACCAAAACAAAGAGGTACAAAAATCTACATCATCTATACATTAATGCTATGGCATGGAGTATATTTGAATCTGCATTTTAAAGGATAAGTAAGAAAGCTGCATGATGCTAGTGAAATTAACAAAGGTACAGATCTAATGAAGTAATGAAGCTACCCACATTCTATGTGCTTTGAGCCAATGAAATTTTTATCAGCATGATTAAGTAATAATGCATTAAATGTCTTACTGATGTCCCTATTTGATTGGATGGTGCTCTGTTTGTTATATTGTTGCTATCAAAATAGAATGGTAGTGGTGATTCAATGCATCTACAACCTCAACAACATGGCGACATCGATCCAATAACAAAAAATACATTACAAATGCCAAGCTCATAGTCTCAATGAAATAAACAGTGTATAAAAAAATATATGGTGCACAACAGCAGCAAGCATGCAATGACAACAATAATATTGCATGATGTACGAGCTCAAATTCAAAATAGTAAGTGTATTAATGTATGATCTAATAGCAGCAACCTCATTGATCATTACCTTTCACTCCTCCATCATTATAGAAGAGATAACTACCTACAACTATATTTCATAATTCCCCCTTTCACTGTTTGATTACCAGCCAATCAAATAGGGACATGAGGTGCTCAAACAGTGATATTCACTATGTTGTTGATATTTACTATATTTAGTCTTAATAAAATCTTATAAAACAATATAAAACTAACCCAAAATACTTTGTCTTAATAAAATATTAATAAAACAATATATTTAGTCTTAATAAAATCTTATTAAACAACATATATTGTGTGAAGTGTTTGATCTCTCTTTATTTGTTTTTCTATTGATATTCACTATGTGGTACTCCCCGTTTATGATCATTTCATTAGGAAATATCTTGATGGCTCGTGGGCTACAAGCTAGGGCATCATGCATTGTTTATGATCTCATTGTTTGAGCATCGACCAATCAAATAGGGACATGAGGTGCTCAAATAGTGAGCTCATAAAAAATGCATGATGCCCTAGCTTGTAGCCCGTGAGCCATCAATATATTTCCTCATCAAATAATCATAAATGGGGAGTACCACATAGTGAATATCAACAAAAAAACAAATAAAGAGAGATCAAACACTTCACACAATGCCTTGAAGGTAATATCAATGATGCCCTAGCTCTCAAAGCTCGCAAGTCATCAAGCATTCCAAATGAAAAGATGTGAACAATGCCAGTATTAAACAGTGAGCTCATGAACAATGTATGATGCCCTAGCTTGCAACCTGTGAACCATCAAGATATTTCCTCATGAAATGATCATAAATGGGAAGTACCACATAACTAGTGAATATCAACAGCAAAACAAACAAAGAGAGATCAAACACTTCACACAATATATGTTATTTTATAAGATTTTATTAAAACTAAATATATTGTTTTATTAAGATTTTATTAAGACAAAGTATTTTGGGTTAGTTTTATGTTGTTTTATAAGATATTTATTAAGACTAAATATATGATGTAAACTCAATATAAAAAATAGAGCACCGACCAATCAAATAGGGACATGAGGTGCTCAAACAGTGAGCTCATAAACAATGCATGATGCCCTAGCTTGCAGCCTGCAAGCCATCAAGACATTTCCTCATGAAATGATCATAAACGGGGAGTACCCCATAGTGAATATCAACAAAAACAAATAAAGAGAGATCAAAAACTTCACACAATGCCTTGAAGGTAATAGAAATGATTCCCTAGCTCTCAAAGCTCGCGGGTCATTAGGCATTCCAAATGAAAAGATGTAAACAATGCCAGTATTAAACAGTGAGCTCATGAACCATGTATGATGCCCTAGCTTGCAGCCCGTGAGCCATCAAGATATTTCCTCATGAAATGATCATAAACGGGGAGTACCACGTAGTGAATATCAACACCAAAACAAATAAAGAGAGATCAAACACTTCACACAATATATGTTGTTTTAAAAGATTTTATTAAGACTAAATATATTGTTTTATGAGCTCACTGTTTGAGTACCTCATGTCCCTATGGCATACCGTCGGTGCTCTATTTATTATATTGATGCTATTAGATCAAATAGGGACATCAGTAATAAAATAGGGACATCAAATAGGGACATTAGTAATAAAATAATACACTTACTATTTTAAATTTGAGCTCATAAATATTAAGATATCCCTATTTTATTACTGATGTCTCTATTTACATCTTTTCATCAAATGACCCAAAAACATCAAGAATGGTCCTATATGGTCACTAATAGCCAACTTTCAGAAAAATATGAATGAATGTGAACATACATAAGTGGATGAACCATAATAATGAAGGTACCAAACATTGCCTGAAGTAATGAAGTGTTGACCCAAGGTTCAATCTAGTATGCTCTTGTATGATCCAAAACCTACAAGGGAGGAAAAGATGGGGTTAGATCCAAAGGATCTAAGAAATGCTTGGCAATTTATTACCAATCCTCATCTACAATAATACATGTGTATAGTCAAGCCATACACTTGTAAAATGAACTATGCTACATAACATGTGCACTCAGGAAACATATGCATGCAGTGAGTAAATCAAGACCAAAATGGAGCAAAAAGTATGATGTCAAATGTGTTATCAAGCAACACCTCATGGGTTGTGAGTCAACATGGTATATATGTTGTTTATACAAGATCAATAAAAGGACATCTACAACCTCAACAACATGGCAATATTAATCCAATAATAGGAAATACATTACAAATGCCAAGCTCACGGACTCAATCTCAACCTCAAGCACTAGTGCCCTCTTCCCACACAGTGCTGACCTCTTCGTGCATGCCAAACTCAAATGCCCTCTTCACGCCACGCAAAAGTGCAGTGTCATCTTCGTGGTAGCTCTTCAAATTCACAAAAATTACAAATGACACTTTCTTTTTCTTTTTTTTTGTTTATAACCAAAGGGGTGTCGCAGGTTCAAACTAACCTATGAATTCAAAGGAGGAATTATGAAATATAGTTGTAGGTAGTTATCTCTTTTATAATGATGGAGGAGTCAAAGGTAATGATCAATGAGGTTGCTGCTATTAGATCATACATTAATACACTTACTATTTTGACAGCAATAATATTGCATGATGCCTGAGCTCAAATTCAAAATAGTAAGTGTATTATTTTATTACTGATGTCCCTATTTGATCTAATAGCATCAATATAACAAACAAAGCATCGGTCAATCAAATAGGGACATGAGGTGCTCAAATAGTGAGCTCATAAATAATGCATGATGCCCTAGCTTGCAGTCTGTGAGCTATCAAGACATTTCCTCATGAAATGATCATAAACAGGGAGTACCACATAATGAATATCAACAACAAAACAAATAAAGAGAGATCAAACACTTCACACAATGCATTGAAGGTAATAGCAATGATGCCCTATCTCTCAAAGCTTGCAAGTCATCGAGCATTCCAAATGCAAAGATGTAAACAATGCCAGTATTAACATTCATATTTTTTCATTAAATCAACAAATGCCATCAAAATGAAATTGAGTTAATGAGAAGACAAAGCTCGAATTCCTACCTCAAGTCATGGTTTCCATATAAAGATCAAATTCTAAAGAGCCATGTTATAAAATTTCATGCCAAACTTCAAGGCATGAAATTTTATAACTATACATATATTTTCTTCGACTCCCCCACATTGTAAACTCAATGCTAAGGAGAAAAAAATATGATGTCAAAAAGTATAAAATTTCATGTCTTGAAATTTTATAACATAGTTCCTTAGCAGCTTCCATATGAAGAGCAGTGCAAGGTGGCAACTTTCCCATTTTACCACAGTTAGGGCCCTCTTTTACCATGCTTTATGAGCTTTATGTTTTTACCATGCTTTATGAGCTTTATATTTTTTTTAAGTGAAGACAAAGATTATCTTAATTTTTTATTTTAAATTTTATTCATTTTATGATTTTAAAATTTGAAATAAAAAATATAAACTTTTAAGAAACTTTTACATCTTTTCATCAAATGACCCAAAAACATCAAGAATCATCATATATGGTCGCTAATAGCCAAATTTTATAAAAATATGAATGAATGCAAACATACATAAGTGGATGAACATAAATAATGAAGGTACCAGACATTGCTTGAAGTAATGAAGTGTTGACCCGGGGTTCAATCCAATATGCTCTTGTATGATCCAAAACCTGCAAGGAAGGAAAATATGGGGTTAGATCCAAAGGATCTAAGAAATGCTTGGCACCCTATTACTGATCCTCATCTACAATAATACATGTGTATAGTCAAGCCATACACTTGTAAAATGAACTATGCTACATAACATGTGCACTCAGGAAACATATGCATGCAATGAGTAAATCAAGACCAAAATGGAGCAAAAAGTATGATGTCAAATGTGTTATCAAGCAACACCTCATGGGTTGTGAGTCAACATGGTATATATTTTGTTTATACAAGATTAGTAAAAGGACATCTACAACCTCAACAACATGGCAATATTAATCCAATAACAGGAAATACATTACAAATGCCAAGCTCACGGTCTCAATCTCAACCTCAAGTACTAGTGCCCTCTTCCCACACGGTGTCAGCCTCTTCGTGCATGCCAAACTCAAATGCCCTCTTCGTGCCACGCAAAAGTGCAGTGTCATCTTCGCGGCAGCTCTTCAAATTCACAAAAATTACAAATGACACTTTCTTTTTCTTTTTTTTTGTTTATAACCAAAGGGGTGTCGTAGGTTCAAACTAACCTATGAATTCAAAGGAGGAATTATGAAATATAGTTATAGGTAGTTATCTCTTTTATAATGATGGAGGAATCAAAGGTAATGATCAATGAGGTTGCTGCTATTAGATCATACATTAATACACTTACTATTTTGACAGTAATAATATTGCATGATGCCTGAGCTCAAATTTAAAATAGTAAGTGTATTATTTTATTACTGATGTCCCTATTTGATCTAATAGCATCAATATAACAAACAGAGCATCGGCTAATCAAATAGGGACATGAGGTGCTCAAACAATGAGCTCATAAATAATGCATGATGCCCTAGCTTGTAGTCTGCGAGCCATCAAGACATTTCCTCATAAAATGATCATAAATGGGGAGTACCACATAGTGAATATCAACAACAAAACAAATAAAGAGAGATCAAACACTTCACACAATGCGTTGAAGGTAATAGCAATGATGCCCTATCTCTCAAAGCTTGCAAGTCATCGAGCATTCCAAATGCAAAGATGTAAACAATGCCAGTATTAACATTCATATTTTTCCATTAAATCAACAAATGTCATCAAAATGAAATTGAGTTAATGAGAAGACAAAGTTTGAATGCCTACCTCAAGTCATGGTTGCCATATAAAGATCAAATGCTAAGGAACCATGTTATAAAATTTCATGCCAAACTTCAAGGCATAAAATTTTATAACTGTACATATATTTTCTTCGACTCCCCCACATTGTAAACTCATTGCTAAGGAGAAAAAAATATGATGTCAAAAAGTATAAAATTTCATGTCTTGAAATGTTATAACATAGTTCCTTAGCAGCTTCCATATGAAGAGCAGTGCAAGGTGGCAACTTTCCTATTTTACCACAGTTAGGGCCCTCTTTTACCATGCTTTATGAGCTTTATGTTTTTTTTAAGTGAAGACAAAGATTATCTTAATTTTTTATTTTAAATTTTATTCATTTTATGATTTTAAAATTTGAAATAAAAAATATAAATTTTTAAGAAACTTTTACATATTTTCATCAAATGACCCAAAAACATCAAGAATCGTCATATATGGTCGCTAATAGCCAAATTTTAGAAGAATATGAATGAATGCAAACATACATAAGTGGATGAACATAAATAATGAAGGTACCAGACATTGCCTGAAGTAATGAAGTGTTGACTCGGGGTTCAATCCAATATGCTCTTGTATGATCCAAAACCTGCAAGGAAGGAAAATATGGGATTAGATCCAAAGGATCTAAGAAATGCTTGGCACCCTATTACTGATCCTCATATACAGTAATACATGTGTATAGTCAAGCCATACACTTGTAAAATGAACTATGCTACATAACATGTACACTCAGGAAACATATGCATGCAGTGAGTAAATCAAGACCAAAATGAAGCAAAAAGTATGATGTCAAATGTGTTATCAAGCAACACCTCATGGGTTGTGAGTCAACATGGTATATATGTTGTTTATACAAGATTAGTAAAAGGACATCTACAACTTCAACAACATGGCAATATTAATCCAATAATAGGAAATACATTACAAATGCCAAGCTCACGGTTTCAATGAAATAAATAGTGTATAAAACAATATATGATGCCCGAGCTCAAATTTAAAATAGTAAGTGTATTAATGTATGATCTAATAGCAGCAACCTCATTGATCATTACATTTGACTCCTCCATCATTATAGAAGAGATAACTACCTGCAACTATATTTCATAATTCCTCCTTTGAAGTCATAGGTTAGTTTAACTATTGGACAATGAGCTGATAGGAGTTTCAAATAGATTTGAATAAAAACTAAGAGTATTGAATTTTATTTGTTCCTATTATGATTTTAGGGGAGAAGAAGGCTAAGACCTTTTCAATGGATCAGGGTGGTATATATAGCTTGTAAGTTTATACGTTTGCACTTTTTTTGTTTGAGGCTTAATTATGCTAGTTTTTAAACAAAAAGATTTTTCTTTCTTATTTCAAATGCATTCCTTCATATTTCATACCTGATGCATAGTGAATTCATAGGAGTTTCAAATAGATCATTTGAAGAAAAACTAAGAGCATTGAATTTTAACTGTTCTTATTGTGAATTCAGAGGAGAAGAAGGCTAAGATCTTTACAGCTAATCTTGTGTGAGCAAGGTACGAAATTTATTCTTGTCACAATCTAAAATTGTTTGAAGTTAATTTCAGCTCTTCATCATATAAACAGATCTATAATTTACAGATCATTGTGACAAGTATTTTTAATTAAAATTTATGACTAAGTGTTACAACTAAGAAATGTAAATTAGTTTGACTTCCAAACACCATAGGCAACTTTAGTAGATCATGTTTGATGAAAATGATAATGAAATTTGGCATGTGTGGGTGAAGGAATCACGCGGTTATCATTTTGTTTGGGCTATGGTTTTAATGTATAGTGTTTGTAAAAGTTTTCATCCTTAAACTAAACCTGTCCTTTCGAGTATCTAGACTATTGATGCTTCTATTGGTGCTAATTTGGATGCTAGTTCTTGTGCTCTTTGGTGCCTTTCCATTCTTTATTTGGTGTTGAGTTTTTAACTTGCTAACCTCCTTGTTCTGTCAGCGTCCTCTATGATTTTAGATGCTATATTTTCCCGAGTCTGATTGGTGCCTTACTTTCCCTTCTTTGGTTCCATACTTTCTTACATTAAGAGTTCATTTCGTCTCTGATTAAGGCACTATTTCTCCTTGACTATATTCTTTTGGGGTCTGATCTATTGTAGTTGTTTCTTTTTTCTTTGAATCATTATTTACAATTACTTTTGATGCAATATTTGTGTGAAGAACAAGAACAAAATGGTGAACAAGTGTATTTGACAAAGATAAACATGACACATTTTGTTACGCAGATTGGGTTGGCCTAGTACCATTTACATGGCTTGGACAGATATTAAACAATGAGCTCATGAACAATTTATGATGCCCTAGCTTGCAGTCTGCGAGCCATCAAGACATTTCCTCATGAAATGATCATAAATGGGGAGTACCACATAGTGAATATCAACAGCAAAACAAATAAAGAGAGATCAAACACTTCACACAATGCTTTGAAGGTTATAGAAATGATGGCCTAGATCTCAAAGATCATAGGTCATCAAGCATTCCAAATTAAAAGATGTAAACAATGCCAGTATTAAACAGTGAGCTCATGAACAATGTATGATTCCCTAGCTTGCAGCCTGCGAGCCATCAAGACATTTCCTCGTGAAATGATCATAAACAGGGAGTACCACATAGTGAATATCAACAACAAAACAAATAAAGAGAGATCAAACACTTCACATAATGCCTTGAAGGTAATAACAATGATGCCCTAGCTCTCAAACCTCACGGGTCATCAAGCATTCCAAATGAAAAGATGTAAACAATGCTAGTATTCAATAGTGAGCTCATAAACAATGTATGATGCCCTAGCTTGCAGCCTGTGAGCCATCAAGACATTTCCTCATGAAATGATCATAAACAGGGAGTACCACATAGTGAATATCAACAACAAAACAAATAAAGAGAGATCAAACTCTTCACACAATACCTTGAAGGTAATAGCAACGATACCCTAGCTCTCAAAGCTCGTGGTCATCAAGCATTCCAAATGCTAAGATGTAAACAATGCCACTATTAACATTTATATTGTTCCATTAATTGAGTTAATGAGAAGACAAAGCTCAAATGCCTACCTCAAGTGCCAATGCCCTCTTTCCACATGGTGTCAGCCTCTTCACGCACGCCAAACTCGAATGCCCTTTTTGCGCCATGCAAAAGTGCAATGCCATCTTCACGATAGCTCTTTGAATTCACAAAAATTACAAATGACACTTTCTTTTTCTTTTTTTTTGTTTATAACCAAAGGGGTGTCGCAATTACGACATCATCGTTGCTATTACAACACCGTCGGGGGCACTTGGAAAAAAAACTCAAAAAACAAACACAAATTGTAGTGGTATCACAAATTGGCGTCGAAATTCAACCCCAAATGTTGTAGTGGATGAAGAACATTTTTGATATAATCAATGCCCTCTCGAGATCGAAATGGAAAGGAAGAAAGAAGGTGGAAGAAAGCAAGAAGTGATAGATTCAGCGGTCAAATGCATTCAACCAAGAAGAATTGACTTTACAATTTAATTAGGTAAATGAACTTGGATTTTGATTTCGATCTCGATAATAGAATCAGGATGTTGAAGTTAGCTAGGGGTGAAATTTCACATTAATCATGTTCAAGCTAGGTAATTAAAGATGTTCACTCGTCCAAAGTGTAAAGTTTAAGAGAGATAGAGCCAAGATAACTTGCCACAAATTGTCCAAGCTACGGGAAGATCCCTATGTATGACACTTTTGAACAAGCGAGAGATTGGATAGAGCATCCAAGAGAGTTGATCAAAGAGATGGTGGACAAGTGAGCATTCTACTACCCAAGTATGTAGTCATGAGACCAAAGTAATCTTTTCTAGCTAGGGACAATTCCTAACATGATGGAATGTACCAAATAACAAGATGAGTTAAGGATAGCAATGAAGAAGCAATGTTGACAAAGTTTAGGTTTAGTCTGAGAGTTCAAGTTCAATGAGTTGGAAGGTGATTGAAAAGATACGATCATTTCCTAGACAAGGTTTATTTTGAAAGCATGTAGTGAGAAAATAATATTCTTAAGACAATCCAACAAGGGAGTAAGCAACCTTGCGAATACAAGCATATGTGAAGTCTTAGTAAGGTTTCAAATATACCAAGAGTATCATGTGTATGTTTAACAAATGTTTCCATGAGTCTTAGCACAAGAAGACACATCAAGAAAGCTACCTAAGGTCAAGCAGGTAGTGTTGTAACCTTTTCCCATAACTTGGTACCCCTTTGCCTCACACAAAGTGATGTTGGATTTGCATCCAAGGGAGTACATATGGTGAGTTTCTTGGGGTGATCCGAGTTAAGTCCACTTAGGTCAATCCTTGCACAAAGGAAACCACACGACCAAAAATGATAGCTTCTAAGTCCTAAAGTGTTTAGTAAGGGCCTCCCTTCATGACTGCCCCTCATAGTTCTGCAAGAGGAATTAAGACCTTTAATCCCTACAAGCACCCAAGATGTATAGTTCTTGCACATAAGATTTAGATGTCTCAACCCTATAATAAATGAATGTATTCCCCTTGTAACCTTGTAAACGATATTACAAGCACCCCAATCAAATGTAGTCTTTCTTAGAAAGATTGAGGCAATTAGGTCCTACACATGAAGAAACATTAGGAATAGAAAGTAGCCAAGTCTTATCTCTCTTTGGATTGAAAGAAGTTTTTGATTATAGTGGGGTGGAGTAGCTGGCTTTTCTTGTTCCCCACTTGGGTCATTCCCAAAAGATTCCTCTTTTGGAAGACCCTCTAAAGGTAAATGCAAGAAAGTAAAGATGGATAGCTAGTTTAAGCGATTTTAATCTTTCTCATGATGCTTGTCAAATTGGCATGAAGGATTAGTGACTTGACTACTCCAAAATGGAAGATTCAAGTGCAAGGATGAAGCTAAGGATGCAAGAATGCAAGCTAGAGATGAGAGATTAAGCTAAGAATGTATGCAAGCAATTAGTAACCTAAAATGATAATGCAAGAGCTAAATCTATGAAGCAATGCAAGAAAGAAACTAGATTAACAATGCAATATTAATATAGAAATGAAGCTAAGATAAGAAATGAGAGAAACTAAGAACTAAGAATTCAAATTAACAAGATTAATCTAAGAAATTAAGAATGCAAGATGCAATAGCTTAAGATGATCTAGATAGCAACAAAGATTAGGGACTAGAATATCCAAGGTAACAAGATGCAACCCTTGAGCCAAGGAAGAGCTTCCTTTTAAAGGAATTGCCTCAAGAATGAAGGGCTAAGATTAAGAGGCAAAATAATGAGTGGATGAGATGAAGAAGCAAAAGGGAAATGCAAGGAGATGCAAGGTTAGGTAGAAATGAGTGGTGAGGATTAAGAGGCAAAAGAGAAATGTTAGGTAAGATAAGAAAAAATAGCTTTTGAAAGCACAAATCCCTTTTAATTGATAATTAATCAAGATTAAGTATGCACACATGTGAATGTGTTCTTTTAATAAAAGTGTAGGAACTTTATATTAAAAGAAAGGTTATAGCAATTAAATAAATATGCAAGCTCTAGAAATTAGACCATAGTATAAGCTTGATAGAGGATTTTTTATTTAATTATGCAAAGGTGATTTTAAGGGTTACTTTGCATAATGATGCTTAGAAAAGAGATGATTTGATCAAAAGGGGGCTCAAGTTCTATTAGACCAATTTTAGACAATTACACATATCTATGGAGACTCATATCTTATTATTAATTGGGTCAATGATGACTATCAGACAAAGGATGATAAGCCAATTCCCTATAAGAGGATGGTGGATGACCTAAAGAAGTATTTTTTCTACATCACATTTTAACATATTCCAAGGTTAGAGAATAAAACTACAGATATTATGGCTACCTTATAATCCATGTTACAACTAGAAGAACATCAGTTTCGCCATGACTTCCTGGTGGAAGAACTCCCTTTTCCAGCCTATGACTCACCTGATTCCCAAATTATATGCGCCATTGAAACCCAAGTCCTATCTAGATATGCCCATATTTATTCCTACCTTAAAGATCAGACCTTCCCTAAAAATTATTTCAGAAACAAAAAAAGATGCCTCATAAGAGAAACATCATGTTATTTAATCATTGTTAACAACTTGTATAGATGTGCTCTAAACAGTACACTACTTATATGTTTAGAAAATGAAGAGTCAAGTCATGCGTTAAAAGAAGTACATGAAGGTGTGTGTGGGTCTAACTCGAATGTCTTTTCATTAGCTAATAAAATCTTAAGAATGGGATACTACTGGGCTACAATGGAAAAATATGCTATACAATACGCTAAAACATGCAAGAAATACCAAGTCCACGATAACCCGATACATGCTCCAACTAAGGAGTTAATTCCATTCATTGCACATTGGCCATTTCCACAATGGGATTTTGATCTAGCAGGGAAATTTACCCAGCCAAACTCATCCAATGGGTGATGAATCAATAATTTGTCTTTATTTTATGATACTTTTATGCTTTGTTCTAGATATTTCTAAAACACTTGTTATGCCTTTTCAGTATTTGAACTTATGAACATTTTATAAGTACAGTCAAACCAACAAAACCTATGGGTGGATAATAGTTGATATACTTTGTCAAATATTATATATATATTACAATATTTCATATAATTGTTTGAATGTGTGTTCTAATATTTGGATTAAGTTGAATGGTTAAATACTTGAATATATGCATGTGCTACTAACTTGTCAGGGAAAGAGGAGTGACTAAAGAATGGATCAACAAGCATTGATGAAGAGCGAGGAAGACTCATTTATGATGATGGAGAGCCATTATGATACTGCGAGACATGCCTTATAAATTGAAGGGAGAATCGCTCCAAGAAATATAGGAACACGCTTATGTTATATTCTCTTTGTGATCAATGTTTTGTTGAAGTGATTATGTGGCCTTTATGATATTCTATCATGGACTATTTCACTTTGCTTTCTTTATGGCGTGAATTAGTTAGAGATTAGCTTTTGTGTTCAAATAAGAATTGTGTTCAAATAAGAATCGATCCTCTATATAAAGGGAGATGATGGTTAGATATAAAGTTATTCAGATGGTTGTATTATTGATATAATCTGAAGCAAAGTTACTTTTTCAGTTCTGTGTTTTGTTTCATGATTAATGTAATCCATTTTTTGGAAATACAATGAAGAAGTGATTTTGAGTTCTATTATGTGTTGGTAGCTAGCAGAAGCCAACCAAGGGGGCCCATTTGGAAGGCAGATTAGAGTAGACTAGATTAAGTTTTTTAAGCATTTACAACCATTCAAGTAGAGTTCACTGTTCATTCCTATAGTGCTATACATTGTGTATGTTCCTGCAAAACTTGCAAAAATAAACATTGTGAATGTTTTTGGGTTTACATAATAGGTTAAGATTGAATTTATAGTTGTCAGTGCCATTTTCATTAATCTAGATGAGTGTGTTTACTTTCCTGGAGCAATAATGTAAGTTTATTTCATGTATTTTCCTTCTTGCAGCTTAAGCAAAATAGCTTCATGAGAGACTTAGTGCACAAATCATGTTGTCCCATTTCAAGTATATGTCCATGGGTTGCCAATTTAAATGCACTTCATGATAAGGAAAATGATACTTAGTTTGAATATACTATTCCTAGGATAAGCCATGGCATGATTATTATTACCTATTATGGGGCTATTCATTTTTGGCACCGTTGTCGGTGATGGTGTCAAGATAAGAACCTTATTGAGTCATTTTAGGTATTTTTTTGTTTTCTAGATAATAATTTGTAGTTCTAAACTTTCTTCACAAGTTTCTCAAATTACCTGCATGCATCGAAGAGGAAGAAGATGAGATGTCTATGGAAATTTTCTTCCAAGAGAACCTAGTAATCTAAATGAAGAATTTGAAGAATTTGGATTACCTTTTGTTGACGCAAGTCTTGAATTTCCTTTAGCATCCTCATATGTAGAAGACCCCTTTGATCCATCTGATTTTCGACCTTTTACTAAAATTTTAGCCAATTTTCTTGATAATTCCATCGCAAGTATACATGTTCCTAATAATCCTTTGGCTACTGTCACTTCCTAGCCACAACTTCACTCCCAAGTACCTACATTGATGGCACAACCTACCTTTTCGTTCCCTCTTCCTAGTCTTATAAACAATGCTAATCTCAAGAACATACCTATTGCTGCACTTCCAAAGTTCTATGGTCTAATCACTAAAGACCCTTACACATTTCTATTTGAGTTTGACATTCTTTGTCAAAGTTTTGATTATAACACTAATAGTCACAAACTCAAGTTGTTTCCAACAACATTAAAGGTGTCGGCTTTAATATGGTTCATGGGATTAGGGGCTAATGCAACAACCACTTGGAATGAGATGTAGACTTTGTTTCTACAGAAGTATAAAGAGTATTGTAAAGGGGGCGACTTAAGGGGGGATGGAATTTTTCATATGTTACAAAAGGAAGATAAAACTCTGGAAGATTACATTTCATGCTTCATGTATAATATGCAAAAGAATTCTCAACATACGTTGCAGGAGGATTCACAAAAACTCATTTTCTTGAGGGGAGTAAATGACAACTGTCTTGAAGCACTAGATCTTATGGCTTGAGGAGACATTTATCAATCTTCCTAGGATGATCTTAAGAAAATTTGTCTTAACTATTCAAGATCAGCAGTGAAGAAAGGCAGAGGATTTCAACCCACACTTGCTAAAGGGAATGGCTCTAATATCTCTAAGATGGAAATTTCTAATCTTCTGTTAGATTTCAAACAATATATTATCAATGATGTTGCTACACTCTTGGAAATAATGTAGGCCTAGAAGAAACATGTAGATGTTGAGGCAAAGGTAGCTGAATACTGTCCTCACTGTCGGCAATAAAAGAAGGATTGTCGGTGCAAGCTAGTGGCAAATTTGGAGACCCAACATCTTCCTACTAAGTTCAAGAAAATAAGAGAGGACAAGAAAGTATTCTTTGTTGCTCAACATCGGCCATGGGCCCCGAGACAAGGTATGCCCCAAGATCTTTTGCAATCTTTTAATCCTTATAATAGCCAATGGTAGAACCAAACTTTTCAATACCCTTCTCAGAATTCCCAACCTGCTTGGAATAATACCTGGCCTAATACTCAGCAAAACTAGTGGTTTAATTCATAGAAGACCCAATGGCCATAGCCTCAAAACCAATGGCATCCACCACCAAGGAATTGGCAACCATATAACTAGTGGAGAGGACCCCAAAAATGGCCTAATCAAAATCCTAGTTATCAATCCTTACCACCTCTAGCATCTCAACATGCACTCATGCCACCTCCTACTGCCACAAGTCCTCCTTCAAGGCCACCACAATTACCTTCTCAACCACAACCTAATCCTAACAACAAGCAACAACAACAACAACATGTTTATGCTACAAATGCCCAATAGTACCCTTCCTATACATTAGAAATAATTGATATTCACTTAAGATCTGGCACTACTTTACCCACACCAGAATCTCCTATTATTACAAAAGTTCCAAACCTTCTTGTAGCATCGGCACCGCTTCCAGAAACTACTTTGTCAAATACAGGCCCACCAACTAGTCAAGATGATGTTCATACCACAGTTAATCCTCCTTTTCCTCAAAGGCTTAGAGCAGATATATCTGTACCCTAGGATGAATCACCATTTGATATTCTTGATCAATTGAAAAACATGCATATTCAAATTCCACTCTTTCAAGCTATCAAAGATGTTCTAGTCTATGGGAAATCTATTAAAGAAGCCTGCCTTAAGAAACTAGGATGTGAAAAAAAGGATCCACAAATAGTACATGTTATTGGTCAACTTTTAGATATTATGTTGGGAAAGATAGTCATTCCAAAGTACTTTGACCCTAGAAGTCTAGTTGTTGATATTATAATTAATGGTCAATCTGTACACAATGCTTTAATAGATTTGGGTGTTACTATTAATGTTATGACTAAGGATACCATGCATAGACTAAGTATAGAAGAATTGAGAACCACTCCAATAGTCTTACAACTTGCAGACAGTTCCACTATCATGCCAGATGGCATAATAGAAGACATTGTAGTTACATTAGATTCTTTGGAATATCTTGCTGACTTCATGATATTATCACCTAAGGTAACTCTTGTTGGTTACCTAGTCATCCTTGGACGACCTTGGTTAGCCATAACTGATGCCAATATAAGTTTTCATCTAGGTAACATGACCATTTTAGATGGCCAAACAATTAAGAAGTTATCTTTATATCCTCCAGCCCAACCTCAACTAGATTTAAGTACTCCTATTTGGCTTGATTTGGGAAATGAGGTGGAAGAGCTTAACTCTATTGCTCAACTGATGATGTTACACAAAAAATATTTCCTGCAACTTCAAGAAGATGATGATGTGATTCAAAGTATCCTTACCAATGATGTGTTACAGTAAAAGATATCTCTGAAAGTTCTATTTTGTAGTTGTCTACCTATGAGGACTGTGTTCTACCTGTTGAACTTGATATTATCCATCAATTACTACCATGTGAGATATCCACACCTCCTATAGCTGAAATATCAATGCTTGAATTAACAACTAAGGTGGAGCTCTCACCTGATCACAACCTGCATGTCAACAGTAAACTGTCACCACAACAATTATCATTGTTAACTCAACTCCTTTGTAAACATGAAAAAGCTTTTGCTTGGGACTATGGAGATATGAAAGGATTGAGTCCAAATCTCTGTATAGACATAATCTATATCAATGAAGGTAGATTACCACTCTGCCAACCTCAAAGAAGAATTAACCCAGCCTTGAGAGAAATTGTAAAGACTGAGTTGCAAAAACTATTGAATGCTGGTTTTACTTATCCAATTTTAGACAGAAAATAGGTTTCTTCATTGGTAATAGTCCCTAAAAAGGGAGGTAAATGGAGAATATGTGTGGACTATAGGGAACTAAACAATGCTACAAAGAAAGATCATTTTCCCTTTCCATTCATAGATCAAGTTCTGGATACCTTAGTTGGTAAAAAGTACTTTTATTTTCTTGATGGATACAATGGATATAGCCAAATCAACATTGCTCTAAAGGATCAAGAAAATAACACATTTACATGTCCCTGGAGAATATATGCCTATTATGTGTTACCTTTTGGTTTATGCAACACTCCAGCTACTTTTCAAAGGGTTTTTATCAACATCTTCACTGATATCTCACATGATTACATGAAAATCCACATGGATGATTTCACCACATTTGGTGTTACTTTTGATGAAGCTTTGGTGAAATTAGAGAAAGTATTGATTAGATGCAAAGAGCACAATCTATTCCTAAATAGCAAAAAATGTTTTATGATGATGCAAGGAGTTGTGCTAGGACACTTCATCTTAGAATATGGAATACAAGTGGACCCTACAAAAATTGAGGTAATTCTTACATTGCCTACACCTACAAAGAAAAAATATATTAGATCCTTTTTAGGACATGCTATTTATTATAGGAATTCCATTAAAAATTTCAATCAAATAGCCAGTCCCTTATACACATTGTTTACAAAAGAGTCTGAGTTCACATGGACACCAACCTGTGAGGAATCTTTCCTGCAGCACAAGTCCCTTCTTACAACAACACCATTGCTTAGAGGGCATGATTGGTCTTTACCTTTCCACATTCATACTGATGCTTTTGATTATGCAATAGGAGCAATCTTAGGTCAGAAAGAAAATAACCTTGAAAATGTCATTTACTATATCAACAAGATTTTACATGGACCAGAGCTCAATTATATGGTCACATAAAAAGAATTGATGGCTTTTGTCTATGATTTGAATAAATTTCATCATTATGTTACAGGATACCCAATCTTTGTTCATACTGACCATGCAGCCATAAAATATCTTATGAACAAACCTACCATGTCAGGCAGGTTAGCAAGATGGATTTTGTTGTTACAGGAATTTGATCTAACTATCATTGACAAGCTAGGTAAAGTGAATGTTGTGGTTGATTATTTATCAAGGCTCCAAAATGATGACATTGACACTTCGGTGATAAATGATGCATTCCCTGATGAGCATTTGTTTCATATTTCTGTCAAAATCCCATGGTATGCTGATATAGAAAATTACCTTGCAGCTGACAAGGTGCCTAAAAACATTTCTCCTAAGGAAAGAAAACTAATCGTTGAGAAAAGTTTCAATTTTCCTAGATTCATAACATATTTTTTTATACTGGTCCAGACCAAGTTATGCAAACATGTGTACATGAGGATGAGACTTATGACATCCTTCACTCTTTTCATGATAAACCTTGTGGTAGACACTTTGCAGCCAAAAAGATAGCTATGAAAATATTGACAACTGGTTATTACTAGCCTACACTTCATAAGGATGCAACAAACTACACCAGGAAATGTGATAAATGTCAACGGATGGGTCACCCTACAAAGACAAATGAAATGCCTCTAAATCCACAAGTGATGGCTACACCATTTGATAAATGGGGCATGGATTTTATTGGTCCTATTGACCCACCCTCTAATGGAAAATCATATATTCTAGTCTGCGTAGACTATGTCACCAAGTGGGTTGACATCAAAGTAATGAAGCATGCACATGATAATGAAGTGGTTGAATTTCTATATGAAGAAATATTTACCCGCTATGGTGTGCCTAGAGAGCTAGTAATCGATCAAGGAGCACAATTCACATCAACCCTAATCACAAAACTTATGAATAAGTACAATATTAGACATAGGAAGTCCAGTCCCTACCATCCTCAAGAAAATGGTCAGGTGTAAATTACTAGCAGAGAAATTGAAGCAATTCTTACCAAAAAAGTCCAACTAAACCACTGAGATTGGAGCAGATGCCTTCCAAAAGTAGTCTGGGCTTACAGAACAACATGTAAGACAACAACAAGATTCACTCCTTTTGAAATGCTTTATGGAAAAATAGCCATTTTTCCCATTCAATTTGAACATAAAACATTGCACACATCCCTGAATCTCAACATTGATCTTCCTGCAGCATAGCGAGACCACCTTCTCCACCTCAACTCTTTGTATGAGATGAGAAAATCCACTTTGGAGAGAACAAAGATAGTCTAGAAACAATGAAAGAAGTGGCATGACTCACACATAAATAACAAATGCTTCTCAATAGGTGTTTGGAAATTTCTATTTGATTCACGGTTTCAAGAAATACCCGGCAAGTTACAAACACAGGGGTTAGGACCATACAAAATAGATAATGTCTTCAACAATGGCGCAGTCTAATTATCCACAATTGATCTTGTTCATTTCAAGCTATTGGTCAATGGTCATATACTTTGTCTATACCATCAACTATAGACCAAGGATCATTTCCTGCAGCAATTCAGTGACAACACTCCAGAATCACAAAAGGTAGTACTTCCTGCAACAAAAGGTGTCAACCTTGTTCCTGCAGCTTCACCCTAATTTCCTTCAGGTATGCTCAAAATAAACACTTCATTTTCAATGAGGTTTCTTTCTCCATTCATTTTCTAAATTCTTCTTTCCATCCCACTCCACTTCTCTACCTTCCATCCACCCATTATCCACGTCATTACATTTCTATTTTTCTATGCTATCAATAATTATCATATTAGCAGACACGGTCATACACAACACTCATTCCTTTGATGAAATTTTCCAATTTCATCACCTTCTAGCGTATGTCGCAACATAATGATAGGTACAACACTTTAATATTTTTAACTTTTATTTTTTACAATTTGATTATTATATTTAATACTTCACTTATTTATAATATGGCATTACGCCAGTTTCCTACCTCATGCTAAGTATGACAAGTGTGGACAATTGTCTTTATTTCGTAGGGGGAAAATTTCTTCAAGTCACCATTGTTGTACCCATCATTTCTTACGATATTTCCTATCTTTTCAAATATGTACTTATATTTTGTTTTATTAAGTCCTTTATATTTCATAACAAGTGTTGTACCCTAATTACCAAATTATCTCTGATTTCTGACTTGATGTAACCTTAAGATGACATAATAAATTTATGTGGAAGTTAATTGGGTTTAAAACTATAATTCCTTGTCGTAAGTGCCATTATTATTATTTTTAAAAATGTAGCATAGAGATTACAAGGAAATTTTTAGTTTAAGGTGCAGTTAGGAGCTGAATTTTAGGGTATTTTAGAAGAGATTATAGGATTGGGGAATTTCAAAAGGAGAGAAAAAAAATTGTAATTGACAAGTTGCAAAAAGAATTCAAAGAAAGCATTTGGAACAATGGGAGGGTAGTTAATGCACCACAAACCAATGGTTCACACCATTTTTCTTACAAATGTAGAAGCAGGCTGAAGATTCCATGCTTGTGGGTGGCTCGAGTATTTCCTAAAATTGATAGAATTTGATGAGGAAGTAACCACCCAATTTATGAATACCTTCAAAGAAGGAGAGGCAAATGTGTGGGGCGTGATAATTTTGGCAACAGAGGAATGCATAGAAGAGGTAATTGGGTTGCCTACAATTGGTGAGCATTATCCTAATGAACATGATGCTAGGTTAGCTCGAGCTCAGTTTACCCTACCTACATACCCTCCATTGGAGGTGAACAAACAAGGTTGCAGGTGTGTGTCCCTTCCTTCCCCATTTGATGAGCTATCAACACATATTATAAGGTACTCACTTGTGAAGGAAGGTTTTCTCATTTGCATGCACATCATTTTAAACTGCTTAGTTATGTAAGGCATAATTCCCCAGTCAATGTTCCAAATTTTCTTTATAATGTGTTGCATATTGGTGCCAAAGAAACCCAAAAAGGAAAAAAAAATTATGTTACCTACCATGCTCTAATTAAATTTTTTATTGAAATGTCTCTCAGAGATGTATCTCCCATGGCCTATGATAAGTTTGTTTAGGTCAAGACTTTGCATCCCCAAAATGACCTTGTTGAACAACATGTCAATGAGAATGAAATTCCCTTCGAACCAACTGCTGAAACAATCAGCCAAGAAGGTAAACATGAAAATCTTAGGGAAGCTGAACCTCTCCCTACTCCAGTGGAAAATGTACCTACCTCTTCCCAAAAGAAAGGGAAAATAAAAATTGATTAAGGAACTTCAGTTCCTGAGGATGAAAATGAACCCCAAAACCCTACAGTCTCTAAAAAAGAGAAAAAAAAGTCAGCTCCTGCAGCAACCACTCTTGCAACAGAGAGATCGAAGAAAACTGTTAGAAAGAGAGAAGTAGAGGTTACAGAGACTCCTTTGTAGAGAATTTCCCAAATGAGAGGGAAAATTCCACATATTCCTCTAGATGACCAATCTATTCCCTCAGATAAACCTACCATTGAACCCCATATTGATAATGTTTTTGATAGTTCCCCAGCATGAGAAAATATTCAAGATAATTCCCAGAATTTGAATGAATCACTTGATAGTCATCCTAAAAGTACTTACTAGGAGCCACATCAGCAATAGAGTGATCCTAAGGAAATGCATCAAACAGTTCAGGAAGACAGGCAAGAAGAACCTCTATTGGCTAAGCCATCATCTCACTCTTTTTCCAGAAATTCTATTCATGTGCCCTTTAAAAGAACATAGTTAATTGATTATTTAGAGAAAGCTTGTAATGAAAATAAGAAGCCTCAACTTAGAGAGTTTGGTCCACCTACTCTTCAGTCTATTCTTTTAAATTTGTATAATCAGTTTGTATTCAAAAAGACTTTGGAAAGAAGAAAGAAAGAAAATGCAAAAAGAAATTGATGACTGATGGGGAGGATCCCACCTAAGTCCTAGTTCTCCTCTAGAACTCTCCTAGGCTTCTTCCTAAGCCTCTTAGGGTTCTTTCATTTACCCTAACACAAAAGGAATCTCTTCACTATTCCCCTTCTCCTCTTATCCTCACCAATCAAGAAAGTCACCACTTCAATCCTATGTACCCCTTAGCAATCAATGGCTCAAGATCTCTACCTAGAAATCTAGAGCACGCCCATCTATTGGATTTTGAAGAAGGACCTCTTTCATAGTCCTTTCAATAGATTTTAGTGTCATTTTAATGTTTTGACACATAGATTTCGTATCGATCTCCTCAAACCTTTGTTAGGAGGGCCAGCTCAATTAGGCCTCCTAATTGAATTTTCCACCAATAACTTCCCAAACTTCTTCATGAGGCTCCAAATAAATCAAGGATTTAGACACCCTTTTGGATGCCCTTCAAGATGTTTTTGGTCTTAGAGTGTCAAACTATTTGTACACCTCCTGTCCATAAAACCCCTATTTTTAAGGGTTTACAAAGCATGAAGCAGTCTCTATTTTGTTTGATTCTAAGGATGTAAAGATGGATCCCTCAAGGCCTCAATCCATGCTTTGAAGATCTTCAAAGGTTACTTTATAACACCACACACTTGGATTGATCAACCCAATCCATCTACACCTACATTTCTTTACGGATTCCACTGGTTCTGCCTAGCCGGGTGATTGAGACTCACCTAGGGCTTGTGAACAAAAATAGCCAACCTGCTCAAAACAACCCCAAAATCCATATTTATAAAGTATTTACAGTTCCCTACTTGGTTCCAACTGGCCATAAAGATTCAACTGTTGGAACTCAAGTTAGAGCCATTTCTTGGCCAATCACTTTGTTCAGGACCATGAGCTAGCCACATAGAAAAAATTTACAAAACACCTATCAAACCCTAGTTTCTTGGAAAAATGAAAAAAAATTGTAAGAAACTATAAATAATGCTCTAACAAAACATGCATAATAATATCCCAAGTCAATCAATTTTCATGTGGATGGTGGGCATGCAATCGAATTGAGATAGATTTGTTTTGTATTGTTGTTTGTTCAAATTTCCACTCTATACAATAAGACTTACAACCCTTTATTTGGACTTAAGGTGTTCTTATATACCTCTGACACACATGTACTAACTATTTTTATGGGCTCCAATTGACCTTAGGGTGGCTTTCCTTTGTTTGAGCAATGTTGTCATTGTTGTCATGACAACTTTGCAAAGTTGCAAAGTTGCAAAGTTGTCACGAGCAACATTACAATATATTTGCTTACCAATGCTTCCTGACCTCAACCCAACTCCAATGAACCTAAATTGGTCCAAATCCACTATTTAACTTATTTCCTCATGTTTTCAACTCTCCTTGAGGTCATGTCAATGTTTTGACCAACTTGGGCCTTCATAAGCAACTTGGGCACAAAGGCATCCCCTTGATAACTTATTGACACAAACTTCTCACACACCTAACAACATATTTACATTGACTCTCAAACACACCTGGGAATTCTTCTTAGTCCTTATTCCTTGGTGATTGGCTAGAAGCAACTACAAGCCAAAATTTGTCTTGGACCTTAACTAAGATCCTTGGTACTCCTGCACCAATGACCAAAAGGAGGAAATAGAAGATTTGAAAGAAAAAATGCAAAGGCAAAAGAAAAAAATGGACTATGCTTTAAAGTTGGCCGATCAGATCATTGTTTGTAGGACTCCTCCCAGGGTCTATACAATGTATTTAAAAGAATAATTTATTTTGTTTTAGTTAATCATGACCATTAAAGATAAAGATTCATAGTTTAAAATAGCTCAAGAATTTTATGGTTTGTACCAATCCCTTCCTACTTGGCAACAAAACCAACTTTTTGAACTTTACCTCCATAATTTTATTATTCCTGAAGAAACTAATTGTAATCCTCTACTTTATATTGGAGATATACATCTAAAGGTCTTAATGTCATGGATGCACAATGAAACTAATTATGATAGGCAATTGGATGCTTATAGGGATCAAGAGAGATCAGAATAGTTTCCCTTAAGTGTTGAAAGTAGTAAGCCTGGTATTTTACTAAGGGACTAGCTAAATCTCACTTATGGAAAAATAAAAGCAGAAACCAAGGATAGAATTTTTTCTGTTAGAGAAAATTTTTACAAAGAGTATGAGGGGATGCCTTATTTTACCTTCCAGTGAGCCCTAGCAGGTGTCAAAAATAGGTGGAATGGGTTGCCAGAGGCTTTCAAGAAATTGGAGCCACATAGCCCTCTCAACCTTGTAGCAGCAATGAATAGGGCACCCAAGTACATGCAGTTGGGAAGGAAAATTCAGCGTGAGCTTTGGTGTCCCTTGACATTTCAGCCACCAATGCTCATGTGGCCTTTGTATGATGTTAGTTCTATGAAAATGGATCATCTCTAGGAAGATTACAGGGTGGATTACTGGGAGAAGACCAAAGGATTCTATTAAACTTTCAAGGGAAAGAGGAGAGGAAAGACTGAAGTTGGGGAGTTTCAAGGAATAACAAATAAATCCAATGATTGAGGACAAGCATTATGCTCGTAGGGGGAAGATGATGAGTCAATAATTTGTCTTTATTTTATGATACTTTTATGCTATGTTCCAGACATTTCTAAAACACTTGTTATGTCTTTTTAGTATTTGAACTTATGAACATGTTATAAGTATAGTCAAACCAACAAAACCTATGGGTAGATAATAGTTGATATACTTTTCCAAATATAATATTTATATTGCAGTATTTCATATAATTTTTTGAATGTGTGCTGTAATAGTTGAATTAACTTGAATGGTTAAATACTTGAATATATGCATGTGCTACTAACCTGCTAGGGAATGAGGAGCAACTAAAGAAATGGATTAGCGAGCATTAATGAAGAGTGAGGAAGACTCAGTCACAATGATGGAGAGCCATTATGATACCATGAGACATATCTGATAAATTGAAGGGATAATTGTTCCAAGAAATATAGGAACACGCTTACGCTATATTCTCTCTGTGATCAATGTTCTGTTGAAGCAGTTATGCAGCCTTTATGATATTTTTTCATGGACTGTTTCACTTTCCTTTCTTTATGGCATGAATTAGTTAGAGATTATCTTTTGTGTTCAAATAAGCATCAATCCTCTATATAAAGGGAGATGATGGTTAGATAGAAAGTTAGTCAGATGGTTGTATTATTAATATAATCTAAAGCAAAGTTACTTTTCCAATTTTGTGTGTTGTTTCATGATAATGTAATCAGTTTTCTGGAAATACAATAAAGAAGTTATTTTGAGTTCTATTCTGTGTTGGTAGCTAGCAGAAGCCGACCAAGGGGGCCCACTTGGAAGGTTGATTAGAGTAGACTAGATTAAGTTGTTTAAGCATCTACAATAGTTCAAGTAGAGTTTAATGTTCATTCCTGTACCTCTATACATTGTGTATATTCCTGCAGCACTTGCAGAAATAAACATTGTGAATGCTTTTGGGTTGATAGAATAGGTTAAGATTGAAGTTATAGTTGTCAATACCATTTTCATTAATATATGAATGTGTTTACTTTCTTGCAGCAATAGTGTAAATTTATTTCATGTATTTTCCATCTTGCATCTTAAGCAAAATGACTTCATGAGAGACTTAGTGCACAAACCGTGTTGTCCCATTTCAAGTATACATCCCTGGGTTGACAATTTAAATGCACTTCATGATAGGGAAAATGATACTTAGTTTGAATATACTATTCCTAGGATAAGCCATGGCATGATTAATATTACCTATTATAGGGTTGTTTAATGGGAATAAGTATATCATTATGACAAATGAATACTTTACAAAATGGGTTGAAGTTGTACCACTAGCCAATGCTACAGGCAAGAAAATCTCAATTTTATCCTAAACTACATCATTTGTAGGTATGAGATAGCCTCATAAATTTTAAGTGACAATAGAGGGCAATTAAAAAATAAAGACATGGATGAGTTGTGTCTACAATTCAAAATAACTCAGCATTGTTCCTCGATCTATTATCCTCAAGGTAACAGACAGGCTGAAGCATAAAAACAATAATTTTGAATATCTTGCATAAAACAATAAGAAATCAGGAAGAGACTGGCACTTACAAATTAATCCAACATTATGGGATTATTGCACCATCATCAGAACACCAACCGAAGAAACTCATTTTGCACTGGTATATGGGTCTGAAGTGATATTGCCAATTGAAGTAGAGATTCCATCACTAAGGGTATCATTGAAAAATTTAGTCACCGATGAGGACTATAGAATCTCTCAATTACAAGAGCTAGAAATGTTAGATGAGCGTAGATAATAGGTGTTTGATCATCTCAAAGTCTACTAAAAGAGGATGTCAATAGGTTACAACAAGAAAGTAAAGCCAAGAATATCTCAGGTAGGATAATTAGTCTTAAGAGAAAATCCGAAGAATCAACAACATCGAGAGAAAAAGGGAAAGTTTGAACCCAACTAGTTGGGTCCCTTTTTCATCATAACTTCATTTGGATCAGGAGCCTATCAATTGGCTACACTTGAGGGAGATTTCCTAGTGGATCTAATAAATACTCTCCACTTGAAATAGTTTTATGCCTGACATTCTTGAGGCAACACCTATACAACAAAAAGAGTTCCTGAAGAAATACCAAAATAGAAAATATTGATCCAGAAAAAAGATAAAAAATAGTGGAAAGCAAAAAATTCAAGAAAAATGGAACAATTCCTGACAAAATGACCATTTTGGTGAAAACCTGGCAAACAGGCGCCTTGGTGAATCAAAGAAAAAAATACAAAAAAAGTAAAAATACAAAAAAATTGAAAAAGGAAAAAAGTATCTTGGTGAAAACCTGGTAAAAAGGTGCCATGATAGCAAAAATAGAAAATTTGTTCAAGTGGTGAAAACTTGGCAAATAGGTACTACTTCTAATAAACACTCTATCTATCAATATGACGCTTGAACGCTTGGCCAATCTAAAGTTTAGTTTGTATATATCTTCTAGTCTCTTTTGTGACAATCAAATCGTGGGTCATGTTATCAAAAAAATCTTATTCTCCTAAGAATGGAATCTTTCTATATCAAAGTCCTAGGAAAGTCATCTTCCTAGGGGGCAGTGGTCATGGTCATACGAGTAGCAAGATCACTTGGTTGCTATTAGGACTCTCTACTAGGGTGTCAGTCATCCCTAGTCCGCAGTTAACAATAAACTACACAACCAAAGGTATTTCTTAATGCCACCAACCTAAAACAACAACAATACTTCTTAATGCTTGGACCTAAAAAGTGTTCCTAAACACTAAGTCATGAAGATAAGAGTGTTCCTAAACACTAACACCAAATAGAAAAGACATCTACTACATTAGACATGAACAATAATAAAAAGAATCTATGATTGATAATATTTTTTTCAAGTGCCTACAAACTAAACAAATGTGTTTCTTAACACTATATGATAACAATTAATGACTTTGAAATGTATGTTGATCATGTATTTCTATGCTTGTCTCAATGATGTCCATGGACTAGAGAAACTAAATGAAGAAATCATGAAATTTTTCTTAGTTTTCTATGACTTGTTATCAATTTGTGATTGTTGTGTTCCCTGAGTAACTCGAAGATGTCTAAAAATTACTAGGGAAACAAGGACCAGGGGCATAATATTTTCTTTGTCTTTTTCTTGTGTTAATAAATCATGTGATCTAAGGGGATCATATGGAATGCTTGTTTATAGTAAGAGTCTCTATCATGATTGGAACGCCACATATACCTCGACCTGTTTCCTATGAAAGCTTTTGTGAGGTTGGATTTATTTCCTTGTGTGTTTTAATATAAAAATGAAACAACTTCCCAGTAATGTGCACAAAAATGAGACCATACCCAAGGATATGAATAAATAAAAGGTCATTATGGGTGTGTGGGTGTGTGTGTGTGTGTGTGTGTGTGTGTGTTGCACAAGAATATAAAAAGTTTATATTAACAAGAAGTAACTGACAAAACATTATGGCCTATATACTTTAATGTTTAGGTTCACTTTCGACATGACATATAAAAGGAAAGTATTCATATTTTCATGATTGCTATTAGTAAAAATTGTACTAAGCTATCAGGTTTGAATTAAAAATCTCTATGATGATAAAGACTTATCTTGAATAAACAGTTACGGTCCTAGAGGTCTTAATCTAGGTGCATTAAGTTCATTTTAGTTGCATTTTCATTTTAGGTTGCATTAAGTTCATTTTAGGTGCATTTCATTTGATAGTTGCATTAAATTCAATTTAATTACATGTTCATGGATTAATTTAGATGCATACATTTTAAATTGCATTGATTTTAACATAGTTGCATTCATTTCTTAGTTGGATTAGTATGACAACATGAAGGTGATTAACTAACATCAACATGAGTAAAAAAAATTCTAAACATCAACATTTACAAAGTTTGACTAAGTAAATCATATAATCATCAAGATCAAATAAAATGATGGAGTATCTATCACTGATATCCATGCACCTGCATGATCATGTTAGTATCATAAATATGCCTGCATTAATGCATCCATTATCATACATCAATAAACAAAAGATATGTCTATACATCACATCACATTACATCTCATATACATGCATCATTTTAAAGAACATAAAAAAAATGCATTTGCATCCATGCATACATAAGCAAAAAAGTACAAAAATATATACATATATCAGTCACATGATACAATGAAGTCAATAAATCAGATCAATCTAATCACATGACCAAGCATAAACAAAATGAGATCAATATCCGAAGCAGATAAACATATCAAGATCAAGATACATACGCATAAATCAAATAACATCAGTATCAATATGGTAACATAAAACAAATGAGAATATATATATATATATATATATATATATATATATATATATATATATATATATATATATATATATATATATATATATATGTACATACATATATATATATATATATATATATATATATATATATATATATATATATATATGTACATACATATATGTACATACATATATATATATATGTACATACATATATATATATATATGTACATACATATATATATATATATATATATATATATATATATATATATATATATATATATATATATATATATATATATATATATATATGTACATACATATATATATATATATATATATATATATATATATATATATATATATATATATCAGAGTCCAAAGTGTATCAGTATATTGATAAAAAATGGTACATAGTACATTAGAGAGTATATCAAGAGATACATATGTCAAAAATGGTACATCAAAATGATACATCAACAATACAATAATACATCGTGTTTGGCTCCCTACCTCATCATCTCAAGGAGGGGGAGGAGGTGGAACATCAGCTCTAGTAGGTACAAGAGGTGGCATTGCACCCTCAGACTATTGTGCAATAGTAGAGTACAAAGGTTCTCTCTGTGCCGCTGGAAAAACTAAATAGTATAAGGAAAAATAATAAGCAGCTCTCTATCCTTGGTGAGCAGTTGTATGAGCATATATGTCCCTCTCTTCTCTCAATGTGGCTATCTACTCATCCCTATCATCTCTCAAATCAGAAAGCTGAGCCTGTAATGTGGCGAGCTCTGTCCTCAATGAGACCCTCTCCTGCTCACATAAAGATAATGGATCCCTATCTCTATTTGAAGGAGGACCTTGAGGTGCCTACCCTCCACCTCCACCACTTCTCTCTCTAGGAGCCCTATGCTTCTATTGTTGATGAGGAAAAAGTGGAGCATAATCTCTCTTTGGGGGTACAAATCTGAATCTCCTCTAGCGGCCCTACTGGTCTCCATCCCCTTCGAATGTTCGTCATCTCACTCCACCATCATCTCCACCTCCTCCACCACCTCCACCACCCCCATCACCCCCATCTCACCACTTCCTCCACCCCCACCTCCACCATCTCCATCTCTCATTTATCCTCAGTCTCGACCCCTATCCTTGCATCTCCCCTTTTCCCTACCCCTACCAGCATAGGCTTGACCAGGACCATCCTCAGCAGGATCATAATTTAAAGCATCCATGATATGAGGAGCGATCTCATTAGGACCTGTAAATATAGAAAATGGATGTTGCATATAATGAGCATGAAAGGCATCTGTAATGCCTCCATCAGATAGCTCTAACATATAATCCCATACAACAAGAACCATTTGGGTAATCTCATGTAATATTGTCTCATAGACCAATCGGGCTCCCCATTGGCTCTCCTCGTCTAACTCTGGCATAAAATGTTAAATCCTATGGAATACCTTGTACTCACCCATAATACCTCAAAATACATGTAATAATGAAACACTCAACAATATACTAAGCGCACCCAATAAGATACCAGCTCTCAAAAAAAAGGCATCTGCTGAGTGTCTGTGAGCTACTCCTCGTAGTCGAAGTATGGTCTCCATATCACATTTGTGACATCATCTAGCACAAATCTCCAATATTCTAGCTTTCCTAGGTGGGGTTGTTGGATAAGGAAAGAATACATAAAGATATAGGGAAGATCTAGATCCCTCTATTGATCAACAATTGAATGTTCACTAGGATACAGCTACCCCAAGAAAAACACCATGGAGATCGAATCATGTCCTCAATGACCAAGGACCAACCGCACATGAACCCATGCGATCCTCTATCCAACATCAGAAGGTCACCAATCAATCCATCAAGATACATAGGAAGACACTCATAGTGGGACACCATGTGATCCCAAGATAAATACCAACATGCAATAGTAGCATTGTAATGCCCCTCCAACCCTAACAAGTCCTACTTATGCTCACTAGAAATTAGGAAGAGCTATATGTGAGAATGATCCTTCTTGAGATGGTTGCTTAAACCGAACCTCCTCCAACTCACCATAACTTCATATTTTAATTTGGGAAATAATAACATTGCATAGGTATGTTCTTTTGTATATCTTCCTATGAGTTAGTGATATTTTAGGGATCACCTGATAGACCTATATGCTTCTTTGCAAAATGCTCATTATTAATATTTACGTGTACCTTAGGTTAATTGATTATAATCACTTAAAGGTTAGATGTACATTACCTACTCTAATAACGTTACTTGAGATTAGACATGATTAATGTATTTAGGGTTATATGATTTATTTATCTTGATTTGATAATGAGACATTTTGAGTACATGTCTGATGGTTAAATGGGTTTGTGAAAGTTAATAGATGATTTACATTCACATGATTATGTTATGATGCATTCTTGTTATACAATATGGAAAAGAGATTATTTTGGTACTAACCACACTAATCCAATTATGCTTTATTGATATCACTGTCTGATGTGAGTGTAGGATGAGGGGAGGAAGTCATAGTTACTCCTACAGCATGTCCACATGATGTCATACTCTCCCTCCTTGTTTTCCATTGTTTGTACATATATATGTGTGTGTGTGTGTGTGTGTACACGGTTGGTGTTGCAGAATGCAAGTACCAGACATCAACTCCACCTGGCTAAATAGGTCTGAGTGTGTCTTGAAAATTCTCGAACTGTTGTTGTGTGGAGATACCAAGATTACTCTCAAGGTTACCCATGGACTTCGAATTTTGTTTAGGAAGTTACCTTGGTTGGGAAATTAGAATGCAATTTATGTTGTGGTCTTGTGATTCAATGTTGTTATGAGATTATGTTAGGAGTTAGAATTAACCTTGTTTATATGTATAATATTTATTCTATATTTATGTTATAATTGATTGTATGTTATATAGGTATGTGTATATGTGGGTGCACACGTATATACCCATGCTTATATACATAGTATTATTTTTATGTTTTAATTGTTTATGTAAATGGTATTTTAATAATTAGATAAAGTTTAAATAAAGTGAATTCAATAAAGTGTATTGAATGAAGTGTATTAAATAAAAAGTGAAAATAATAAGTAATAATAGTAATTAATAAAAAAATGCTCTTTATAGTAAAACTATCTATCTAGGAGGGAGTTGAACTTGAGACCTCCTAGAAGTTAGGCTAGTTGGTTTCCGTGTGTGCCATGTGTTTTCCTTGAAAGTTATTTGTTGAGTTTTCTTATTATGGTTTTCTTTTGAGACTATTTTAATTAAATTTATTAAAACTTTGTTAATTCTTTTACAGGAATGATTTTTTTGATTTCCAGCCAACTATGGAAGTTGGAGAAGTTTCTTCTCGTAAAGAAACTCGTTGGAGGATAAATAATTGCATTTTGGGGAGTGATGGGGAGTTAGAGTTTTGGAAGATTTTTGGGAGTGCTCTACATTATTTTTCTAGAAATTTATTTGAAGTTTCTGTGAGTTTGAGAGTCTCTCTTTGTGAAGACAAGTGTGTGTGGATTCCTTGGAGATTTATTGCCAAAGGAAGCTTTCCAAGAGGCTATCTACTCAAGGCTTGAAGATTTGCAGAGAGTCTCCAGCCAAGGGAAGAGAATTCTCTGTAGGACCCTAGGTAGGTTCTTAACTGGGATGAATTCTCCAATTCTCCTGTATGTGTGTTTGTGTCTATAAATTCTACATTATTGGATTGATATGTGTTAGTTTACTATGAATTAAAAAGGAAACTTAAATGTTTTATCTTCCGTGTACTTCTATTGTATTTCTGGGAAGTATTTATGTGTGTTTATATGATTTTTGTATTATGAAATCTTCCTGGGAAGTTAGGAATGCTTGTGATCATGTATGAAGGTGTAGTTCATTGTTATTGTATGGATTAGAGAATATTAGGAAGAGATAGGAAGGGTTAGGAAGGTTTAGGAATGAGATGTAGTCCTTTTTCCTTCTCTATTGCTCTTGCAGGCTTCTCTGTGAATTATTGTTTTTCAATTTGTTATTCTTGTATGAGGCTTAGGAAGTGTTGAGGACGTGTCATAGATATGGTACTGAGGTCCTTGCATCAGGTTGACCTCAGGGAACCTTTCCCAGGCACTCTCCATGCCTAAAAAAGGTCAGTTTTTGGCCTTTTCAGGAAATTTTGAAATCAATTATGTTAAAGTATCCTACAGTGTCGTATGACATTATACACATACCCATACAAAACTTGGTCAAATGTCGTATGACCATTGCTGGAATATTGTATGGGTAGTTATGTATTGTCGCATGGAGTTTTTTTAGGGTTTTGAGGGCTCAACATTTGTAGAATTTGGGCTTAGAAACTTTGTAATTTGTTCCTTGTGATTGGGTTGCATTTGGTATCACTTATGAATGTTTATACATGGTTTAGTTGGCATTATAGGATAAGTCTAATATACTTAATTTATTATACTTTAAGTTATATTTTTATAAATACCTTTCAAGATGTTTGAGATAGGTTCTAGTTTCATAGGAGTTAAGATGCAGATTCTAGATTTTGGGGATTTTTGAAAAATTTCAGACTGAGCCAAATTTCAGGCACAAGAGGGTTCCCTGGACCTAGAAATAAGCCATGGAATGTTGTGTTAATGCATTTGTAAATTTTTATCACCTATGTATGTTCATTACTTTTTTTTTGAGGTTATATGGTGTACTTATGATGTTTTTGCACTTGGCATATACTTGAGTTCATTTTATGAGGCTAGGAATCATCTTTGTGGCATGTGTGCACGGTAGGGTTCCCTAAACCTATAAATTAGCCATGGAAAGCTGTATTTATGCATGTGGCAAGATTTATGCTATTCTTTGAGGTGTCTTGTGATAGACATCCTTCCAATGGTTCATGTTATGTACATAGATAAGGTTAGGACTCGCTCTGAGGGCCTGAGTGCGTAGGGGAGTTTCCTAAACCTATGGATCAGGACTTGGAAATGTTATCTGGTATCTTTGGTCTTTGGCTTGTGATGGGGTAAGGGACTAGGAACCCTAGGTGAGTGGCTCACCATAATTGATGGAACCCTAAAGTGGTTTCCATAGAATCCTATGAGTGGGTTTGTAAAAAGTGATAACCTTAAAAACATTAACCTGGGAAGGGGAGATTCAAAAAATAATGAAAGAAAATATAATAAGGCCACACAAACCTGATTGGAGTACCGGGACTAGGGATAACTACTAGGGTGGATCCCTATTCATAAAGGGGGGACCGAGGTAACATGGTTTCCAGGGTGGATCCCAATACACAGGTTGTGTGATGACACTCACTTAGGTGGTATCCTAGGACCTTGACCTCGGTGTTATAGTATGATGATATTTTATGTGTTTTATTCTTATTCTTTTGAGTCTTGGATTTATTGGTATTTGAGACTTAGATTTCCTTAAGGTCCTAAGAGTACCTTGGCTCTATCTCCTAGCACAGAGAGTGGAACTTTACTAGTTTCACATGGTTGGGTGGCAAATATCTTTCAAGGTATTGTTCGTGGTTTGTGTCATGGCTTGAATTCTGAGTTGTTCAGTGATGAAATTTTCCTCTCTTGTATCATGTATCTCTATCTTTTGAAATCAAGGTGTAAAGATGTAATGTAAGCCTTTCGACAACTTGATTTAATTATCTCTTTGTACGCATTTGGGCCATGTACATGTAACTGTAATTCTAATTATGTTAAAAATAGAAATTGTAAGAAAGAAGATACATATATGGGAAGGGTAGTATTAGGAATCTCAAAAGGGGATTGAATATTGGTTAATCAATTATGGATTATAATTAAGTAACTTTCCTACCCTATATCTCTTGTGAGTTTTACATGAAATTGAAAGTAATGATTCTATGTAAGTATTTGCAATGCAATAGATGCAAACTTCTTAAAGGAAACTCGTTTTGATATGTGGAATAGTGAAAAGATATGCTAAGGGTTGAAGGGTATCTCTAGGTGAAATAATAAGGGAAAGGAAATATGTATGTTATTGAAAATAGTAATGAGAGGTAATTTCTTCTAGTGCTCTTAAATTTATAAGTTCAATGTGTATGATGTAAGGTTATTTAAACTAGGTTTTAATTTCAATTCTTAACTAGATTTATATAAGGTTATAGATGATAATTTGTGGAAGTTAAACTTGTGGAAAATGATTCAGTGAATGGTTCATGTTGGTTGGCAATAGATGGTTAAGTATTTTACACTCTTTCTATTTTGATTTTAAAGTGAAAATGGAAAGTAAGGTCTCTTAATGGAAAACTTATTTATGTATTGTTAATGCAATTGAGTTGTGCATAGATAAGGTTAAGGAGTAAACAAATAGGAAAGGATAAATATACTTAGTGGATAAGATAAGTAATGTGCGCTTGTTGCACTTCTAAAAGTAAATGATGTGTTAGTTTGGTAAAGAAAATGAATTCAATTAATTCATTAAGACAATTGGTTTTGATGTAGAATGAAAGCAATGTCTCGATGTAAATTGAAGTTGAAAAGGAAATAGAATTCATTTGATTAAGTAATGAAATGCAATGCTTGATAACGGTAAATGAATTCATTAAGGGAACCTTAAGGAATGTACCTGTGAATGTAACAAATGATGTAATGTTAGAATGTTAGAAAAAAAAATTGTTAGTTGTAATTTTAGGTCAAAGACCTGATTCCTTATGGGTTCCTTGGTGGGGATAGCATCTGTAATTCCTCCATCAGATATCTCTGGCATATAATCCCATACAACAAGAACCACCCGGGTAATCTCATGTAATATTGTCTCATAGACTAATCGGGCTCCCCATTGGCTCTCCTCATCTTTGACTCTAGCATAAATTGCTAAATCCTATGGCATGCCTTGTACTCTCCCATACTACCTCAAAACACGTGTAACAATGAAGCACTCAACAATATACTGAGTTTGCCCAATAAGATACCGACTCTGGGAAAAAAAGGCATTTGTTGATTGTCTGTGTGCCACTCCTTACAGTCCAAGTATGGTCTCCATATCACATATGCAACATGATCTAGCACATGCTTCCAATACTCTAGCTTTCCCAGGTGGGGCTATTGGATAAGGAAAGAATACATAAATATATAGGAAATTTTTGGGTCCCTCTATCGATAAAAAATTGAACGTTCACTCAGATATGCTCCTATGCCCAAATCTGTAAGATAAGAATCCCAACTGTCATGGTACAAGAGTGATGGTATACAATCTCATGAAGCTCATGGTACATATGAGCCAAAATAAAGCTACCCCAAGCAAAACATTGTGGAGACCGAATCGTGTCCTCAATGACCAAGGACCAACCGCACATGAACCCATACGATCCTCTATCCAACATCAGAAGGTCGCTAATCAATCCATCAAGATACACACAAAGATGCTCATAGTGGGACACCATGTGATCCCAAGATAAATACCAACGTGCAATAGTAGCATCCTAGAACAATCGACATGCATCCGCCATGGCTACATTAGTATCGGCCTCATACTCTATGTGAGTCCCCATGACTGGGACTCGAAGGATCTACCATACATCCTTAGGGGTCACTGTCATCTCCCCAGTCAACAAGTGGAAGTTGTTGTGCTCAAAATGCCATCTCTCAGCAAGAGCAATCAACAACCCTTGATTTACTCGAATGTTGGGTAAATTTGCAAGACACCATAGACCACATTGAGCTACAACACGCTTCTCAGCCGTAGTCAATTGCTCTGAAAGCTCTGAAACTTGAGTAGGTCTCAAACTCCAAAATGGGTCTATAAACATGAAATTTACACTACATCAACATTAGAGAAAAATTGAAGACAAATTGGCTAAATAGGTCAAACATACAACCTAAATTGGACAAATTCTAAGAAGAAAACCAAAAATGATATTGCCACCTAGATGCGATTCGGGATTTATGGGATGTGATCCTTAGATAGGATGTAGTCCTTCGCATATGGGATGTGATGCAGGATTCACAACATGTGATCCCTAATCGAGATGCGACCCTGTTTAAACCGAGTACGACAGATTGAAGGAATGAATTAAAAACAAGCACAAAATGATCATGTGCAACACAACGGGTTGTGATCCTAGATTTACAGGATGCGATTTAGAATTTGGTTGAAAACCAGATGCGACACAGGATTTACTGCATGCAACCTAGGATACTAGGTGCGATCCTAGAATCTTTTGGCTATAAAAAGCATAAAATATAGTAAAAATTTAAATGGAAGTATTCACATGGTGCGTTATCGGGTACTTACCGGAGCTGCATAATGTGTGGACCACTCATGTCGTCTGCCAAGATCAAATCAATGCCTCTCAATTGGGACCGCCATTTCATCGCTTAGAGCTCTGAAATTACTAAGGTAAAAAGTGAAAATGAATAGTAAAATGACCCTTTGGACCTATTTAAGCCTTTCGGGGACCCTAATGACCTAGGGCACTTTCATAGTTGGATGTAACAAAAGATCCATGTCGAGACCAAAATCAAAATAGGGGATGTATGTCATTTTTTTAAAGTAGTAAAAATAGAGTTACAGAGTCAAGTCAACCTTGCAGAACAAAATTTAACTATGGTCGAAATACAGTTGACTAGGGACAAAATAAACAAAAATTGTAGCAGAAATATGGCAAATACATTTAGTAATGCTTATTATTTAGATGAACAGTCAACAAAAGTTAACATGCAGAGAAATTTCAATCAATTGCAGGTTACAAGTACTCAACAGAGCCTAATTGATGAATAAACGCTTACCAGAAGTTGCATGAAGTAGTTTTCTAACTCACACATCAAGTTTGTACTTCAAGATATTGGTCATGTATTAGTCAAACTTGGTCAAGTGTCATCTTTTAATGGTCAAACATAGTCAAACGGTGTTCTTTTAACACTAAAATCACTCCTAATTCAATTCTGACATATTCTAAATGATTCATACTCGATCCAGACTAATTTCTATCAATTGAACATCTTCATCAATGCTTGGAAACAAATATTTTATCATATTTCTATTCCGATCTCAGTCCCGAGGGGGCATGATCATACCTAAAATTGATTATTTTAAAACCGATCAAAGATTCAAAGTCAATCAAGTCTTCAACACCAGGGGCATGACAATTTCTTCAATCAAGTTGAAACTGTTGGGTAATTAACTTCATATCAGTTTATTATCTATTCCTAAATCAACTCTTTCTGATATTAATCAGTTTCATCGCTTCAAATCAAATTGATTATTTGTCATTATCATGATCTTTCATGATATTCAATTTTAACTCACCAAATCAAATTGGATATCCTGATTAACTTCTATCAATCTTCGTTCAATCAAGCTCGAAGTCAGTATGGTCGATTTTTGTTCAATCAAGTTCAAAATCGATAACTTTCCAATCATGTGGAATTTCGTTTGATCAAGCTCAGAATTCTCAAAATTCAGAGCAGTTACATCTACTCTCTAAATCTCCTAGAATTCAGAGTAGTTTCAGTTACTCTCTAAATCTCCTTGAATCCATCAGTTCCTATCAAATCACTTTCTAAGTCAATGTCATCTATTTTCTTTGAATCACTATGTTGCTCGCATAGCAATTCAAAGAGAGGCAAATGTAATCACCCTGAATTGGGCTAATAGAAGGTCAAAGACCCTATTTGTATCCTAATTATGTTAATTCGATTATTTAATTATTAACATAATTCGATAAAATTAATAAAATTTCTAAATCAAACATTTAAACATCATCAATTGATAAAAAAAAATCATGTTAATTACTTCTAAGCCTAATTAATTAAATCAATCCCACTTAAATACATGGCTAAAGTAATTAATTAAAACAAATTAATAAAATGACTTAAAATACATGTCACCTCTCAAGAGACAACAAGGACAAAATCAGCCAATGAGAGGATAATCACATGAATCAACTCACATGGATCAAAGGAGAATGAATCTCAGCCACTCCTCTCAAATTGCATCTCAACCGTCGAATTCACTAAGGTTTCTATAAAAGAATAATTTTAAAACTCACAAATCATCTAGTTAATTGCATTCGTACTTACATGTTGTCATTTTGATTTCATAGTTTAATTGTTAACTCACATTTCAATTCAATAGCTTAAAGTGGTAATGAATTAATGGATCTTCATAAGTTTAGATTGATTTCTAATTTCTTATCTCAATTGCATTAAATCTCTCGTTCTAGTAGTGTAATGTCAATTTTGAAGTCTAAATCTGATAGTAAAATAAACTTTAGATATACTCTTGCTAGTTAGAGAGCAATAGGACGAATTTGCTAGTTTCCTTGATTTTGTATTTGTTTAAGAAACTAACAATCTAATGTCTTATTGAAGTGTTGTGTTGCAGGATAACATTTACAACAATTCACACACAGGTTTAAGTCCTCAATGATGGAAAATATTAAGAAATCCCATGGGAATAATAGAGTAATTTATTACCCTATCATTAGTAGAGAAATGGTTATCATAGGTATAGAGAGTATGATGAGACTTGCAGAACTAATGGCTCATGTATGACACACCTATGGTACTTTCGTCCCAGGCTGCATTTCAAATATGTGGTATGGCGCCCAACGCCCAATTCAAATTGCTCTTTGTAAGAGGTGGGTAAATGAATATCTCATGGAGGGTCTTCATCGTGTCCACCGGTGGAAGAACATAAATCATGCTATTGCTGGCAAGGAAAACTTTTTTGTCAATATGTAGACTATTACCATGCAAGACAGTGACAACGAGTCTGGGTCCCATGGATTTGGCAACAAATCGATAGTGGGCCTTGAGGGAAACGATCCTATAGATCTATTGATTGTGGTAAAGACATTCTAACTGATCAGCTTGAGCCACCTCATACGAAGTGCACAAGTGGCCTTAGGATGAGCTTTTCCATCTGGAAGAGGGAGAGATAGGGGAGAAGATTTGCCTAGCCGCATAGTGGAGCACTGCAGATCAATGGTGAAATCAAAGCTAATCAACCCCCACTCCATGTTGTTGATGCACATCCAAAGAGGGTCAAATGGGCAAAGGTCTTAGAACGGGAGATTGAATCAATGGACTTGGAAGACCTACCCTCCTATGTTACGTACAACTTTGAGGGTCTGGTGGGTAATGTTTAAGATGGGGACAATGCTTCTTTGGTCTTCAATGGTTGTGTTGGTTGTCTGAAACTAGGGGAGAAAGTTTGTGAACTCAAAGGCAAGGTGGACTTCCTTAGGAATCGTTTCTCGGATGTGGATTATAGGATGTCAAATATGACAAAGTTTGGGAGCCCAATTATGTTTGTTGTGGCCACTACCCTGTGTCTTTTGAATGAAGATTTGCACGATTATGAGTTGAAGGACAACCACGAGCTGTTGGATTTCCTGCATCAAGAATGGCTCCACATTCTAAGTTCCATCAAACGTGAGCCATTGGCCTAGGTCTGTATGCCTAATCTGTTGTTACTCAGCTGAAAATTGTTTTGGTATGTCAATATTGTCTTTGCTTAACCTTGACCAAACTTTTGGTCTTGTAATCAGCTATCTAAACTTGTAATCATCTGTCTAGTCTTATATATTGTTTGGTTTTGTAGTCTTTTGAACTGACTTGACCAAATGTACAACCACCTGACTACTATTTTGTATGGGTCAACACTCTAATTTTGTTGCTTTTATTAATAAAAACATCATATTATATTTTAAATCATTAAACTAATTTTTTGTCGAGATAAATTCAATAAGATTTTTTTTTTCTTTTTAAAAGCTAACTCAGATACATTGTGTCAAACTAAACCAACCAAAGAGAATATTAAATAGAAAGGCATTAAAGAGGTATATTAAATTCTATATCCAAGTTTATCTTGTTTACGAGCATCCCGAGATGTGACAATTACAACTACAATTGCAATGGTGTGGAGTCCCAAGACGTAACTCAAATCTCTGAGATCCAACCATGTTTAAACATTTGCCTCTTTTATCTGTGGTGTAGAAAATGTTGTTTTTTTTTCTAAAACACTGCGAAGGAACAGGCTTCTTGTATTTTAGTACCATAAATAATGCTCAAAACTTCAAATTCAGGCTTAATACTCGCAATAATTTGTTAGTAAAATGGGATCAGCACCTTTTCCAAAAATTTGGATAAACTCTCACAGACTTTCATACGTTTGCCAGTGGACTACCCAATGGGCTTCTATGACTATTTCAATTTGGGGCACTGGTGTACATCAAATAGAACAAAGCATTTTTCATTAAAATGCCAGAATAGAGTCTTTTTTAAATCAAGCGGACCTATTCTAAACAACTCTCCAGTCTGATTTAAATATTGAGATAGGTATAAGCTAAAAATCCTATCTGATCAGATTGGGTGTTCACATTGCACAAGTGTAGAGCTATGACAGTTATGTTTGCACTGATACCAGGCTCCTCCCAAATGCAAATAGGAACAACAGCAAAATCTACAGGTGAGTACATCCAATCTGGCATCTAAATCCCTATTAAAAGAAACTATATATAAGCCAGGGCAAGGCTAAATTGTGATTGTATGACTAGATAGAGATGGCAACACCCAATTGCCAATCATATCCATATTCATTTTATTCATGTAGTAAATGTTGTGTTATCTTCTTGTATGTGTTGGTGCAGGATTTGTTGGCAAAGGAATCAACATGAGCATGGAAACAGTTCTAAGCACTAGCCATCCAAGCCCAAGAACAGCATCATTCCCCACCTCCTTTCATCCTCCTCCAATAGCTCTCAGTCCACCCCAAAAACCAGCAGAAAGTTGCAGTACTTCAATGCCTCCCCCATCAACAAATTCCATATACCAATCCACTGCCAATTCCACTGCCTCTTCAAGCCATATTTCTGCTGGATCTTTTCCTCCAGCCTATTCAGGATCAGATGATGAACATCACCACCACCAGTTGCTGCAGACAAGTACTAGTACTGATGAGAGAAAGCAGAGGAGAATGGTGTCCAACAGAGAATCTGCAAGGAGGTCAAGGATGAGGAAGCAGCAGCACCTGGATGACCTCAGAGCCCAAATAGTCCAACTAAGGGTAGAGAACAATCATATGCTTAACAAGTTCAATGTTGCTTCAGAGCAATATATGCAGGTGCAGGATGAGAATAGAACCCTCAGTTTCTATGCCATTGATTTGAGTCGAAAGCTTCAAGCTTTGGGTATTGCACTGCAGCAGACAGGGGATGGATTTGACTCACAATTTACGGAATCAATTCAATTGCACAAAATGGGTGTCAATCTATTCCGTCAAATATAGTACTATTCCAATGCCCAAAATGGATGTCAATCTATTCAGTTAAATATAGTACTAACTTACAATATAGATTTCTTATGCAAGAGGACAGGGGACAAACTGAAAGGCAGCAATCTTATGCTTTTGAAGGCTTTTTCTCTATCTTTATCAATTCTTTCATACATTCGGTTCATGAAATACATCATAACAAGATAGCTTCATTTTCTTCTCTTAGAGCCACCAAATCCCCTGGCCAGATTAAGAAAAGCTCCTCTATACTATCTATATTCTGTCACAGTAAGAGATTCAGAAATCTGCCTGTGTTTTGTTAGATTCCATCATTCCAGATAGTTGAATCTATGAAAACTTTAATTTCATTTTGTGAGCTGGTGAGATTTGAGACTAGCATTGTCAAACAACTTATTAGGTGCTTATCTTCAAAGCTTGTTTATAACTATGGAATAACACATGGTTATTAAAACTGCAAGTGCCTTAGTGAAACTAGTGTTTAACATTATTTCTGAGAACGAATGCATGCATTCTTAATTTCTTAGTTCTCTGCACTTCAAATGAGAACAGTAGAAATACAATTGATTTTGTTTGGCATAGAAACTGTTAAGTAGTACTCAGAAATGCTCTGTTTTTATCAGTTAGCAAGGCAAGACTTATCTTATCCATGTGGTTCCACTTCATTAATTCTTAATGGGCTAACTGAAAAGAGTTATTGTCCAAGTGCTATTGTTTTGTCATGAAAATTTTTCAACAGTCATGAGCATCATTTCTTAATTAAAATTTGGGCAACATGCTCTATTTCTATTTCTATTTTAATCTCTACTGACTTCTTGTATGATTGAATCCAACTTTATCCTTTATATCATATGATGTAAAGGATGCAACATGTTGCATCCTAGGATTTTTTGGGGATAAAAAGAGATTAGTGCATTACTGAACATTTGAAAACCACTATCATAAATTCTTCTCATTTGAGAGAATATATAGTCTGCTGAATGCATCACAGTTCGGTTTATTTTCCTACATTTTGATAGATGTTTTAATACAAGGAACACAAAATTCTAAGCAGTCTACCATTCATTCAACCACAGGACCTGTCAGCAAGCATAACCCAAAATTTTTAAGACAATTAGGAGTGACATAGGATGAGAGAAGGCAAGTTTCTTTACGGCATGTATTTCTTTGTATACAAGGGAAATGAAAGGAGACATAATTATGCAGTCAAAGATTTCTGGTTAGTGCTTATATTCTGATTTCTTGGTTTTGTTTTTTATTAAGATAAGTAGGATTTTGAAAGAGTCCCAAATTTTGTACAGAGTATAGGAATACGATTGAAGTACAACTAGATATAACGAATAGAAAGTAGAATTACAAATGTAATCAAATATAAATGTTTTTCGTTCGGAGTTATGAACAGGTGAGGTCAAAAATAGGAGACTTCATCCTTATTGAAATATTCAAGAATACCATCCAGTGAATTTGAACCTTGATGACAAAAACTACGCCACAACTTAACTATCACACCATACCATTACGAATATTTCTTAGTTTTGTTAAGAGCCGGCCCTTATTGACTTTTAGATTTATTGCACAAAAGATTTATTTTTTTAAACATTGTCAGTTTTCAAAGTCGAGGATTTCATTAATGAAGCTCCAAGCAAAAGGTTTTCTACTTCCCAGCAATACAAAAGATATAATGGGATCTCTGTAAGCCAGCGTGACCATTAGCAACTTTGAATGCATGTCAACAGGCTTATAATTTTTTAACAAATGTGCAAGAGAACTATTTTTCGATATATTTTATTATTAATTCAGATTTATTATCTAATGTCCATCCTAATTATAAACTTGTTTGGAACCATGAAGTAACACAAATAATTTAATTATTCATATTATATTTATATATTCAAATCTAATATTGGATTTTGCACATATTTACTAATATACTATTAATAAAAGAAATATTTTTAATTATTAGCATATTTTTTTAGAAATAAAATATGTTAATATCATTCTCAAAGCTTATTCTATTTATCTATGACCAATTGATTAAAAAATAGACACTTCAAAAAGAATATATTTTGATATTTTTTTCTTTAAATATAAATTTATTAATATAAAGACTTTATATTATATATTACTAAATTATTTTTTACATAGAACACACACGTGTATGTATGTATGTGTGTGTGTGTGTGTGCGCGTGTGTGTGCATGTGTAGTAAAAGACATCAACAAAAGGTAATATTGAACTTTAAAAGATAAGATATAGAATTATGTTTCTCTCACATATGACAAAATAAATTGCTTCCATCTTTTAATAATTTAAGAACATTTTTTTTAATAACATAGACTATATGCATTATATTTAATATACCAATCCAAATCACGTGTAGACACCTAAAATCTCTAACACATGACCACACTTTATTTTATCCTTTGTAAATGCTTATTATATAATTAATTTATTACATTCTCTCATAAAACACTCATTTATTGTAAAAAAATTGAAACCATCCATTTTAAAAATGTGATGTTCACATATGTTTGAGACGGCTCACTTGTACTCAAATCTCACATCCCCATGTGATCCTCAAATATCATTATATATCTTCCCTACATGATCTCACACATATATGAGAGAACACATGTATATCACTCTTCACTCTTCCTTAGAAAGAGTAAAGACTTTTAACCTCAAATCATTTGATCAAGTACAACCAATCTCAATAATCCAATTGCTAGGTGACAAATTTCTATGATTTATGGGGTGTAAAGGTTGTTTAAAGATTTTTATGATTTATGGTAAGGATCTAGTTAGGATAGGGATGTTCAAGCTAGTTTGTTTGTTGTCATGGAAAGGTTTCAAAGTGACACTTATAATGGTTTACTTTTGGTTGAGGTTGGTAATATTAAGTACAAATTATAGTGTGATAATTTGTTCAATGCTAAAAGAGCTAAAGCTTCCTCGAGATTGAATTGACTAGAGGTGAGGGATAAAATGTTTATTATTTTCTTTAATTATTTAAGAGCTCAGATTGTAAGGGAGGGGATTTATTGTAAGGGAGAGGATTCATGTAATAATAATGAATGATTGTTTTATTAAAGATAAGGATCAAATTAGATCATATAAAATCTTCTATTGGAAAATTTCTACATATGTCAGCTTATGCTTTTTATATTGCTACTAATAGAAATATTATAAAAATATTGTGTCTTAGAAAATCAATGAATATTTTTTTATTAAGCATAAAATAGGTTTTGAGGGGACTCGAAACCCCTTACATCAGGTTTTGAAGGGACCAAAACCCTCAGATTTTAGCAGGATCTAGAACCCACAATACAATCCTCCCACTAGGTTGACGCACCTTGGACTGTGTTGTTCTTTTTATTGTTTTCAGTCTTGAAGACCAACTGAAGCTGGAGAAGAGTTCATTATCCAATATTGATTGAATGAATTGATACCTTGACTATATGTTTTTGGTCTTTGAATGCAAGGTAGAATTTGTTCCAAGATGGATGGCACTCTGGCTATCTCTAAATAGATAATTTTCAAAAAAAAATTATTTTCCCAACTCTTAACTAAAAAATTACAGCCATATCATCTCCTTAGCTTCCTTTGTAGTAGCAACATACTTTGCCTCTATAGTGGATAAAGAAACCACCTTTTACAATCGAGAAATCTAACTCAATGTTGTCCCACCAACAATAAATACATAACTTGTAGTACTCTACCTAGTATTTAAATCCCCTACCAAATCTAAGTCAACATAGCCTTTTAAATTAGTATTAGATCCCCCCAAAACATAAACATTTATTGGATGTACCTCTCAAATATATGAGAATCCACTTTACTGCATTCTAATGCTCAACTCCAGGATGACTCATATACCTTCTAAAAACTCCTATAGCATGTGCAATATCTGGTCTAGTTCATACCATGACATACATCAAGCTACTGACAGTTGAAGCATATGGTACCTTGGACATTTTTCTTCCTCCTCTTGTATATTTGGACACATCTCCTTAGTCAATTTCACTTGACTAGGCAAAAGTGTGCTAACATATTTTGCATTCCCCATATTGAATCTTTGCAACACCTTTTCAACATAATTAGCTTGAGATGGAGTCAATTTTTTGTACTTTCTATTTCTCCAAATTTTCATACCAAAGATTTGTTTTTCTACCCCCAAGTCCCTCATAGAAAAAGAATGTGCTAAATGTTGTTTCAACCCCTTAATGTGATCCATGTTAGACCCTGCTACAAGAATATCATCAACATATAAACATAAAATAATGTAGTTATCATCATCCAACCTCTTATAATAAATACAATGGTCTGAATTACACTGATTGTAACCATGCTCAAACATAAATCTATCAAATTTAATATACCATTAACTGGGTGCTTTCTTCAAGCCATATAAACTTTTCTTCAATCTGCACACTAAGTTATCATTGCCTTTGACCTCAAATTCTTGTGGCTCTTGCATGTATATTTCTTCTTCCAAATCACCATGGAGAAAGGTTGTTTTAACATCAAGTTATTCCAAATAAAAATCTTCAGTCACAATGCTTAAAATAATGTGTATAGAAGTCATTTTTACAATTGGAGAAAAGATCTCATCAAAATCAATGCTCTTTTTCTATGCAAATCCATTTACAACTAACATGGCTTTAAATATTTTCTTACCTCCATCCTCCTCTTTCAGCCTATAAACCCATTTATTTGGTAAATCCTTTTTACCTGAACGAAACTTATATAATTACCAAGTCTGATTTTTTAGCAAGGAGTCCATTTATTCTTCCATGCCAAGCTCCCACTCAACTTTTGTATCCATCTACATAGCTTTATCATATCCTTTTGGTTCACCAGTATCTGTTAATAAAATAGAATATAAGGAGGGAGAGAGCCTTTTAGGAGATCTACTTAACCTTGTTGACCGTTTAACATTCACTAGAGTTTTTGGTTTTTTGTTGTTGTTGTTGTTGTTGCGTAACATGAGGGACCACTGGAACATCATCTTTTGGAGTATCATCTGGCACTACATAACATTTTATATCTTCTCATGTTGTTGCAACTAATATTTGAATAACACTTTATCATTGAAAATGACATCCATGCTTCTTACAATTTTATGATTTTCAACATCCTGAATTCTATAGCCACATTCATTAATTCCATATCCAAAAAATATGTATTTTTTTGACTTAGCTTCCAACTTGGTTCTATTTTTCAGAATCTATATGTGCAAATGCTTCACAATCGAAGGTTGTAAGAAAAGAATAACTTGCCTTCTTACCTGTCTATGCTTCCTATGTAATACCACAACTCAAAGGAGTAGATGGGCCTCTATTTATTAAATAAACATAAGTGTTTATAGTCTTTTCCCACATGTTTAATGGCAGCATATCATGCAATCTCATACTCCTTACATGCTCTATTATTGTCATATTCATGTGTTCAGACACTCCATTTTCTTGTGGTCCTTGGAACCATTTTCTACCTATGAATACCATTAAAGGAACAATAATCTTCAAACTCTTTGTTGTAATACTCACCACCATTATCAGATCCTAGCATTTTAGTCTTTTACCAATCTCATTCTCAACCAAGATTTTTCATTTTTTAAAAGTTTCAAATACATCAGATTTATGCCTGAGAAAATAAATCCATAGTTTCCTAGTTGCATCACCAATGAATGTAACATAATACAGAGAGCCACCAAGGGAAGATACCTGAGCTAGTCCCCATACATCTCTATGCACAAGCTCTAATTTCTCATCTTTCTTTTCCTTCTCGCTCTTCATAAAACTCACTCTCTTTTATTTTCCATACACATAACTTTCACAAAAATCCATATTGACACATTTTAGCCCTGGTAAGACTTTCTTTGAATGAAGTAATTTCATACATTTTTCACTCATGTGCCATAGTCTCTTGTGCCATAGTGTTGTTTCATAATCCATGGCAACTATTTCTTGTTCTGCCTGCTCAAATGTAGCAACTATTCATGAACATTGACTTTTCTCTATTATAATTAAAGTAGAAGGAAGAGTATGACCTATACAAAGATACGGTGCCTACTTTCACACATTTTTACTACTAAGGAACCTTTTGAAACCCTTCAATTTTTATCATTAAAAGTAACTATGCAACCTTCATCACCTAGCTGTCTTATTGAGATTGAATTCCTACTCAACCTTAGAACATGCCTTACCTCTTGTAGTAGTCAATGATTCTTATTCTACAACTTTATCTTAATTCTTCCCCTTCCAACAACCTGAAGAGGTTCATTATCTCCCAAATAGACTAGCCCAAAATCTCCTTGGACATAATCAAGAAAATAACTTCTATGGGGTATAGCATGAAATGAGGCCCCTGAATCATTAGCATTTTATAGGGAAAGAAGAAAAATATCCTCTTCAAATTTATTATTTACCACATTTTCCTCCTTATTGCCTTCTTATTTGTCTCCTTCTTTATTATTCTAAGACTAGCAACCTTTCTTCCTATGACCTGGTTTCCCATAGTACCCTCAATCATTTGGTCCTCTAGATTGAGACCTCTTTCCCTTTTATTTTCCTCATGATTTCCCATGACTTCCAAAATTATTTCCTCTCTCCTTTGATTTTCCTCTACTTTCTGCATTCAAAACACTACCTGATGTGGATCCACTTGAGCTTTTCCTACGAATTTCCTCACTCTGAATAACACCAACAACATCATCAAATTTTACGATATTTGAACCAAAAATAGAGTTACTAATAGCCATTACCAAGTCATTCCATCTTTCAATAAAAGAAAACAAAATCAAAAGAGCCCTAATTTCTTCATCAAGATTGACATTAATTGAAGATAATTGACTGGCAATTTTATTAAACTCATTTAAATGATTAGCAATTGACCCACCTTCTAACATTTTCATATTAAATAAATACTTCATAAGAAATACCTTATCGAAGTGAAAGGCTTTTCATATAACTTCAATAGGGTTTCCATCAACTCTTTATTTGTCTTTGCTTATGTAATCTTGAATGCCACCGATTGTGCTAGGCATAAAAAAATACTGCCAAGTGGCTTCCTGTCCAAAATATCTCAATCCTCATTAGACATTCTTGTCAATTTCTTGGATTTTCCTTCCAATGGCCACCATAAATCCTTATGATAGAGATAGTCCTCTATTTTTATTTTTCATAACAGAAAGTGTTGCCCATTAAACTTCTCAACCTTTAACTTACCCTTGCCTGTCATAACTCCCACTCAATTGTGAGACTCCCACTCAAGTGTGAGACCACCATGTAGAGGATAACTAGAAATAACTCACTCTAATACCACTTGTTAGGATTAGAAGACATAAGTCTAAAATTTGCAAGAAAATATTGTTAGAATAACTAAGAGGGGGGTGAATCAGTTATCCAGAGTCCCAAAACAAAATGTATAATTCAAAACAAATTCTTCAACTTCAGTTACTTGGTAAACATAAAATACTTTCACTGTCTATGTTTTTACTGATTGTCAGTCTAAACTTTATAACAATTACCGATCAAATCTAACATGTAATATGCAAAGTATGATAACAAACAAATATCACAATCAACACATAACACAAGAGATTTAACGTGGAAACCCTGTGAAGGGAAAAACTACCTGGGACCGGCAACTTAAAATTGTTCACTCTTCTGAAGTGAGGTCGGTGAAGACCCAACCCTGTTAAAGGTTATAAACACGCTGTTAGGTGTGACCTTGTTAGAGGATTTTAGACCAAAATTTATCGTCCAACTAGCAGTCACTTTGGGGTTGACAGGATAACAATGTTCACTCTATGAATGAAACATCAAAAGACTTTCTTAGTCCACTCGGTTAAGAGATTTGACTGTGTATAATGGTTAAATATGTAATAGTAGATGATCTATCTTGAAACAACTTCAATTGCAGTTTACAGATCAATGTTCAGCTCATTCAAATCTTTCTGATCAATATACCACTTCAGATTCAATACTATATCAACTTACTGTCCGTCAGTAATTACTCTCTGGAGCTCAGTAATTGTTCTACAACTCAGTTCTCATTAACCAGTATGATCAGAATGCATGAAAACTTGTTCACGTGATAATTCTGCAGTATCTTCTTCTTCCGGCTCATTTCAACAATGAAACCAATGTCTCTTATATAGACGAGTAAACCATTTTCTTTTCCTCCATCAGATTTTGTCGCTTAATCATATTCATAGATTTTTCCGCTTTAAGCTTCCTCGGCTGATGTATCAGTAACATGTTTCAATTTGCTCCATTAGATCTTTTTTTATTTATGTTAGTTGTCGATCTTCATAACAAACCTTATCCGTTACCTTGATTTCATACACTTTACAGCTCATCACTTTATCGGCTAAACTGATCATTTAATTCCTTTCTATTTTTCTTGGTTAACAAAGAAATGCATCAATGAACACAAGCTCAGTTAACACTATGCTCAGTATACACTACATTCCGTCGGTGTATACTAGAATGCTTTATTTATCGACAACACTGCTTTGTGTCTTTCAGCTCTATTCTTCATCATAGATGAATGCAACATAATAAAGTCAATTTCATCAAGTCATAGACTCATCAACAAGTTACTCAGTGTATTCCTTATCCTCATCTGACATATACATCTTCCTCATGTAGATATTTTTGTTCTTCATCTCTTTCACCTTTCTTCAGATGTGTCGGTATAGTAACTTACAAAATAAGTATTGTCAAGCTAGTTGACATCAATGACAACATAATACTGATTTAATCATCTTGCATATCTAATCAGCAACTCCTTAGTAATATTGAATTACATATTCTCCATTTAGGTTCTAAATCAGTTGTAGTTCATCAATCTCTCCCTTTGGCATTGATGGCAACTCAAGTAATATGAATTGTACCATACACATACTAGATATGTATTCTACAACTCTGTGATCAAATGTTGTGTAAGCTCTCCCTGGCTTAATATGTTTAATCACTACATTACTAAATAGCATTAAAAAAAATCAGCTTTGTCATTCTCTCCCTTAGATAGTTGTCATCGGTGCATATCTCTCATTTTCCTTTTCATATTATTTATCTCTCCCTTTGACAACAATGCCAAAGAAATAAATAAATAATCAGCTCTTGTAGTAGTTAAGTAACTATTTATTGTCCAATATAATCTCTGTATCTTTGTATACTGATATCCCAATTTGTTTCAGTTCTTCAAACTTAATCACAACCTTGAACAATATCTAAAGTGTGAACTATGCTGCATCAACATGTGTGATCATCTGATAAGATTAGGCTGATGCAACATTCAGATCACATTAGTGACCGATAGACAGGGGATAGACCCCAAGTCTAGTCCTCAAATATTCAAATGTGTCCTTCGGTAGAGGCTTTGTAAAGATATCTGCAAGTTGTTCTTTGGATGTAACAAATTCTAACTTCACTTGCTTCTCTTGCACTTGTTCTCTGAAGTAGTGATACTTAATTGATATATGCTTTGTCTTAGAGTGCATCACTGGATTCTTTGAAATATTAATAGCACTTATGTTGTCACAGTATATAATCACCAGGTCAGTGATTACCTCTTTCATTCCTTCTAACACTTGCCTGATATATGCAATGTTTGAGCAATTAGTAGTAGCAGCAACATACTCTGCTTCAGTTGTAGACTGAGAAATACAAGCCTACTTTTTACTTGTCCAGGTTACAAGTCTTTCACAAAAGAAAAATGCTCCTTGGGTGGTACTTTTTCTTTCATCCACATTTCTAGCCCAATCAGCATCGGTATAAACCTTCAACTCAAACTTACCTTCTTTAGGATACCATAATCCATAATCATTTGTCTTTTTCAGATATCTTAAGATCCTTTTAGTAGCAATCATGTGTGATTCTCTAGGATTAGCAGAATATCTAGCAACAATTCCCACAGCATGTGCTATATCTAGTCTACTGTGAACTACATACATTAGTTTACCAATCATGGATCAATAAAGTATCTGGTTTACCTCTGTAGTTTCATCTTCCTTTTTTATTTTACTTCCAGTAGCCATCGGTGTTCCCACAGGTTTAGCATCTTCCATGTCGAATGTCTTCAAGACTTCCTTTATGTACTTGGACTGTGTGATGAATATCCCATCACTCTAGTAAATCACTTGTAATCCGAGAAAGAATTTAATCTCTCCAAACATAGACATTTCAAACTCATTCCTTGTGTCATCAGCAAAAGATTTACATACATGATCTTGACCTCCAAAAATAATATCATCAACAAAAATTTCAACAATAAGAATATTGTCATCAGTATCATCTTTCATGTACAAATTGTTGTTCTCACTAGTTCTTACAAATCCAGTACTTAACAAGTAAGTACACAGCCTTTCATACCATGCTCTCGGTGCTTGCTTCAAACCATATAAAGCTTTGTGTAATCTACATACCATGTTTATGTTGTTTGGATCAACGAATCCTTTAGGTTGTTCTATGTAGACCTCTTCTTCAAGTATACCATTCAGAAATGCTGATTTCACATCCATTTGATAAACCTTAAATTTCTTGTGTGCAGCATATGCAAATAGCATTCTAACTCCTTCCAATCTAGCAACAGGTGCAAATGTCTCACCATAGTCAATGCCTTCTTCCTATGCATATCCCTTGCATACCAATCTCGCTTTATTTCTTGTCACTTAACCATTTTCATTCAGTTTGTTTCTGAATATCCATTTAGTACCGATAACATTCTTATCTTTAGGTCAGAGTACTAAGGACCAAGTTTTATTTTTCTCTATTTCTTCTATTTCTTCTATTTTTTCTTTCATTGCATTAACCCATTCTTCATTCTCTAATGCAACTTTCACATTCTTTGGTTCAAATTCACAAACTAGACATGTACCTTGTCTTATTTTGCTTCTTGTCTACATTCCAGCTTGTCTGTCTCTAATAATTTGTGTCTCGGGATGATGTCTTCTGATAAAACTAGCCAGTACTCGATTTCTTCTTTCTTGTTCATCCTGTTCAAGTTCATGTGCTTTATCGGTAGCACCATCTTGTTCGTCAGTTTTCCTTTCCTGTTCCTCGGGGTTATTTTCCTGTTGAACAATTATCACAGGTTGCAACTTCGGTAGATAATCAAGAAGTTCAATGTAAGTGAATCTACCATAGTCTTCTGGTTCATTTCTTTCTTCTATGTTCTTTTCATCAAACTCATCAACACAAACATTAGTACTTTCAATCATCTTATTTTTAACCTTATTCAGACATTTGTATGCTTTACTCTTAGTAGAATATCCTAAGAATATTCCTTCATCACCTTTAGAATCAAATTTCTCATTTCTCTCATCTTTCAAAATAAAATATTTGCTTCCAAAAATCCTAAAATAACTTATAGTAGGTTTGTGTCCAAACCATAGCTCATAAGGTGTCTGGTTGGTGTCCTTCTTCAGTTGTACTCGGTTAAGCACATATACAGTTGTACTGACAGCTTCTCTCCAATATATATGAGCAACATTCTTTTGTATCATCAATGTTCTAGCACATTCAATGATTGACCTATTCCTTCTTTCAGCAATCCTATTCTGCTGAAGTGTTCTTGTGCAAAGACATGTCTCTTAATACCATGCTCATTACAGAAATTAGTAAATTCATCAGAGATAAATTCACCTCCTCTATCAAATCTTAAGCACTTAATTTCTTTACCAATCACTTTTTCTACCTTTGCCTTGTACCAATACCACTTAAACATCTTAAATGCTTCAGATTTCTCTTTCAAGAACATAACAATCATCAGTCTAGTATAGTCATCAACAAAAAGAATAAAGTATCTATCACCATAATAGCTCTGAGTTCTCATAGGACCACATAGGTCGGTATGAACCAACTCAAGTATCTTCTTTTTTGAGTAGTCTTTTCTCTTAAAACTAGACTTAGTCATCTTACCTTTCTGACATTCATGGCAGATAGCATGATCCGATTTTGACAAGTTAGGCAACCCTCTAACTCTTTTCTTCTTACTAATCTTGATCATGTTATCAAAATTCACATGACATAACCTCTTATGCCACAACCATGCATCTTCATCCTTCATTAATAAACAAGAACACTAATCAATATCAAGATAAAATAGATTACCTCTAGATTGTGTACTAGTTCTGACAAGTCTTCCTCCATTATCATAGATTCTTACCTTTCTGCTCTCAAAAGCAAGTCGGTGGCCTGAGTTGTTCAGTTGTGCCACACTTAACAAATTATAGTTTAGTCCATCTATCCAATATACATTTTCATATTTTATTCTATCATTAATCATCAGTGAACCTTTACCTCTCACCATATAAGGTGCATCATTTCCCATTCTAACAGATCCTCCATCATATTCATCAAGTAGATCAAATTTCTCTATATCACCAGTCATATGATGTGTATAGCCACTGTCTATGATCCATGTATCATTTCTGCTTACTTTAGAGATTAGTGATGTTTCTTCATGTTTCTCTTCTTCCTCTGAATCATCTTTCATAGCAACAAATACTACTTCTACATCATCATCAGTGTCAGATTCAAATTCAAATTCTTTGGCTATGTAACATACCTTTTTCCCTTTGTCATAGCTATCTCGGTTATCTCTATTTTTGTGTCAGTAGCCTCTGTTGACTCTTCTCCCATAGCTTCCTTTGGATCGGTCTTTGGATCTATCATCATCTTTCTTATTTGGACATCTAGCAGAGATGTGGCCAACTTCTTTACAATTAAAACATGCTAAAGGTAACTTGCATCTATACCTTCCTTTATCTTTGGGCAATCTTCTAGCCATAAGAGCTTCAAGCTCATCAAGTTCATCATTAGTATTACTATCACTATCATTATTCTTATCATTCCTGCTACTAGACTTAACAATCTTCAAAGAGGACATGAAAGTGGATTCAATAGAAGGTACAACACTGTTGTCAAAATTATTCAATTCAAAGGTTGTAAGCTTACCTATCAATGTGTCAAGAGTAAGGTTGGATGTAGCCCTTGTTTCATGAATTGCAGAGATCCCAATCGCATAAACTAGTAGCAAAGTTCTGAGAATCTTGCTTATCATTGTTTCATCGTCAATAACTCCACTAGATGCTCTAACAACATGTACTACCTCTTTTAGTCTATTTGTGTATTGCACAATGTTCTCACCTTCTTTCATCTTTATATCATCAAATAGACCTCTTAGGCTTTCTGCTCTGGCTCTCTTAACATTCACATCTCTACTATATATTAGAGTTAGCTTTTCCCACATCTTTTTAGCCATATCACAACCCTTGATGTCTTCAAATTCGGCATCGGTACAGGCAGCAGCAAGTTCCATCATACTAATATTGTGTTCATGCCTTTCCTTCAGTTGATCAAGAGTTAAGGGACCAGTGGACGGTTCAATGTAGCCATTTTCCATCAGTTCTAGTGCAGAATTCCCAATTCCAAATATGTGCAACTTCATCCGGCTTTGTCATACTGTGAAGTTATCTTTGTTCAGCTTTGGCACTTCCCTCTTATACATCTTGAGACCTTTTTGTTGAAGTCCTTAAAACTCTATTCTAAGAAACCGTAGCTCTGATACCAATTGTTAGAATAACTAAGAGGGGGGTGAATCAATTATCCAAAGTCCCAAAACAAAATGTATAATTCAAAACAAATTCTTCAACTTCAGTTACTCGGTAAACATAAAATACTTTCAGTGTCTATGTTTTTACCGATTGTCAATCTAAAATTTATAACAGTTATCGATCAAATCTAACATGTAATATGCAAAGTATGATAACAAAAAAATATCACAATCAACACATAACACGAGATTTAACGTGGAAACCCTATGAAGGGAAAAACCACCTGGGACTGGCAACCCAAAATTGTTCACTCTTTTGAAGTGAGGTCGGTGAAGACCCAACCCTATTAAAGGTTACAAACACACTGTTAGGTGTGACCTTGTTAGAGGATTTTAGACCAGAATTTATCGTCCAACCAGCAGTCACTCTGGGGTTGACAGGATAACAATGTTCACTCTATGAATGAAACATCAAAAGACTTTCTTAGTCCACTCAATTAAGAGATTTGACTATGTACAGTGGTTAAATATGTAACAGTAGATGATCTGCCTTGAAACAACTTCAATTGTAGTTTACAGATTAATGTTCAGCTCATTCAAATGTTTCTGATCAATATACCACTTCAGATTCAATACTATATCAACTTACTATCCGTCAATAATTACTCTCTATAGCTCGGTAATTATTCTACAACTCAGTTCTCATTAACCAGTATGATCAGAATGCATAAAAACTTGTTCACGTGATAATTCTGCAGTATCTTCTTCTTCCGGCTCATTTCAAGAATGAAACCAATGTCTCTTATATAGATGAGTAAATCATTTTCTTTTTCTCCATCAAATTTTTCCGCTTAATCATATTCATAGATTTTTCCGCTTTAAGCTTTCTCAGCTGATGTGTTAGTAACACGTTTCAATCTGCTCCATTAGATCCTTTTTTTTTTATGTTAGTCGTCGATCTTCGTAACAAACCTTATCTGTTACCTCGATTTCATACACTTTACAGCTCATCACTTTATCGGCTAAATTGATCATTTAATTCCCTTCTATTTTTCTCGGTTAACAAAGAAATGTGTCAGTGAACACAAGCTCGGTTAACACTATGCTTGGTATACACTACATTCCGTCAATGTATGCTAGAATGCTTTATTTACCGAGAACATTGCTTTGTGTCTTTCAGCTCTATTCTTCATCATAGATGAATGCAACATAATAAAGTCAATTTCATCAAGTCATAGACTCATCAACAAGTTACTCAGTGTATTCCTTATCCTCATCTGACATATACATCTTCCTCATGTAGATATTTTTTTTCTTCATCTCTTTCACCTTTCTTCAGATGTGTCGGTATAGTAACTTACAAGATAAGTATTGTCAAGATAGTTGACATCAATGACAACATAATACTGATTTAATCATCTTGCATATCTAATCAGCAACTCCTTAGTAATCTTGAATTACAGATTCTCCATTTAGGTTCTAAATCAGTTGTAGTTCATCAAATATAACCAATAATGCAAAGGAATAAAGTACATAGAAGTAGAACAAGAAGACATAAAAATTTAATATGGTTCACCCAATCTAGGGCGACATCCACCAAATAGAGAGTCCAATCTTATTATCCTATAATTTCAACTTGTTACAATCTGCAATCCCTTGCAACTCAATATCGTTGCAAAAAGCTACAAAATTCACATTTGAAAACTCTAATCCTAAGCCATTATAACAAGACTTATGTCAGTTAACAAGTTAACCCTAAAATATTTGATGAATCAAACTAGGGAAATGCTTGACAACTCAACTCAAAAAAGATTGACGAGTGTACAGTACTTTCCTAATCAGTTACCACAAACCAACATGCATCTCAAGATTCATTATTTCTTCCATTTTCTCCAAAACTTGTCTTATCTCTTTTACCAAAATTGACCTTAAAAGTAGGTATCACCAAATTGGGACAAAGGAAGGGGATGAGTAGAAGTCAGCCTTCAAAACTAATGAGGGTCTTTATGAATGGTTAGTCATGCCCTTTGGGCTTACAAATGCACCTAGTACATTCATGAGATTAATGAATGAGGTCCTAAAAGACTATATTGGTAGGTTTGTTGTGGTGTACCTAGATGACATTCTCATCTTTAGCAAGACCAAGGAGGAACACATGCAGCACCTAGAGGTTGTCCTAAGAAGATTATATGAGGAGAAACTAGCCATCAACCTAGAGAAGAGTGAATTCCTTAAACAAGAACTAGTGTACCTAGGCTTTGTGGTGTCTCAAAGTGATCTTAAGATGGATCCAAGTAAAGTTGAAGCCATACTAAGTTGGTCGACTCCTAAAATAGGGACAGAAGTGAGGAGCTTCTATGGATTAGCTCGGTTTTATAGGAATTTCATAAGAGGATTTAGTGAGATATGTGCACCTATGCGCAACACCATCAAAGGTAGAGCTAAAACCAAATTTGTGTGGACCAAGGCAGCTCAAGAAGGGTTTAAGAAATTGAAGGAAAGGGTAGAAAATCAGCCTATTTTGGTATTACCAAGCTTTGATAAGTTGTTTATTGGTGAATGTGATGCAAGCAACATAGCAGTGGGAGAAGTCTTGAATCAAGAAGGGAGACCGATTGCATTTTTCAGTGAAAGGTTGAATGAGGCTAAGTCAAGGTATTCCTCATATGATTTGGATCTTTATGCATTGATTCAAACACTTAAAAAGTGGAGGCATTACCTATTGACTAAGGAGTTTGTATTTTATATTGACAATCAAGCCTTGAGCTACATTAACACTCAAGATAAGCTAAGTCATAGGTGCATCAAATGGATGGAGCTCCTCCAAGCCTATACATTTACTATCAATCATAAGAAGGGCCTTAACAACAAGGTAGTTGATGCCTTAAGCCGAAGGTTGATGATTGTCCAAGAAATCCAACTTCAAAGCATTGGTGTGGAAGGATTCAAAGAACTCTACAAGGAGGATGAGGACTTCTCCAAAGCCTATAAGGTATGTGAAGACTTTGAGAATCACTTTCATAGTGAGTTTTCTGACTACACATTGCATAATGGTTTTTTATTCAAGGGTAACTAGCTATGTGTACCTAAAGTTTTAATGAGAGAGAACCTTATACAAGAAAAACACAATGGCAGCCTCACTGGACACTTTGGCTTGAATAAGACATTGGACCTAGTGCAAAGGTTCTACTATTGGCCCAAGATGCCAAGAGATGTTAGAAGGTATGTATAGAAATGTATTGTTTTCCAAAAGGCTAAAGGCACATCTTCCAATGTAGGGTTATATCAGCCTTTACCAATCCCTAAGAGGCCATGGGAGTGTCTAAGTATGGACTTTATAGTTGGTTTGCCTAAGACAACTACTGGTTTTGATAGATTCTAATTGGTAGTAGATAGGTTCAGTAAAATGAGCCATTTCATACCATGCAAGACCACACATGATGCCAACCATATAGCACATCTATTTTTCAAGGAGGTGGTAAGGATTCATGGCCTACCAATCACCATAGTGTCAGATAGGGATGTTAAATTCATGAGGAATTTTTGGAAGACTTTTTGGAAGATATTAGGAACCAACCTTGCATTTGGGTCAGCCTATCATCCTCAAATGGATGGCCAAACAGAGGTAATCAATAGAGTGTTGGGAAACCTCTTAAGATTTCTTACCAAGGAGTATGGACAAGTGTGGGACCAAGTATTATCACAATCTAAATTCTCTTACAATGACAACATAAATAGGTCTACCGACAAGATCACCTTTGAAGTTGTGTATGGCATGCACCCAAGAGGTGTGTGTGAGATTAGAGAACTTGGAAATCAAGTGGGAGTGAGTGGTCATGCTGATTAATTTTCTCAATCCATGCAAGAGGTCCATGAATAGGTAAGGAGGACATTGGTAGAAGCCAATCAAAAGGTAAAAGCTAGAGTTGATGAAAGGAGGAAGGATATACAATTTGAAGTGGGAGATTGGGTGATGGCACATATCAACAAGGTAAGGCTTCAGAAGGGCATACCCAGCCAGATTCAAATGAGGAGATTATGGTGCAAGAGCACCTAGGTTCTTGGCCAACCTAGCTCCTAGTCTTCTAGTTTTGGCTTGTAGTGACCTTGGCCAAGTCACTGTCCAGTAAGGACTTTGTTTTGTGTTCCTAGTGTGTGTGAGAGTTTTGAGATCCAATAGGATTTTAGGAAGATGATTAAGTGTTTAGTGATGGTTTCAATAGGCCTAGAGTGGACCCAAGGGTTATGGCTTGTATGCCATATAATGTTACCAATCAGTCAAAGTAATGGTTTGACTGAGGAAATGGGATAAATGAGTGAAATAAGTGTGAAAAGGGTCTTAGAGGTCTTAAGTTAGTATTAGGGGTCTTTTTAGACCTATTGGCACAACCTTAGAAAAGTTGGCATGCACTTTATAAAAGTTGTCATGACAACTTTACAATTTTGCAAAGTTGTCATGGCAACAATTTGTCTAAGGGCCTGTCTGAGGGACAGAGTTAGTTATAGGGTTGAAACCAACCAAACTTAGTTAACTAAGCTATATATTTCTTTTTTCCTATCAATACATAAGGTTTGATCTCATTTTGGTGTGTGTTCTTTTAGATTTTAATAGGCTAGTGTGACTATACCCGTTTTGGCATTGAATAAAAGGCTCAGTAATCCTAAACATGGATTAGACCTGAGAAAAATCTTTGCATGAGTTTATTCTTGATGTTTTGCTAAGTATATTAGAGATTTTTTTTAGTTTGATAGTTTCTTTTTGGCTTTGTAAGTTAAATCCTCCTATGTGACCAGTTTACTGGATTGTTCAGAGTAGAGGTAACAATAATGGCTCTAACATAGGTTTCCCTGGATGGTTTTGTACAGCCTCCTGGAATATGTTATGGAACTATATATTCTTTGTAAATATGTATTTGTATGGTCTATTTTGTAGGGGAATGATTTTTAAGAACAAGCCCTAGGCGACCCAAAGCTAGCCCAGTTAGGTAGCTTGTTGTTGATCCAACAAATGGGAGAGGGCTCAGAGATTGAGAAGGTCACTCCAGTTGTTGGAAAGTGTTCCTTAATGATCAAAGACTCAATCCTATGAAGGATATCCTTTGACCGATCTGGAAAGGGATGTATCCATCAAACCCTCACTGAAAACCAGTGAGGCCTAATTAGACCTAAAAACAAGGCTTAAAGATAGGAAAGTAATGTAAAGAGGGCTTGGTGAATTGAGGAGTCCTAAATCCTTTGTAACTTCAAAAAGGGTATTAGGAAGTGTGATCAATTTGGCAACTTGTGTGAGAAGTTGAGAAGTTAAGCCCTAAAAGGTGTGTTGCAAGACCTACAAGGACTAGTAGCCTTTTGGTCTAGAATTTGGAGATCGACTTGTGGTAGGAGGAAACTACATGGTGGAACACCTCAAAAGTGATCAGTCTGAGATAAATTGATCCTTCCCTCATGCTTATTACATGGAATCAATTATTTGGATGAGGGGATTAATTCCATAGTTGAATCATATAAAGGGTATTGTGAACAAGATTGAGTTGTAAACCTTGGTAGTGAGATCTTGAGGAGTAGAGGAGATTAGGAAGAATCCATCATTGTGAAGGGTCTAAAGACCCCTAAGATAGTTCAAGGATAGGCCTAAATAAGTCCTAAAGGAAGTAGGGCTAGTTTGAAGAAGATATCCCTATCAAATTGGTACCAGAGGCATTGAAAGGCTTGGGTAGTGAAAGGTGTATGTCAGAAAGAAGTGAATCCATTGGAGATAACACAATGGTGACCAATGTTGAATTGGCCAGAGAAGTGGTTGAACAAAAAGAAAGGAATAGGCTCCTAGAGGAGACTATGGAAGCTTTGAAAGACAAGCTTGATGAAGTGGCAGTGACCACTGGTAGAATGCAAGAGAAGATGGCAGTTGAAGATGAAAAGGGTAAATCATTAGTTGATGAAGATTATGTTCCTAAACCAAATTGACCTATCCAAGAAGAACCTTTCCTAAAATCCATTAAGGCATTGGGAGGAAAAGCATTAGAAGGGATACCCCTGTTCATTGGAAAGATGGATTCAGAGCTAGTGATGGAGTGGATTGAAGGGATGGAGAATCACTTTGAATGTGAAGGTGTCTCAAAGGCACAAAGAGTGAAGGTGGCTAAATCAAGGCTAAGGGGACTAGCCCTAACATGGTGGAAGTTCCTTCAAGAAGAGATGGAAAGAGAATGGAAAATACCCATAGAAAATTAGAGAGCTATGGTCACAAAGATCAAGGAGAATTATCTGCTAGAGGATCATGAGATCCAAATGCATAAGAAGAGGCAAAATCTCAGACAAAAAGAGATGGATGTGGCTTCTTACACCAAGGAGTTTCAAAAAATTTGTTTGAGGCCCAAGGTTCAAGAAGAGGAGATTATTTGGGTTGCTAGATACTTGGGTGGATTAAGGTGGAGTATCCAGGAAGAGATTAGTATTTTGACTCCTACTACTATCCACAAGTGCTTCCAATTAGCACTAAAGGTAGAAGAAAAGAACAAGAAGAAGCAAGACTCTAACCCCAAAGGTAGAGGTAGAGGGAGAGACTCTAGAGGACATAGAGGTGGCTATGGTGGTAGGAGAAATGAACCTAGAAGTTAGGGATACTCCAAGTTGGTTGAACAAATTAGTGAGCCAAGTGTAAGAGGGAATTATGGTAGAGGTAGAGTTTTCCAAGGTGGCAGAGGAAGATCAAGTGGATTCAGTAGAGGGTCACACTTTGCAAGTATGAAGTGTTATAATTGTGGATAGCTAGGCCATCCTACCTATAGGTGTCCTAACAAGGCTTCTAGTTCTCAAGGGGAGAAGAAGATAACATATGCCCAAGAGGAAGAGAGTAGTGTGAAGTCACCAGAAGTGAATTTGGATTCAAAACATGGAGAGAACCTCATGTTTAGGAGAGTTCTACTCAAAGAACCTGTCAAGGAAAAACCTAAGCAGAGGAGGGCTCTTTTTAGGATCAAATGCAAGATCCTTGGAAAATTTTGTAAGGTTATCATTGATTCAGGTTCAACTGATAACATAATATCAGAGGAAGTAGTCCAAAAGCTCAATCTTGAAAGGATACCTCATACTCATCCTTATAAGGTGACTTGGTTAAATAAGGGGCAGAATGTTTTAGTGAATGAACAAGCATGGGTGGACTTCATGATAGGTGGATATCAAGACAACATGTTGTGTGACATCCTACCAATGGATGCTTGCCATTTTCTACTAGGAAGGCCATGGCAATATGACTGGGATACAATATATCATGGGAAGAGGAATGTGTATAAATTCAAGAAAGATGGAGTGACTTATAAAATTCAGTCACTTGTGGAGGAAGGAGTTGCAAGTTCAATTGATCCTAATGTACTCTTGATGAGTGGGAAGGATTTCTTGCATGAACTCAAGGAAGAGGAAGGAGTAGGGCTAGTCATAGTCCTAAAACCCAAGGAGGCGACCAAGGTTCTACATTCTACATTGCCAAAGGAAGTGCAACAACTACTGAATCACTTTAAAGATATTATAAGTGATGGGACACCAGCCACTCTTCCTCCTCAAAGAGAAATCAGTCATCAAATTGACTTTGTACCTGGAGCATCCTTGCTTAACAAAGTAGCATATAAAGTAACCCTGGACCAGAATAAAGAGATTGCAAGGTAGATGCAAGAGCTTCTTGATCAAGGGATGATAAGAAAAAGTATTAGTCCATGTGTTGTCCCAGTGGTTTTGGCACCAAAGAAGGGAGGTAAGTGGAGGTTGTGTACTGATTCTAGGGAAATAAATAGGATTACCATTAGATATAGGTTTCCTATCCCTAGAATAGAAGACCTTATGGATTGTCTTGGGGGATATTTTACCAAAATTGACCTTACAAGTGAGTATCATCAAATTAGGATGAAGGAAGGGGATGAGTGGAAGTCAGCCTTCAAAACTAATGAGGGTCTTTATGAATGGTTAGTCATGCCCTTTGGGCTTATAAATGCACCTAGTACATTCATGAGATTAATGAATGAGGTCCTAAAAGACTATATTGGTAGGTTTGTTGTGGTGTACCTAGATGACATTCTCATCTTTAGCAAAACCAAGGAGGAACACATGCAGCACCTAGAGGTTGTCTTAAGAAGATTACATGAGGAGAAACTAGCCATCAACCTAGAGAAGAGTGAATTCTTTAAACAAGAACTAGTGTACCTAGGCTTTGTTTTGTCTCAAGGTGACCTTAAGATGGATCCAAGTAAAGTGGAAGTCATACTAAGTTGGCCCACTCCTAAAATAGGGACAGAAGTGAGGAGCTTCCATGGATTAGCTCAGTTCTATAGGAAGTTCATAAGAGGATTTAGTGAGATATGTTCACCTATGATCAACACCATCAAAGGTGGAGCTAAAACCAAATTTGTGTGGACCAAGGCAACTCAAGAAAGGTTTGAGAAATTGAAGGAAAGGGTAGCAACTCAACCTATTTTGGTATTACCAAGATTTGATAAGTTGTTTATTGTTGAATGTGATGCAAGCAACATAGTAGTGGGAGTAGTCTTGAATCAAGAAGGGAGATTAGTTGCATTTTTTAGTGAAAGGTTGAATGAGGCTAAGTCAAGGTATTCCTCATATGATTTGGAGCTCTGTGCATTGATTCAAGCACTTAAAAAGTGGAGGCATTACCTACTGCCTAAGGAGTCTATAGTTTGGCTAAAATTTGACTTTTGTTAACCATGAATGTGAGTAATAGCCATTACTGCATTGATATACCATGTTGACAGCATTGTTCCCGCTCATTTTGCCTCTATTTGACTATAATTTGACCATAGTTGACTTCTAAATTCTGACAATTGACTTTGCTTTGTAACTCTATTTTTACTGCATTTTAGTGATATAGATTACCTGTTTCGATTTTGGTCCCAAAATTAAGCTTTTGTGATGTCTTAGAATAAATGTTCCTTAAGGCTCTGGGGCCCCAGGAGGCTCAAATAGGTCAAAAGTCCATTTTAACTATTCATTTTCACTTTCTACTATTGATTTTCACTAAGCTCTAAGAGAAGATCGTGTTCCCAGTAGAGAAGCACCGATTCGAGCTTGCCAGGTGACATGACTAAACAGTCTCACAATAGGTAAAGATAATCATGTCATTGTCTCTCTTAGGGGTAATATATCTATGCTAAGGATTACCTATTCCCATCATGTAATGCATTTAGATTGTCAACCTAGGGAAGTAGACTTGAAATGGGATAGCATAGTTTGTGCACTAAGTTCCTTTAGGAGTCATAACACCTATGTTGCACGAAGATAAAATGCATGAAAGGAATCTATCCTATTGCTGCAGGAAAGTAAACACACTTGAATATTGAATGGAATTACCACATAAAACTTATGAAATGAATCTAAGCTTGTCTAACAACTCAAAACATTCACTATACCCGTCTCTGCAAATGCTGCGGGAACAATGACAGTGGTAATGCTGCAATAGTAAAATAGTAACTCTATTTGAAAATAGGAAAAGTACAGGAAGCAAATCTATTCTAACTTAATCTAATCCACCTTCCAAGTGGGCCCCCTTGGTTGGCTTCTACTAACTACTCAACACAAGAAATAATCCAAAATCACTCTTCTATTAAATCCTTCTTAACTGGTTACATAACAATTGAATAACTCATGAAGAACAAAATAGAGCAACTTCCACTATAGTGAATACATAATTCTATCTTTTCTCATTACCTACTAAATCAGTCAAAATCCCTTTATATCAAGGATTGACGCTTATTGAAAACATAACAAAAAAGTCTCATTAAACCTCGCCAAATATGGAGGAGATAAAACAACCACGACATAATACACTTACTATTGACAATAGAATAACAATTCTGAGGAAATATAGCAGGACTGATTCCCTATATTCTTGGAATAGCAGCTCCTTTCTAAGCGCGGCATATCCATTGGAACTGTGATGGATTCTCCCACCATGGTTGGTCTTCTAACGCTCCTTTAATGTGGTTGTGCCACTCTTCACACTGCTCCTTGTTTACCTGAAAGGTTAGTAACATTCGGTACACATATGCAAGTCAACATTTTCAACTCCCACTTAAATATTAGAACATAGTTTGAAATAGCTATATGAAGTACTGCATTATATTTATAATAGTCAGCAAAAAATATCACTCAAGCTACCCATAGATTTTTTGGCTTTAGTTGTATTTAGCATAAGTTCACATAGGTATAAGTCATAAATATTTTCAAAATTTTTGTCAGAGCATCAAAAAAATATGAAGAGTATAAAAAAATTGAGGCAATAATTTGACTCATCAATGACCAACCGCCTCACTATGCACAACCTGTGATTACCCGATAACATTCCTTGTCAAATTTGAAAATTTTAATTTCATGCATTTTCACTCCTTTTATAGCAATTTTTGTTCTGAATCTCATCCCGCATGCGGGATCACATGCCATAAATCCTATGTCGTATCCCATTTTTCACACCATTCTGGATCGCATCTAAGATTTCTAGCATCGCACCCTGTCGGGTCGCATCTGGTCAAATTCAAGCCAATTCATGTTAAATATGTCCTTTGGTCATTTTTTGGTCAAAATAGGGTCGCATCCAGATTCGGGGTCGCTTCCCAGATTTCTTGTGTCGCGTCTATGATTTCATGGCTCGCATCTCATTGAAAGATTTCATCCCAGATTTCTTGGATCGTTTCCAGGATTTCACGATCATTTTTGGTTTTTTGAATTTTTAGCCAAGTTTCTTGTCTGTTCTACATTCCTTAGGCAATTTTTCGTCAAATTTTCTTTGTCTAATGCTAACATAGTGTCCCTATTTTCTATTGTGTAGGCCGACTTTTATGTGATTGCTTTCAGATGCCTGCGACCCACCCAGGTCTTAGAGTTGCATCAGCAACTATCAGTAGAGGACCAGCATGTGATTGCACATTGCGGTTTATGGAATATGGTCAATTTACCTAGCCTTTGGGTAAATCATGGGCTTCTGACAGTGCTTACCGAGAGGTGGCATTTTGAGCACAATACCTTCCACCTACCCACTGGTGAGATGACTATGACGCTCGAGGATGTCTAGCGGATACTACATGTTCCTGTTATGGGCTCCAGAGTGGAGTATGAGGCATCTTGTCTTGTTGTGATGGTAGATGCGCAGAGACTATTTGGAGATGATACTATAGCCAAGCACTATCTTAGTTGGGACCACATGGTAGCCAACTACACGCAACTTCCTTTTTACTTGGCTAGCCTAATAGGAGGACTTATGATGCCAGACGAGGTCAGCATGGTTTCATGTGCGGCCAGTCGTGATTCATTGAGGACATGATTTGAGCTCCTCGTTGGTTTTCTTGGGGTAGTTGCATCTAAGCTCACCTATATAGGGAGCTTCATGAGATAGTTTATCAGCACTCAAGGACTATGACTGTATGGAGCCTTGTTCTTTAGGTCTAGGCGTGGGAGCACATCCCCGTCACACGACCGATTGTGGATAGGCACCGCGATGCAAGTCTACCATATATCTATATGTACTCAGGTATTTTATAGAAGCCCCATATGGGAAAGTTAGAGTACTGGTGGCATGTTTTTTATGATGTCACAGATGTTGTCTGGTGGCCATATGTAGACTGTGAGGGATGGCCATCTGACACCAAGCAGATGCCATATTTCTTTCAAAGCAGGTACCTTGTGGGACGAACCTGATACATTGTTGATATATTTTTATCACACGTGTGTCTAGGAAAAATAGCAGAGTACAGGGTCTCTCTCAGGAGACATCCATATATGCACGCATCAAGGATGAGGAGGCCCAGTGGGGGTTGAGATTGATATATGAGACTGCTATTCATGAGATCTCGCAGATTGCCTGTGTAGACTGGGAGTACCACCAAGAGATACTTGATGGAAAGATTACAGATGCCTACCATGCTCATTATATTCAGCACCCCTACCCCAGATTCATTTCTCCTGATGAGTTCACTCCTCATCTAGAGGATGTGTTAGACTACGATCCTACTGATGGTGGTAGTGGTTGAGGCCGAGCTGCTAGAGGCAGAGCCAGAGGATGCGGTAGAGGGAGAGATGATGCCTGTGGAGGCAGAGATGGAGGAGGTGGTGGTGGTGGAGGAGGAGGAGGAGATAGCAGCATACGGAGGGCCTTCGGGGGAGATGGTGGTCATCAGAGGCAGAGGAGAATGAGATTTACTCCTCCTTAGAGAGATACAGGGCCCTTACTCCATAGGGATGAGCATGCGCAGAGGTAGAGGGCAGCAAGGGATGGTGATCAGGCACAACAGCAGGCACGCAGAGATCCCCCTATAGGTGGTGATGAAGACCCATTGTCACAGTGTGAGCAGGAGAGAGAAGCATTACGAGTAGAGGTAGCTACACTCCAAGCACGGTTATCAGAGTGAGACACCCAATTGTCTCAGATGAGAGAAGAGCGAGATAGGTACGCTCACACAGCCACCCACTAGGGCCAGAGAGTGACCTACTATTTTACATTATACTATGTTGTTTTTCCTTCTACTTAGAGAGATCCACTGTATTTTGTTATAGCTCAGCAGTCAAATGGTGCTATGCCTCCACCTATTCCCGGCAGAGCAGATGTACCCCCTCTCGATCCTCCATGAGAGGACGAGGGAGCCAGTGAGGCCTAATCTGATGTACTCTTATTTTGTATCTCTGATATATATTGTACCACATTGGACTTATCATGTATTTGTACCATTTTTTATTGAGACATTCTCTTATGTCCTATGGACTGTTATTGTTGATACATTGTTTTATGTGATACTGATACTTGTTTTATCCATGCTCTGATACATTGTTCTGACATCCTGATACTCACACTTTGCTGATATACTGATGCTTCTATTGGTTCTGATATGGATGTCTTATCTGATTCATCTTGTTTCATATGATGCTTCTAATTTCTACACCTGTTGGATATTTGGCATTTGTCTTATGCTTTGGATATTGATACGATGATCATACTTAGTCATGATTAGATTAGATGATGATAAAACAACATCATGATATATTTCACTGATATATGTTTATGTTTTTGTGTTTTCAAAGCTTTTATGAATGTATGGATACAAATTTTATTTCATGTATGGATATGGATGTATGAGATGTATTGTGATGCAATGTATGGACATCTCATTTTTATTTATGGATGATTATGGATGCATAATGCAAGCATTTTATGATATGGAATGGATGAATGCAAATGAATATCAATGACATATACTCAATCATTTCAATTTAGTTCTTTATAATTTCATGATATACGTGGTCAAACATGGAAAGTGATTAATGTTTTAGATTTTTCATCTCACCTTAATGTTTTAGATAATTGAATTCACAAATTCATACTTATGCAATTTAAAATGAATGCAACTATATTAAAATGAATGCAACTTTAAAATGAACTTCAATGCAACTAAAAAGACATGAAATGCATCTAAATGAATCTAATGCAAATCAATATGGTATGCAACTAAAATGAACCTTAATGCAACTAACCAATGAAATGCACCTAGACTAAGACACCTAGGACAGTCATTGTTTATTCAAAGTGGGTTAATTGTCATCATAGAGCGCTTGTAACGGGACCTCATTAGGATAGTACAATTTTCACTGATAGATTTAGTAATCCTAAAAATATGAATACTTCCTTTTATTCGTCATGTTGAAAGATAACCTAAACATTAGAGCACATATCTAGAATGTTTTGTCAGTTACTTCCTATTTGATATAAACCTTTTCTTTTCTGGTGCATAATGTGTAAATATATACCCACAATGACCTTTCATTTTATATTCATATCCTTAGGTATAGTCTGATTTACTATGTACCTTACTAGGAAGCATTTTTTCAACTTAGTTTAAAACAGACAAGGAAATAAACCCAACCTCACCAAAGTTTTCATAGGAAATAGGTTGAGGTATACATGGTGTTCCACTTGTGATGGAGGCACTTATAGTAGACACCCATTCCCCATGATCACCTTAGATCATCAGATTATCGCCACAAACAGAAGATAGAAAATGTTATGCCCCCAGTCCTTGTTTCTCTAGTCCATAGACATCATCGAGTCACTCAAGGAAACATAACTATCAAAAATTGATAATAAGAAAAAAAAATTATCCTTTGAAAATTATCATTGTATTTTCTTTAAAATAGACAGTCGTGATTATAGTGTTTAAGAACACTGTTGATTAATCTTGCAAACACACGCATAGAAACTATTATCAATCATCGATCTTTCTTTCATCCATAAGTGTTTTACCTATTTAGTGTTTAAAAACACTCTTATCATCATGGCATTGTGTTTAGGAACACATTTAGGTCCAAGTATTGAGAAATACCATTTGTGGTTGGCATTTAGAAATAACGTTGTTTTCATAGTTTATCGTCTATTTTAGATTAGGATGGTTTTGAAAAATACCTTTGTTCGTAGTTTAATATCTATTGCGGACTCGACATCCTGGCAACACATACGATCTTGATCAGTGCCCCTAGGGAAAATAATTTACCTAGGACCCTAATGTTGACATATTCCAACCTAAGGAAGACATGTTTTTCTAATAGTTCATTTCAAGATTTGGCACATCATGAAAGTGATTGGAAGATATATACAAATTGAGATTTACATCAGCCAAATGTGCAAGCATTGTCTTAATAGATAGAGCGTTGATTACAAGTAGTGCTTGTTTACTAGGTTTTCACCACTTGGCCAAACCTTTTCTATTTTTGCTATCATGGCACCTATTTACCAAGTTTTTACCCAGACACTTTTTATCTTTTCTAATTTTTTTGTACTTTTTCTCTTTTCTATTTTTTTTTTCAACTCACCAAGGTGCCTATTTGCTAGGTTTTCACCGAGATGGTCATTTTTTTAGGACTTTTTCTATTTTTTTTATTTTTTCAGGATCCATATATGCTATTTTTGAACTTTTTCAGGAACTTTTTCTGATTTTTTGTGCTTTTTTAGGCCTCTTTTCACTGTACAGGAGCCTTCTCAATAATGTCAGGCATAAATCATTTTCAGATGTAGAGTGTTGATTGGATCTAGTAAAACATCTCCTTTAAGCATAGCTAATTGATAGGCTCCTAATCCAAATGTTGTTGTAATGACAAAAGGACCCAGCCAGTTGGGTTCAAATTTTCCCTTTTGTTCTCGATTCTGTTGATTCTTAGGATTTTCTCTTAGGACTAGATATCCTATTTGAAAACTTCTTGGTTTCACTTTCTTGTTGTATCCTCTTGACATCCTCTTTTGATAAGCTTTGAGATGATCAAACGCCTATTGCCTATGCTCATCTAGCAATTTTAGCTATTCCAATCGAGAGATTCTATAGTCATCATTAGTGACCATATGTTTCAATGATACCTTCAGTGATGGAATCTCTACCTCCATTGGTAAGACTGCCTCTGATCTATAAACTAGTGCAAAAGTAGTTGCACCAGTTGGTGTTCTGATACTAGTTCTATAAGCCCATAATGTTGGATTGATTCGCAAATGCCAATCCCTTCCTGATTTGTTCATTGTCCTATGCAAGATTTTCAATATAGTTTTGTGTGATGCTTCAGCCTGTTTGTTACCTTGAGGGTAATAGATCAAGGAACAATGTTGAGTGATTTTGAATTGAAGGCACAACTCATCTATGTCTTTGTTTTTGAATTGATCCCCATTGTCAGTCTTAATCGATGAGGGTATGCCATAACGGCAGATGATATAATTTAAGATAAACATGGAAACTTGTTTTCTAGTTGCATTGGATAGTGGGATAGCTTCCACCCATTTTATGAAATACTCAGTTGTAGTAATGATGTATTTGTGTCCACTTGATGAATTAGGGTAAATCTGACCAACTAAATCAAAGGCCCATTGTTGAAATGGCCAATGTGTTATGAAAGGAATTAGCTCCCTAGCTGGAGCATGTATCAGGTTACCATGGATCCACTAGTACATTTCACCTAGTTTTTCTACCAAATTTTTCAACCATGAAACAAAAATATTTTGGTTGGTCGGATTATAGAAGGAAAACTTTCATTTTTTTTAAATCCATGCCCATATTAATCAAAATTTTGACCACGACCATCTATGTCAAATTTTCGATGAACACGAGTATAACTTTTTTATAAAAAAGAATTCATTTCTCATTTCATTATCACCATGGAAAATTTTTTCAAGGGGTAGCGCGTGAAACCACATCGGCCAAGGTAGATTCGACACTATGTATAGGGGTTGCAGTTTTTATCTGGACTTGGGCCTTTGATCTTTGAGCTTGAAACCACATCAGCCAGGGTAGATTCGGCACTGTGTATAGGGGTTAAATTTTTTATCTAGACTTGGGCCTTTGATCTTCGAGCTTGGTTTTGGAAACTTGGCTTTTCCTCTCCTTATCAAATAGAAGCTCATTGAGGTAGGGATTGTTTTATCTCCTCTGCATTTCAAGGCCACATCTTACTATGATATTCATTACTCCATGCTCTATTGTGTCCATGGCATTGAGTTCATTTCTTAGAATGATTTGATTATGGCATTAGTTGTGTTAGTGAACTAGGGCATCATGTTAATTTGTGTTCATTGGATTCTTTGGTTACCCACGAGCTATGGCATCCATTTATATGAGCTAGGGTATCATTGATTATTTCTTATCAATTATATGGTGCCGGTAAGTCTTTCCCAGCCCACACAGTATCATTGATTATTTCCTATCAATTATATGGCACAGGTAAGTCTTTCCCAGCCCACACAACTGTTATTAATACCAATATGAATAGACACAACGGGCATCATTTCATTATCAGTTGACTAGCATTATTTCATTATCTTACATAGTGATACAAATAACCACTAATTAGTGGTTATCATAACACATTAAAAATATGTTACAATAACCATTAAATATTAGTTATCGTGTGATCAAGCAATCAACTAAGTCAATCTTAACAGTGACTGTATAATATATTTAATGTGACTGCATAATATATTAACAGTGACCGGTTAATTACCCTATTCCAAAGCTCCCATTTTGGCATAGGCAGGGAGGATGCTGGAAAAGGTTGTGGAATTTAGCTTTACACCTGCCATTTGCATTTGCTTGAAAATTTCTAAAGCCTTTTCAAAAAAATCCATTTTGTACATAGCCCATAATCATGGCATTCCATGATACCACATGTCTTTGATGCATTTTGTCAAAGAGTTCACGCACCTTGTCTATAGTTCCACATTTTGCATACATGTCTACCAGGGCAGTTGCAACTACAACATCTGACAAAATTTCTTTATCTTTTATGCTTTGATGGATGTCCACACCCTCTTCCAAAACTCCCATTTTGGCACAGGCAGGGAGGATGTTGGCAAGGGTTGTGGAATTCGGCTTTACATCCACCAATTGCATTTGTTTGAAAGTTTCTAAAGCCTTTTCAAGGAATCCATTTTGTGCATACCCTGCAATCATTGGAGTCCATGAAACCACATTTCGTTGAGGCATTCTATTAAACAACTCACAGACCTTGTCTATTCTTCCACATTTGGCATACATGCCTACCAAAGCATTTCCAACCATAATGTCTAACAGAAAAGCTTTTGAAGTTGCTAATCCTTGCAGTGTACACTTGATTTTTAAGTGACATTTATTACATTTATCATATAGTATAATATTTGTTAATACTTACACCTTTGAAACTAACATTGATGGAAAATTAAGCTGCATAACAGAAGCCCAATTATTTGGAGTAGTAAATTGTGTCAAGTGGATTGCTATTTTTTTAATAGATTATTCATTATTCATTATTTATAGAAGTGTTGATTTTTTATATAAATCTCTACACTGCTCAGAGGCAATAACAATTTCTTATTCAAATCTTGATAATTCTTGTACCTCATATGAAGCCATATTTCATGGGATTAAAACTTAGTGCTCCTCTTCAATGCAGGTTGGGAACCTTCCTCATTTTTGCATTGTGCTTTCATATGTCTGCTTCATCTTAATTCTTATCTTTGTGGACCTCCATCTATTCTATACCAAACAACTTAATATTGTGCTACTAGGTTTGTTTAATAAGTTAATTTGGATAATGATTGTTTTCCCCAAGAGCCCAAACTAAACCTTTGTGACTGATACTTTAATTTAGTTTAGTGGCATCAATCATTTTTATATCCAATAGAGAGTCTTTGCATGTTATAATGTGCTCTCAAGTTTGTTGTTTATGTGGGAGACAAGTTTTTAATTGCATTCACCAATTTTTTAGTACTATCTCTGCCAAGTTTCATTCACAAGGTTTACGCCTCGTAGGACTTCTTTTAAAATATGATTCTCTTGTTTTCTAAATCACTATCAAGCTTTATTATGCAAAGTTTTGTTTTCTTATGATTCATATGTCACAATCATGTGATTGTATGGTCTATAATTCTAAATAAACCCCCTCCCCATGCTGGATAATTTAGGCTTAACCCATAATTGCTAGTCTATCTAGATAATTTAGGCTTTACCCATAGCAGGAGATACATCCCAGCTTGAGCTCAATCTTTACATAAGGTATGTGACTGTTATAGGAAGTTTCGGTATTCAAATTCTATCAATCTCTAGTTTGAGCCTGCAACAACGTTCCTTATACATTTGGTTATTTAGATTTGGGTTAAGACCATTCAGCATAGACTGTACTATCTACTGAGATGTCATACCGAATCTTCTCCACAAGTGTAGCCACTTAGCCTAGCACCGTTGATTATCACAGAGACACTCTAATCTCATTGATCAAGTTAGATTAGGGTCAATCTGGAATGGTCAATCGATGGATTCACACATCAGGTACAATCACCAAGGATTCTTCAATGTGCTCGAGACTATCAAATTCAATCTATGATTCAATTTCAACCTTCCTGTTACTACACGGCTACAAACTTGTCTTCTTCTTACTGGTTAAATACATAGAAAGTATCTACCTAGGGCATCAAATCTTGAAGCAATATGCCTCCTTCCACAGTCTAAGCACTTATATTATTAAAGTGCATAACTTTGGCTTGCTTCTCATCCAATGGAATTGGAATCCAATAGGGAAACCGCAAGTCAAGGTTCCTCCTCTTCCCCTCATTGAAAAACCTCCTCTATTGCTGATATTTTGTCTTTCACTTTTCCTCTTCAATTTCTCCTATGTTCTAAGGGCCAATTGGTAACATTCCTTCACACTTATGGGTTTAGAAGCTAATCTAACCCTTTGATCTTCCGCTACCTCTTCACCTTCAAAGTATGCAACCATTGATGCAATCCAGTCCAAAAGCTCTTTTTATTTCAGACTTCCATCATACATAGGGATATCTCCCCTCACCTTATGTTGCTCAATCTTCGTAGCCTTGAATATCCTGATTCTCCTCTGCTCTTCAGGATCTATTTGTTCCTCTTCTTCCTCTCATTCCCCTTCCTTATGGGTTTCTTCTTCTTCTTCGCTATCAATACCTTCATCTGCTGCTCTTCTTTGATTGGATTCCAGTGCTTCAAGCCTGGCCAAAAGTGCATTGTAAGATTCCTGCAACCTTGTGTTGTTCTCCTTCAACTCCTGGACCTCCCTGGCAGTACCTGCATTCCTTGGAGGCATTTTCACAAACAATAGTCAAACTTCTTTAGCAAAGTTTTCCTCTATCCCTCTAAGGCACCATTTGTTTTAGATAATTTAATTTTAACTTTGGTTGTGTTAACAGAACTATGTTGACTTTATTTTGTTGTTGTTTAACATGAGAGTTTGTATATTAATAGGAGTTCACATATATTAGTGTGTCATAGTTTCCCATCTATAACTAGTGAGATGCACATAACTCATGTATCTCATGCTAGTGTGCTTGGATACCTTGTATACACTATTTTTCATTAGACTAGACATTATCCAAATAGTGAGTATTTATATAAAGTGCTATAACACACAGGTGGTCCTCCTTTAACACCAATTAATAACAGTGATAACTCTCACAGGCGGTTGGATAATGTCTAGTCTAATCCAAGCACACTAGCATGAGGTACATGAGTTATGTTCATCTCACTAGATATAGATGGGCATTAATGCTCAATTGAATGATACGTTCCCATAAAAATGTGAACTCCTATTAATCTACAAACTCTCATGTTAAACAACTACAAAATAAAGTCAACATAATTCCTTTAACATAACCAAAGTTAAAATTAAATTATTCTAAAAAGGGTTTGTGTTTTGAGTTAATTGGTTTATGTAAATCTGTTTCAGCAATAGGTGATGAACATTCATATTTCCTGAGCAGTACTTTGAGCATTCTTTCCAGACATGTACTATTGTGAAAATCATCACAAGTCCATTTGTTGCAGGAAAGAGAGAGAGAGAGAGAGAGAGAGGAGGGGAATGACGAGGATATTGATGCTCCACTTACTAATCGTTACCTTAGAAAAATGAGCAAGAAACCAAAAAAGAAATGATTAGCAAAAAATGTTAATTACAATCATTTCTTTTTTGGTTTCTTTCTCATTTTTCTAAGATAACGGCTAAGCGGAGCATCAATATCCTCGGCATTCCCCTCCTCTCTCTCTCTCTCTCTCTCTCTCTCCTACTAGTCCTTTGACGTGTATTAAACATAATTGAATTTTCAGCATATTATTATCATTCTATTTCTTTGTTGCAAACATGTCATTGGTTTAGTTTTGTAAATTTTTTTGTGTTAAATGCATTTAAAATAAAGGTCTAATTTTGTAGACTGTTGATGCAAAGCCCTCTACTATCACCTTAAATAGGCCAACTCAACTTGAGTATTCAACAAGAAACTTAAATGGAATACACCAATAAGTACCAAATGATGAATGCTCAATTGTTGTAATGGCAAAGCAATATCACAACTGCCCATTTCTAGAACTTGATTTTTCTATAATCCTAATGATTTTTCTTATTTCTTGAACATTGTTGACATACTTAAATGAAATACACAATACCAAATGATGAATGCTCAATTGTTGTAATGGCAAAGCAATATCAGAATCGTCCATTTCTAGAACTTGATTTTTCTATAGTCGTAATGATTTTTCTTATTTCTTGAACATTGTTGAGATACTTAAATGGAATACACAATACCAAATGATGAATGCTCAATTGTTGTAATGGCAAAGCATCAAAACTGTCCATTTCTAAAATTTGATTTTGTATAGTCTTAATTATTTTTCTATAGTCCTAATGATTTTTAAAATTGTTGACAAAGAGTTTCTATTTTTTATTATAGTATAAATGATTTTTCTATAGTCGTAATGATTTTTCTTATTTCTTGTCTTTTGTCCCTTTTTTATTTCCTATGTCTATGCTTCGTGATAGGATTTTTTCACCTTCTTTTGATGGTATATTTCATTCACTCTATGTGGAATACTATTTTGTTCACTATTTTATTTCAGCTTGATATTTCTTTCATTTTTCATATACATAGAGACTACACATGTTGATAAAAAAATGAGCTATTTGATTTAGGTTTACTTTTCATTATTGTAAATGGTTAATATTTCTGATGGTACTCCTTGGTGCATTCCATATAAAACTATTCATATAAAAATAATAAATGTACTAACCATGGTGCAGTGCATTATTGATATAGGCTCAATGGCTCTTGTTAATGTGCCAAACTGTCAATGTGGTGGTGGGCAGTGTGTGTTGAAGACTTCACAGACAGAGCAACCCTGGACGACAATTTTGGTGCTGCCCAAATAGAAAAAAGGTTGCTAATGTGTATATATTTAATGTTTCTAATGTAAATACTATTCATTATATTATAAGAACTAATGTAGATTGGGCATCATAGGGAAATAATGGCTACGGATACTTTAGTTGGGTCAATGAAAACTCATCTGCATCTATCTGGCCCATCTCCACGTATCCGCGATGAAGGATTTGAGTGCAAAACGTGTCAGGCTAGGGCAAATTCTAAAATTATATTTTTACAATGCCTTCTCTGTATTGTAATCACATATCTTTGTTGCAACCATATGCAGAGATGAACTCAGGAATTAGCTAGTTTACTATTTTCATATTGTAACTAATATTTTAATATGGATATGACGTAACTTCTCTTTGCCTCAAGTGCGCATATATATGGTTTACATCTTTTTTTAGAATAATTCTTCATATTTATGGGCCAGGTGAGCCCCAATCTACTATCAATCACATGATTTAACGTATAGTGTTTTCTTGGTTATTCCATTTGTTCCTTGACCTTTGAAGGCCATTTGGTAATTTCAACTACACCTAAGGATCCATCAGTAGTTGTGGAAAATAGGATTCATGTTGCAATGCCCAAGTTGCGAGATGGGAAAAGAGAGGTAAGATAAGTGGAAAGAAGATGATATTCCTGAGATCATGGATCATTTTCAAGCTTCAGTGAGGCTTCATACCACGCACTATCCGCAGATTTGTACGCAACGCTGATTTAGGCTAGAGGTAAACTACATGTGTCATGTAAACAACATTGTTGAATGCAATCTCTTTTGTGCATTTTCAAGAGTTTTCCCACCAATACAAGCATAAATAATGCATTGAACGTAATCTACAAATACTGTGTGGTATGAAGTCTCACTGAAGTTTTAAATACAAGAGCAGGTGACATGGATCCCCCGCATGATAGAGGTCGCAGGATACTCCTCCCACCCATTCGTCAGCAACGGTAAACCTTATTGAAATTGTACAAATTATATAGTTGAAAAATGTTATATTATTATGTTATTTTATTTAAGGTTCTGGAGTTATTATGATAGTTTTACTGATATTCCTGTCAAAATTTGATGTTCAGGATAGGGGAAAAGCACTTGAAACAACAAAGGCAATAGTTGTAGATATAGATGAGGATATCCTAGAAATCCCTAATCTAATAAATATGTTGAAGAAAAAACTAAAAAGAGTCAATACAGAAATTATTAGCAAAAGAAAATTTTACAAAAAGTTGCCAAACATCTTAAGACAGTGAGGGACTCATATAGAAGGAGTCTCGTCCAGAACCCAAAGTACTAGCATCCTCCCTTTATTCCAATGAGGGATTGGAATGAGTTCATTTTGGATGTAAAGGAGAAAGGGGATACTCAAAGAGGAATTACACCAACAAATGAGAGAAGAGGGTATGCAATAGTATTAACTACTAGTAGAATGTAATAATGCACTAATTAGTGATCTTTATATCTATATCATGTAACATATTTCAAACTTTTCATAGGTTGTAGGACACATCAAAGGCAATAAAGGCCACACTGCAAAAGATTTCACAATAGCTAAAAAAACATAATTGTAGGCATGATGGTCACATTTTTTTGGAGACAACATAATTGAGTTGTATACCTATGACGATGGCCAAGTGAAACTTTTGCTCCTCCGATTCCAAGTTGACACTGCGGGATGTAGAACTTGGAATCGGAGGTGTAGAAGTTGCTCTCCATCATCTGGGTATACCACTCAATTACATTGTCTCCAAAAAAATGTGACATGATGCCTACAATTATGTTTCTCAGCTGTTGTGTCCCAGGACCCCTTATGATCCTTTATGACTGTTTACGATCCCTAAGAATACATCTTAGAGGTTTTAAAATATTGTAAAGGTTCATAAGAGGCTCCTAGGAGGGGCCAGATGATCTTCCACATTCACGTGGTTGGCCCTGTTAAGTAGAGAATGTTAAACTATTCTCGAAATAAAGAGAAGCTCAATAATTTAATAAAGGGATTACGAAGGGATTCCATTCCAATGCGGGAGGTGTATTCAGACAGGGCATCCTGGTGGAAAGATGTCTCACACCATCATTATACGATGGAGAAGAAGTTGAAGCAACAAAAGAGTTTTTGGAGAGCCATGTTTTGGCACCAGACATGTAGTACAAGCACTAGAATTTAGCTTTTTGGCACAAGCTAGGAAATTTTTGTATATCAACATGTGATAGAGTTTGGGGATTTTTTAGTATTTAAATACATCTGTGGGATGTATTTTAGAGTTTGAGTATATGGGAAGAATAACTGTCAAAAATATATTTATGTTTTTCATTCTGAGAAGATCCAGAGTGATTTTGAGTCACAGAGGAAATGCCCTAATCCTTCAAAAAGTGCTATTTTGACGAGTTCTGATCACTTGAGGGATAGAAAATTATCTGTTGATCACTTAATTTTCTTTTCAACTCAACAGATTTTTTTTGTCCCTCAAGTGATCATAACTCGTCGAAATAGCACTTTTTGAAGGATTAGGGCATTTCCTCTATGACTCAAAATCACTCTGGATCTTCTCAGAATGAAAAATAGAAATATCTTTTTCATAGCCATTCTTCCCATATATCCAAACTCTGAAATACATCCCACAGATGTATTTAAATACTAAAAAATCCCCAAACTCTATCGCATGTTGATATACAAAAATTTCTCAGCTCGTGCCAAAAAACTCAATTCTAGTGCTTGTACTACATGACTGGTGCCAAAACAGGGCTCTCCCAATCACTGACTGTGACCCGTTGGCAACAAGCAACAGAATGAGTGTGGACACCTAAAGATAAATATCAGCTAGGGGAAAAGCACCTACAACAACAGAGGCAATATTTGTAGATACAGATGAGGATATCCCAGAAATCCCTAATATATTAAATAAAGTGAAGAAAAAACTAAAAAGAGTAATGCAGAAATTATTACTATTTTGAAAGATGCAAATCCAACCGAGGATCAAATGTTGAAGAGGACAGATGAATTGATGGCACAAGCACATCATTTTGAAGTAAGCAGTAATGAATCTTTATTTATAACAAAAGTTCAATAAAGGTTTATATTTTATACTCTTTTATGTCGTGAACTAAAATATGTATGTGTTCTTGCTATGGGATTTTTTGCTTGCTCAATTACCTGGTCATGGACATCGTAGTGAGGCCAGTAGTAGCATCATGCAAAATAGTAATAATTTCTGAATTGACTCTTCTTTAGTTTTTTCTTCACCATATTTATTATATTAGGGATTTCTGGGATATCCTCATCAGTTAATTATATTATATGTCATGTTAATGAATATTGTTATGTGTTAATGAATTCTTGATTATTGTTGTGTATTAATGAATGTTATATCATATTAATGTATGTTATGTGATTGTATTGATTGAATGTTATAGTTCATAAATGGAAGAATGAAGTGTGTAATTAGATGTTAATGGGGAATTTAGATTGATGTTAGGGGGAGGGGGGGTGAGGCCATATGAGCTTCCACCTTCATGTGGTTGGCCTTGTTAAGTAGAGAATATTAAAGTATTCTCGAAACCAAGTGAAGCTCAAACTAACATACCTTCATTATTTAATCAATTTCATTCGTTCTAGGTCTTTGCTCATAAGTGCATTTTGAATGTGTCATTGTCAGGCAACTATCAAATAAAAACTAGAAGGGCCAATAGTCAACTTCTCATTGTCATTGTCTGGCATGATTTGGCTTCATTTTGTGTAAGTATTCTCGTATTCAATATGTCAACCTCTCTTGGCCTAATGTGGATTATTTCATTGGTTTGTGTTTTTGAGTAGGTGAAGTGTTAAATCAGTTCCTATCTTCTATTCTTAATTTGTTCAAACTGCAGGAGGGCCTGATAGATATACTCAACATAGAATTGACTGCTAGTTTGGGAAATTGAGCACACTGAGTCTTTGGCTTGAGAGAAGAGTTGGGTAATGTTGTTTCTAGAGACCTGTGCAACTATCCTCAGTGGCCTCTCTTTTTTTACAATGTATTTTTATATATGTGTAGTGTCCATGTTTTTTTAATACAGATTATTTTTGTGTATATGCTAGTGCTATGGAACCTAAATAAATAATTATAAATGTAATAGATAATGTCTTCGATGAAGGAATTGATGTACCACATGTAAACCAAAATCCATGCTTAATGCCATTTTGTGCAAAATGAGTTTGTCTATTAGCATATCATATTTTGTTACACCCTTCATGACTGTAATGTTTAAGTTAAGTATTGATGCAATTTTCTAAAGTAGCGAGTTATGTTGTCATTGTTTTTTTTCTAGTGGTTCTGAGGAGATCAAGAATTATCAAGGAAATATATTGAAGTGGAAAGGAAAAGTTTCTGAGAGGTTACAAATATTGAGTCATCGATCAGGTATACTTTTTTTTAAGTAGTCGCTACAAAAATGGTTAAGTTTTCCTGAATTTTTAAAATAAGTCATAATTATTCAGTATCATATTCTTAGTTGCAAGTTGTAGGTCTTCATACCATAAGTATTCTCGGCTTCATTTTGTGTAAGTATTCTTGTAAGTATCCACATATCAAAATCTAGCTGTAGGATTGAAAAAAAAGACAAGTTAAAAAAGTTCATAGGCCCATACAAGACACCCACCAAAATATAGACCATCAATTTATAGAACCCTTGCAAGATATCCCAAGGAACGACAGGTAGTGAAAACCAGATAGATATAAAAAAGAACATAACCATATGCTGCCTCACCTATTTGAGGTAAGCCAAACTCGGTCCAATTCTCTTAGCAATGGTACATATCCATCCAAGTGCAACAACCTTCAAAGATTTGCAGCGGTAAAGAGAATTCCCATATTTTATTAGCCTAACATAGTCTTTGGCCACTTTGTCAATGAGATTGCGAGCAATATTGATCTAGCCAAGGGCCAACTTGTAGTGATCTTTATCATATAAAACATTTAGCACATCTCCATAAAATGGATGCACATCATCTTGGCGGGGGAAATCATCTTAGCAAATACATCCAAAGCAGTAGTAGCAACAAATACATCACTAAAAATTTTCGGGCATATTTCATTGACTCCTCAAAATGAGCAACCTTTATTTCAGCTACCTCATCACTATCATCCTCATCCATTGCCTCAAGGTTCTCACTTCTTTTTCTTTCACATACAATATCCTGTAAAAGTGCAGAGGAAAGAGAACATGAAAAATTGAAATAATAAGATACAAGTTGAGGAAAATTGAATCAAAAAATGTAAAATTCTAACAAACCAGTTCAAAAAAAACCATTAAGAAATTCATAACCAAATCTAGTTTGCAAAAGTCGCCGAAATTGAAACTCACCTTCTCAATATTTTTTCTAATAGAATACTTGCAAGCCCATTGACAAATCTTTGTAATATCGGATCCATTGAATCCTTGGGTATAACAGGCCAATGCCATTAGGTATAATGAAACCTATTTTCTTGGTTGTCATACCATCCATCTCTGTCAGCAATTGGTTAAGGACTTTTTCTAAAGCACCACCAGCATCCCCAACACTGCTTCCACGCTACAAACATGCAAACCAATTATGCATCACCAGTCAGAGCCTATCTCTCAAATAGTTCAAACAAAATGAAAAAGCCCATAGTTTCACGCAGAGCAGAGCAGATGGATTGCTAGAGCCCGCTGACAAATCTCTATAATACTCATCAATAAATATAATGGACGGGGCATTCTTCTTAGACTCCTCAAAAGCCTTCCAGAGATTGCTTTCACTTTCTTCAACCAACTTTGACATGATCTCAAGTCCATTGATACAGAAAAAAGAAGGCACCGGTTTCATTTGCCACTACCCTAGCAATTAAAGTTTTCCCAGAACCAGGACGCTCATAGAGCAGAATACCCTTTGGGGGCTTCACACCAATAGATTTGAAGAGTTGTGGGTGTCTAAGAGGAATCTCTACCAATTCATGGATCACCAGTTAGAATTAGTTGAACTAGACTTTCTTTGTTGTAGAATTGATTTAGTATAGAATATTTTCTAGCAGGATTTTTTTTTTAAAAGCAAGGTTTTTGTAGCATTATCTACCACTTGAGAAAAAGTTTCCATAGCTAAATTTCCTTGCCACAGTTAATATTTCTCTAAAGACTTACAAGTTAGTAAGTCCTCGGCTAAAGGGTTGATAAACTAAATAAATTTTCAAATATATGAACAAATAAAACTCATACAAGCAAAAGTCAGAGCCAAATTGAATAGCATTGGCTATTTGTTAGCGGAAGGTCCTTGCTAGAACAGACACATTTTTCACTTCATTAAGATGATAATTGTGTACTAAGTTTCCTAACTGTATAATTCATCATCATCTTTATTATCTGTTGTAGCAAATACATCTGAAGCACTAGCAGAAACACCAGGAAATCAAAATTCAGAACCAAAGCCTTGAGATTGTTGTAGTGTTTGTGCAAAGGCTTGATACTTATGAATATCAACATCACTGACACTTCTTCAGGCATATTTCATTGACTCCTCAAAATGAGCAACCTTTATTTCAGCTACCTCATCACTATCATCCTCATCCATTGCCTCGGGGTTCTCACTTATTTTTCTTTCACATTCAATATGATCCTGTAAAAGTGAAGAGGAAAGAGAACATGACAAATTGAAATAATAAGATACAAGTTGAGGAAAATTGAATCAAAAAATGTAAAATTCTAACAAACCAATTCAAAAAAAACCATTAATAAATTCATAACCAAATCTAGTTTGCAAAAGCCGCCACAATTGAAACTCACCTTCTCAATATTTTCTCAAGTATAATACTTGCAAGCCTGCTGACAAATCTTTGTAATATGTCATCAATAAATATAATGGATGGGGCATTCTTCTCAGCCTCCTCAAAAGCCTTCCGGAGATTGCTTTCACTTTCTCCAGCCAACTTTGACATGATCTCAGCTCCATTGATATAGAAAAAGAAGGCACCGATTTCATTTGCCACTGCCCTAGCAATTAAAGTTTTCCCAGAACTAGGAGGCCCATAGAGTAGAATACCCTTTGGGGGCTTCACACCAATAGATTTGAAGATTTGTGGGTGTCTAAGAGGAAGCTCTACCAATTCACACCAATTCACGGATCACCAGTCAGAGCCTATCTCTCAAATAGTTCAAACAAAATGAAAAAACCAATAGTTTCACGCAGAGCAGAGAAGATGGATTGCTATAGCCCAAAGCAGTTTGGAAAATAGAATGAGCAGGGACCTACTGGCATCAAGCAACAGAATGAGTGTGGACACCTGAAGATAAATATCTAGACTAATCACCGATCAGGATGTCGTTGGTGATTAGTTTGGATATTTATCTTCAATTTTTTTTTAAACACTCCGCGTTGCATCAAAATTTTGACCCACCTGCGTCAAAAGTCTGGCCTAAAATTGATATTCTATGTTGAAATGTGGTGTCGTGGGTTTGGCATCCTGGTCAGAGCCGCTAAATATTTTGACAAATTTGGTTGAAATATGACCGTCGCGAGTTTGGCATCCTATTTGAAGCGACCAAAGTTTTTGACCCATATTGGTCAAAAGATCAACCAATACACAAACACTTACTAATGTTATCTTCGGCCAAGGTTGCCCTCATTTTCGACCAATAGTGGAGTCTATCATTCGAAGGGTTCAATAATTGGTCGATATTTTGATGCCAATAATAGTGATGAACCTATTGGTCGACCATTCGACCAAGTTGGGTAGAACCTTCGACCAATAGTGCGTCGAAAAATGGTGCAAAATGTACTAGTGATCTGGCATTTCTTGCATGTTTTTGAAAAATGGATAGCATCTTTTTCCATTGTGGGCCAATAGTATCCAACTCTTAAAAGCTTCTTGGCTAATGAAAAACCATTTGAGTGCGATCCACACACACCTTCATGAACTTCCTTTAATGCATGATTAGACTCTTCATGTTCTAAACACCTAAGAAGCGTACCATCTAGACTACGTCTAAACAAGTAATTAGTGATGATTATATAACGCGATGCCTCTCTTATGAGGGATCTCTTTTCATTTTTGGAATAGCCTTCAGGGATTATTTGGTCTTTTAGATAAGAGTAGATATGGGCATATCGGGAGAATAATTGGGTTTCAAGAGCACAAACAATTTGGGATTTAGGTGAGTCATAAGTGGGAAATGGGAGTTCTTCCACTAGGAAGTCATAGAGAAATTGATGTTCCTCCAGTTGTAACATGGATGCTAAAGTAGCCATTGCATCAGCTGCTCTATTTTCTGATCTTGGAATTTGTTGAAATGTGATGAAGATAAAGTATTTCTTCGAGTCATCCACCATCTTTTTGTAAGGCATGAGCTTATCATCTTTTGTCTGATAATCACCATTCACCTGATTGATAATGAGTTGTGAATCTCCATAGATGTGTAACTCAACAATTTTCCATTCTATTGCAAGTTTGAGCCCATTCACAAGAGTTTCATACTATGTTATGTTGTTGGTGCATGGAAAGATCATTTTATAAGCGTTTGGAATCTTGTATCCTTGTGGTGTAATGAATAAGCACCCAGCTCCTGATCCTTGATGTATAAATGATCCATCAAAATATATTTTCCAGGGATGTTCGGTCAATTGCATGATAGATTCATCTAGAAATTCCACATGTAATGGCTTTTCATCTATCAATGGTGTTTCTGCAAGTTGATCAGCAATCACTTGTCCTTTAATGGCTTTTATGTCAACATACTCAATGTCAAATTAACTTAGAATTAGGACCCACTTTGCTAGTCTTCCTGTCAGCATTGCTTTATTCAAAAAGTATTTGAGTGGATCAATCTTAGCCACTAATTTCACCTTGTGTGCCAACATGTAATGCCTAAGTTTTTGGGATGCAAACACCATTTCTAAGAATGCTTTCTCAATCATTGAATAGTTCAACTCATATGTGACCAAAGTTCTGTTGATATAGTATATAGCTCTCTCCTTCTTAGTCTCATCTTCTTGCGCAAGAAATACTCCTAATGATGTATATGTAGTTGATATGTAGAGAAATAGAGGTTTTCCATAAATTGGTGCCATTAGGATTGGAGGATTCATCAAATATTTCTTGACTTGGGAAAAAATTTCTTCACATTGTTCATCCCAAGTAAATGTAGTCCCTTTACGCATCAACTTTGTGAAGGGTTGTGCTTTACCCTCCAATTGAGATATAAACCTTCTTATGGATTGTAGCTTGCCTCGTAGGTCCTCATTTGACTAATGTTCCTAGGTGGTTGCATGTCAAGAATAGATTTCACCTTTGTTAGATCCACCTCAATTCCTTTTTCCGAGACTATGAATCCTAATATTTTTCCAAATGACACGTCGAATGCCCACTTCTTAGGATTAAGTTTTAATTGAAACTATTCCATCCTATCAAATATTTTCCTTAGATCTTCTATATGTGTGGTCCTTATCTTTGACTTAGCCAATGTATCATCTACATAGTCTTCCATGTTCTTATGCATCATGTCATGGAATATTATGGTCATTTCTCTTTGATAAGTTGCACCTGCATTTTTAAGACTGAATGGCATCACATTCCAATACTATGTTCCCCATGCGCATGTGAATGTGGTCTTTTCTTGATCTTCAGGAGAAATTTTGATTTGATTATATCCAAAAAATCCATCCATTAATGAGTACATTTCATAGCCTGATGTCAAATCCATAATTATGTCGATGTTGGGAAGTGGAAAATGATCTTTTAGACAAGCCTTGTTTAGATCCCTAAAGTTTGTGCAAACTCTGATGGATTTTTCCACCTTAGAAATAGGAACTATGTTTGAGATCCATTCTGCATAATCAATAGCTCTAATGAATCCGGCTTTCAATAGTTTTTCCAATTCTACTTTCACTAGCAATGCCACATGTGGATTCATTTTTCTAAGTTTTTGCTTTACTGGTTTTATATCAAGTGAAATAGACAAGTGATGCATGATCAAATTTGTATCCAATCAAGGTATATCTAAATAAGACCAAGAAAAATTGATCTTCTTTTCTTTAAAGAAATTAGTGAATTGGATCTTTTCCTTTTTTGTCAATGACTGAGCAATGTGGAATAGCTGAGGAGCTTCTGTTGTTCCCAAGTTAATGGGTTGTGTAGGTTCAATCAAAATTGAGGACCTTTCCTAAAAGTGATCTGGGAGGATATCAAGAATCCCATCCTTCGGCACCTCTAGGAGGTTTTCACCATCGGATACATCTTATTCTTTTTCTCTTTTAGGATCTGACACTGCCACTAGGTGGTTTTCACCATCATATCTCTTGTTCTTTTTGTTTTTCATTTTGAGACTGTGAAACTTAATATCCTCCTCAGCCATTATTTTTCTCTTTACACTGGTGGAAGAAAGGAAGGATTCACAAGCATTTAAATAACATTCTATGGAATAGTCATTGTCAAAAGATAATAGGCTTGTGGTTGTAGGCTCATCCAAGTCTATCAGTTCAGGGTATATTAAGGACAAAGATTCTGTAGGTTCAAGAGATAACACCGTGTTATTACCAATGTTATTAACTTGCAAGATGTCTTCTATTAACTTTGCTTCTAAATATATGTTAGGATTATTAGTCATGTTCATTATTATTAGAGTTCATGTTAGTGTTATGCAAATTTAACTCTAGTAGTCTAGCATTAGAAATCTCTCCTTCTTCAATCAAGACTCTAGCAGAAAATTTATGTACCACATCTACTTCTACATCCATGGTATCATCATAAAGGATATCTCATTCATATTCATGTGAGTCCACTTGACTATAATCTGAAACCCCCAAGAAGTGGGTAATAGTCATGGGCACTCCTTCAGGAGCATGGTTCTCTTCCTCTTACAATGGTTCTTGTGAAATTATCATGTCTGGTTCCTCATCAAAGTGAGGTGTATCAACAATGGGAAACCCTTGTTCTTGTTCTTCTTCAGATTCTTCTACTTGTTCTTCTTCTGGTCTTTGTTCAAGATTGGTACCAATTTCTGATAATGGGTCTCCTTGTAAGAGCAGCAACCTTTCATAGGAAATAGGATGTCCTTCTACCTCCTCTTCATCATCGGAGTCCCCTGATCTATCAAATATAGGACCACTTTCTGCTATAGGATGTGATGTTGCTTCCTTGAAGCCTAATCCAGTCTTGTCCTTAGGATTTTTGAAATCCATATGTAGAGGTTCCACAAGTCCTTGTTTGTTTTGTCCCAAGGGACATTTTCCTTTGTACCCCATTTGTTTCATGATCTCATACCCCTTTCCATATTTTTTTGGAGCTATCTCAACATGTTTGATATTTCCATCTTCTTCATTTTCTTTATAAAGCCACTACAAGACAGCTTTTTCTTTGTTTTCTTCTTCAAGGGATACTTTTTCTTTGACCATTCTGGTTCCTTCAAGTATAGTTAGAGCACTACCATTGGATGGTGTAAATGTTGATGAAGGTCTTCCTTGCGTTCTTGGAGATATGGGAAGATCCATTAAAGACATTGCAGGATCTATCTTGTATTCACCCATACTTGTATCTTGGATATCGATCTTTTTAGAAAACCTTTTCAAAACCATCTCTTTGGATGTCTCTGCCTTATTAGAGCTTTCCTGTTGTGAGGAACCATGCTTTCTACTTGTTTGAGATTATTGCAAGGATATGTAGTATCTGCTGGAATAGTCACCTCCACTCCATTATGAGGAAATTTTAGGCATTGATGGTAAGTAGAAGGCATAGCTTGCATTGAGTGTATCCATGGTCTTCCAAGAAGAATGTTGTATGGGAGTGGTAAATCAAGAACTTGACCTAGGACATCTTGCTCTATCGATCCCACTCTGATAGGTAAGACAACCAATCCTTTGGAGGATCTTTCTTCTTCATCATAAGCCTTGATGGTTATCTTTCTTCTAGGGTCAATTGCATGTTCTGAGAATCCCAATTGTTTTACCAAGTTGTACGTGTAGATGTTCAAACCAGCACCTCCATCTATCAAGACACACTTGACTCGGTGTTTATGAATAAGGACTTCTAAATGTAGAGGTTGGTTATGTGGCTAGTTCAATGATTTATCATCCTCTTTAGAAAAAGATAGGTAATGTGGGGAATTCAAGTGACCAACCATAGCTTGGAATCTATCCACATCTATATCTTTTGGCACATTAGTGCTAAGTAGGGCCTAATCAAGAACTTCCCTATGACTAGGAGAGATTTTCAACAACTCTAGAATAGATATTTGAGCGGGTATCCTTTGCAACTGATCCACAAGCTTAAAATTTGGAGGTAATGCCACTTGCTTAGATGTTGTTGTAGTTGTAGCTAGTGTGTTAGATGTTGAAGCTCCTTTGAGAGTGAGCTTAGCTTGATTTCTTGGTATTAGAAGACTCAGTTTTATTTTTGACCCATTTTAGAGTGATCATATTGATGGATTGTTTGTATGGTTACCATATGAATTACATTGTCATCATCAGTGTATGTATAGTTAATCTTGTTACTCTTGGAAGATTCCCCTTTTTTGTAGCTAGGTAATGGAGTTTGAAATGCCTTATGATCATTTTTTGTGTGATGTCCATCTACCTTGACTTTACCTTATTCAATTAGGTCTTGAATAACATGTCTTAACTTGATATAGTTGTTTGTTTTGTGCCCTTTATTGCGATGAAAATCGTAGTAATTGTTATCTTTCCACCACTTGGGTTTTACTTCTGGTTCCCAAGGTTTGGAATCAGGAATCATAATGATTTTATTATCCAATAGTGACTTCAAGACCACTTCCAATGTATCTCTCAATGGTGTAAATATTCTCTTAGGTCTTTCTAACCAAGGCTTTGTTCGAGTAGGAGGTTTATTGAAATTCTTGTTAGCCATTGGTGTCACTGCAGAATTTGAATTCTTGTTCGCTTGAAGACTTGTTGTAATATTGAAAACATCTGATTTCGATTTTGTTTTAGGAGTATCAACCACTCCATTGTTGATGGCATTCTTGTTCTTGTTTCTGTATTTGTACTTATCATTGGTGGGATAGTACTTATCTTTGTTTTCCTTGTTGATAGAGATTTCCCCTTTCTTGATCAAGACCTCTTCAATCTTGATGGCATTGTCTATCACCTTATCAAAACTTGGTGGTCCTTGCAATTGTATTGGAAAATTCATTTCAGGAACCAAGTTGTTAATGAAGATGTCTATTTTTTTCATTTTCAAGTATCTTCCTAGCATATCATGCAAAGATCTTCCTCCATCGTTGTAGGAAATTCAAGAATGATTCTCTTGTTTTCTATTTGGTATTGCATAGATCCAACATTGTCACTATGTGTTGGATGTTATAGGAGTATTGTTGTATGAATTTTTGCACTAGTTCATCAAATGTCTTGATTCCTATAGGTAATTTTGAGAACCAATCCATAGCTTGTCCACCTAAGCTTCATGGAAATAATCTCATTAGATATGTTTGTTCGTGCATGAATTCTATACTGGTTGTGCAAAACTCCCTCACATGATCTTGAGGGTCAGAATTTCCCATCTATTTGTCATATTTCAAAATTGTGACATTTTTAGGAAATGGAATCATCTTTAGTCCCTTGTCAAAAGGGAAAGGACATATGTGTTCCAAAGAGTATTGTTTGGTTGGTTTCTCCTTTGATTTCTTGAGTTCCTTCATTTCATTTTGCATAGCAAGTAGTTGTCTTGTCAAAATAGACATAGGACTAAGATCTTGTTTTTGTTTAAGTTTGTTTACATCATAGTCCTTTGGTAGCTTTTCTCCTTGAGAGGTGAGTTCTAGGAAGTACTTTTCCTTGTTTTCTTCCAAAGTTCTCCCAAGGATTTTATGGAATCATTTGCTGCTTATAGCTCTTTGGTATTCTTTTTCAGTGGGTTCTTCATCGTCTGAATCATAATGGACTTCTTGTTGTTGAACTTCTTCTTGATTATTTTGGTTATCTTGTTCATCTTGTCTTTCATCCCAATGGAAATCTTCTTCTTGATTATTCATGTTTGTCATTTTGGGTGTCATTGTATATGCGGTGCTTGGTGTTGTTCCAAATAAAGGATTAAGTCTTGAGGTTTCTCTTGTTTCAATGTGAGCAATGGTACTTCATCCAAGAACGGGTTCTTTTCGAAATGGTAAGATTTGTGTCTTGTATTAACCATGAAAACTTGATTAATGAATCAATGAGTGTCTTGTATTTAGAGTGGGTCTGAATGTTTGCAATGTCTGATTGTGATTCCAAGGATGCAAAAGTGGGTTTAAAATTTTCTTATGGATCCAACGTCAAAGGGTGTCAAAGTGCCCTGATAGTGAGTTGGGAACCAAAAATGTAAGTGGGTCTGATAATGTGGAAGTTTCAGCATCAAAGGGTGTCAAAGTGCCCAGTTTATGAGCTGGAAACTTGATTGTAACTGATAGGATAGACTGACTCCACAATTTGGACAATGCAGATTGGACCATGCAAGGTAACAAGACTTTCTCAAGAATGACTCTTTTAGGTTATCAGATGGATGTGTTTTGACAAAAGAACCTTAATATTAGGCCAAATGGGTATCTGGAAATGCAAAAATTTGGTTCTAGAAAGTATGAAAATGCTCACTATCCTAGATGCAATCTTTTACAGGTAACTAACAAATTTTTAGGTCCCAGATGCAATCCAAGAAACACGGGATACGATTCAGGAAATGCAGTGGTTACCAGATGTGATCCAGGAAATGGTGTGTTTACCAAATGCGATCCAAATTTGAACATATGCGATCCAGAATACGGGATGTGATCTGAGAATCCCGGAGGTGATTTTATGATGTCAAGAAATTTTTAGTTTCAGTGAATTCTTATAAAATGGGTCATCTTTGTCGGATTTCGATGACTTTCAAGTGTTTGTAGGTGCTTGTAAATGCTCTGTGTTTGTTCATTTGGGGGGAATTATCTAAATTTTCAATAAAAACACATCAAGCAATAGTTTTTAAGAAGACACACCTATCCTTCCCTATGCTAGGTAGAGATTAGTACCACTTGTTCACTGACTTAGGAACACACTCAAAGACTCCTTAGAATATGGTAGTCCAATAACACGCAATGGATATTGGAGCCCATATTAGCTGAGTAGTAACGTCAATGAGGGCTCGATATGGTGAATGTCTTGGGGAAATTACTATTTTTCTCACACAAGTGATAAAAACCTTTTGGGGGTGATCTGGGTGGCATCTAACATAAGGTGTTTAATAAAGGAATCTGTTCATAACCATCTCCCATAGTCCTGCAAGCAGGATTTAGACCATAAGCCCTATAAGAACTTGAAAATGTGTAGTCTCGCAAGCGAGATTTAAGCGGTTCCTCTCTACACAAGATCCAAGTCTGTCATTGGGATTGATCATCAATCTCCCAAGACAATATAGATTATGGATTCTAAGGCTTTCACCTCAAGGAAGCGTTAAATATTATAGTGAAGTGGAAGAGTCGGCTTAAGACTTGTCCCCACTTGGGTCGTTCCTGGGAGCTTTTTTCCTCAACCGTCAAGCCCTCTAAAGGTAATGTAATAAAGGAAAGTAGATTAATAGCTTAAGGTCTGGATTTCTGATTCTCCATGAATGAGAAGAGCATAATCTCCTAACTGAAACTATCTCTCCAAGACACATCATGCAAATTTAACCAAATTACTCCAATTTGACCCGAAATTGCAAGCTAACTTTTGAGTTTCTAATTTTTCCAAAGGGAAAAGAGCATAATCCTTTGATTAGTTTGCAAATTGACCTCAAATTGTGTTAAGTTCTTAGAAAAACAAGCATGAAGTTTGGTTTATTTCCTTTAGGCAACCTACAAAACAAGCATTAGTAGTTTCTCTTGATGTTTATCTTAGACAATCGACCTGCAAACCACTATTAGGTTGTAAAGATCAAACAAAATCACAACATTCACCCATTAATTGTTAGAAATCTCAAATTTGAAAGCTCTCTAAAGGTAATGCTTTAAAAGAAATTAGATAAGCAACTTAAGGTCTAGATTTCTAATTCTCCTTGAAGGGAAGAGCATAATCTCCTAACTCAAATTGCACATCCAAGACATATCATGCAAGCTTTATCATTCATTTCCCAATTTAACTTCAAAATGCAATTCAACTTTTGAGTTTCTGATTTTCCTCAAGGTAAAAGCATAATCCTCTAATTGATTTGCAAGATGAGTTTAAATTGCATTTAAGTTCCTAAAAAATCAAAGCATTAAGTCTTGTTGATGTATTTTGGTAACCTACAAACAACCATTAGTAATTTGAAACATTAATGTCTCTGTCATTCATCCTACAAACCACAGTTACGTTGTTTAAAACCATAGAAATCAGCAAACCAAATTGTTAGGGGTTAGAAAATCCAAAAAATTAAAGAAATATCCCCAGATGTGATCCTAGATCTGACCAGATGCGACCCCATTTCCCACATGCGATCCCATTATCCAAATACGACCCTATTTCCTAAATGTGATCCTAAAATCAACCAGAAATGATACCTAACCAGATGCGATCTGAGAAATCCTAGATGCGATCTAGGAAATGCATGTTGCGACAGTTCTTCCCGGATGCGATCCTATTTCCTGTATGCGATCCCTGGCAGAAAGAAAACACGATAAAAATCAGTAGAAAAAGATAGAAAAATAGGAAATTTGGGGCTTGGCCCCACGGTGGGCACCAAAAATGTGTGTGTGAGTTATGGACCTATAAATCTGCAACACAACACTTTAATAGGATATTATATCAATTGCTAGAGAGAAATTAAAGCAAACTAGGGAAATAAACAATTGAAGGCATCCTATTGCTCTCTAGTTAGCACAAGTATGGAAACGATTAGAGATTGCTCTCAGATCTAACCTAAAATAGTGACAATGTAATGCTAAAATGCAAGATTCAAGATTAGTATGCAAGATTCAAGATTATTATGCAAGAATGAAGCTAAAACTAGAAAATGCATCACAATTAGCCATTAGATCATGAATTCCTTTACTATCAACCCAATTGAGATGTTTTCTAATTATCTATGAGCATATGAGATCAAAATGAAAGCATGAATACATGAATTAACTATCAAAATCAAAGAGTTATCTCCAAAATCAAAGAGAGAGAGAGCCTAGAAATCAAAGAGTTAGAACCATTTGAAGATTTCAGAATTCTCTTTAATAGAATTTTTGAGGTTTTGAACGGTTGGGATGCATCCATGAGGAGTGGTTGAGATGCCTCCAAGCTTGATCCATGTGAGTGATCCAAGTGATTACCTCTCATTGGTTCAAAGTGTGTTTGTTGAGTTTCTTAATTTGAGAGGGATTTATTCATTTCTTTTAATTAATTACTCTAGCCATGAATTTAGTGGGATTGATTTAATTAATTGGGCATAGAGGTAATTGAATTGATTTTGCTTAATACTTTGATTATAGATGCTTGAATTGAGATTTGATTGCTTTTATTGAATTTTATGAATTATGTCAACGATCAAAAATCAAATTAACATAATCAAGGTTTTATCTCAAGTTAGGGCAAATAGGACCTTAGGTTCTATTAGCCCAATTTTAGGTGATTACAATGACTTTATATATGAGATCAAGTTTTGTTTGCGAAGAAAGGGAATGAATGGAATGTTGTGATGTTGTTGCGATGATAAAGAAGTAAGTAGAGACTATGTTGATGTGTAGATCTATGTTTGAAGCTTCATCAGAATTGTATTGGTATTATTGATGCTACCAGTCAGTTTGGTATAGGATTGTAAGTCCATCTTTTGTTTATGTAATTGGTTGTAATCCTTAATGTAATTTGGTTATGTATTTGAGCAGTGAGTTCTAGGTTGCAATCCTAAATGCAAGTGCATTCCCACCTATTATATTTATGCTCTTAACTAGGCACTTATTACTGCAGTAGTGAGATATTTATAGGTATCATCCCCACTGAGGATTTTCCCTTAACTGGGTTTTCCTTGAAAACAAATGATGGTATTTTAATGTTCATGTTATAGATTGTGTTTTGTTTACTTGAATTTATCTTCAGTATTAAATTATGGATTCGGATTAAATTGTTAAAGAATATTGTTACATCGATTCAAACCACACCCCCGCCCCTCTCAGTACTCCCTAAACCTAACACCTTCTCCTTGCCTCTCTTGTCTCCTCTTCAACTTATCCCCAACCTTCATGACAAACTGTTAGAAAGTAAAGTCCACCAAGATAACTGAGAGGGGGGGTGAATCATTTATTAGATAAAAACAACTTATATTACCATTATCAGATTTCAACCATGTAACCAATATAAACAGCAACCATAGAAAGATAAACATATATAATAACACAAGATATGTTGACTAGGGAACCTCTTGATCAAAGAGTAAAACCCTGTGGGAATGATGCCCACAAAAGATGTACTAATTTGAAAATTCCTTGTGAGAGGATGGACTCTATTAGGAGCCTTATGAAAAACATTCAGTACATATCAATCCCTGATAGGAGAATTTGAATCCCTGTTAAAATATTCTAACCCAGTTAAGAGTTATGGAAGGCAGAAGGACCCACTGTCCAAATAGCTTCAAGGGAAAGATCACTAAACACACTGTCCAACTAATCTCTGTATTATCCAAACAGAATAATACCAACAATTACTAATCTCAGCAACTTATCTTCACTCCTCTATCTGTGCCAAAACTGCACCAACTGCTTCACTAGATCTCAATACCAGATCTGCTCAATTCACATATCCTCTTACAACATCAACGTCAACATATTCCACAATTCATATCTTTTTCAATTACATATCACAACAATCAAGGAAAATGATCCTTCCTTTATACCACACTCTAATTACAAGTGAGTCGGCCAACTAGGCTTAACCATTACAAAATATAAATCGTTACACGTTACATAATATTCCATAATCACATAAAACCCTCAGCTTCCAAACAAAATAAATCTTCACACGTGTGACCTCCAACCATGTTGTCTCATCCAGGTCACCACCAAAATGTCTTCAACATCTATACCACTTTGCATGCCTAGATTCTATCTCGGTTAGGAGATAGAATCCAATTATCACAAGCCACTTCTCAGGAACACTGTCTGAGTACTGTTTCCACTAAATTACACATAATTGTCATGAATAATTAAATTTTCATACGCGCTCTTAGACATAATCTTAGGACACAATATAGAAAAAGTCCTCAACTCCGCATAGCTTGAACTGCAATTATCTATGTGCGCCAATACAAACATTGTCTGCTTCTATGCTAATCTCCAATAAATCAATGTGTTAACATCAATGACAAACATAGTCATGAATGCAACATACAATTTCTACATAATGACTCTAAATACTCTCCCATAAGACATATTCAACATTCATTCCTAACAATCTCCCCCATTGGCATTGATGGCAACATACATGAAAAAAATCCAATTTCCATGAATACTAAACTGCAACACTACTGTTCTGCATTATCTTTTCAGATCCTCTTCATCAATCAAATCAATCAATCATTGAATGTATCCTTCTCCTTAGTATTTCATTTTTCCAAATCCTCTTTATCAATAAATCACCAAATATTTTTCATTGTAGCCTTCTCCCCTATTGACATCAATGACAAAGAAAGCATCAATGTGTCAATCCATTACAAGCTCGAATGTCAAAAGACACTATTCAAAAAATACATTCACAAGAGTCCTTAGTGACTCATCTCAAAACACACATACTCCCCCATTGAGGAAGTATCAGCATACAGTCTAGAACAGATAGAGCACATATACCACTGGACTGATGCAACTTTATGCATCACTACTCAAAAGTAGGTTGGGGCATAACCCCAAGCATAAATCTCAAATACACAAATGTATCTTTAGGTAAAGGCTTCATAAATATATCTGCAATTTGCTCTTTTGTACTGATATACTCAAGTCAGACTTCTTTCTCTGCAACTTTCTCTCTTACAACATCATACTTGATTTCTATATGCTTTGTTTTAGAATGCAATACAGGGTTCTTAGACATACTTATTGTACTAGTGTTATCATAGTGTATGATAACATGCTCATTGAATTTGATTCCAATATCCTTCAACATTTGTTTCATCCATATTATATGATTACAATTATGTATTTTTGCTACATATTCTACTTCTATTGTGCTCTGTGAAATGCAATTTTGTTTCTTGCTTAGCCAAGAAACCAATCTCCCTCCAAGAAAAAATGCTCCACCACTTGTACTCTTTTTTTCATCAACACTACCTCCCCAATCTACATATGCATATGCACATAGGGTAAAGTCATATGATTTATCATACCATAACCCATAGTCAATTATGCTTTCAAATATCTAAATATTCTTTTTACTATTGCATAATGTGACTCTTTAGGATCAACTTAAAATTTTGTAATAATTCCAACTGCATGTGATATATCTGGTCTTGTATGAGTTAAATACTGCAATCCTCCAATAATGGATTTGTACTTCTTTTGTTCAATTGCAGAAGTTTCATCTGTGCTAGATAACTTATGACCAGTTACCATAGGTGTGCCAACCGAATTACAATTTTCCATTCCAAATCTCTGCAACAATTCTTTCAGATATTTTCCTTGACATAAGAAAATACCATCACTATTTTTTTTTATCTGTAATCCTAAAAAATATTTCATTTCACCAATCATGCTCATTTCAAATTTTGTCTTCATTTCATCAACGAATTTATCACTAGCTTCATCTTCTCCTCCAAAGATAATATCATCAACAAAGATAACTACATCAATAAACCATTCTCAATCTCTTTCAGATACAAATTACTATCTGCAGTGTCTTTAGCAAATCCCAATTTTATCAAATATTTATCTAAACTTACATACCATGTTCTAGGTGCTTGCTTTAGTCCATATAAAGATTTGTTCAGTTTACATACCATATCTCCATGAGTCAGAAGAAAACCTTCAAGTTTCTCAATGTAGACTTCTTCTTCCAAATCTCCATTCAAAAATGTTGACTTTACATCCATCTGATACACTTTACATTTCTTATAAGCTGCATACGCCAAAAACATTCTTACCACTTCAATTCTTGCAACAGGTGGAAAAGTATCTTCATAATCAATTCCTTCTTGTTGTGAGTATCCTTTGTATACCAATATTGTTTTGTTCCTTACAACTTTACCTTGTTCATTCATCTTATTTTTTAATACCCATTTAGTTCCTATAACATTTTTATTTTTAGGTCTAGGGACCAAGTCCCAAGTTTTGTTCTTTTCAATTTGATCTAGTTCTTCCTTCATTGCTTGAATCCAATTTTCATCTCTACAAGCTTCATTAGTATTTTTAGGTTCAATCTAAGAAATCTAATATATTTATTCTTGTACCTTATTTCTTGTCAAAACTCATTTTTCTATTCTCCCAATAATTTGATCAATAGGATGATTTCTTGCTAGATTATTATTAGGTGTCACTGTCTCAGTTCTTGCTTCAAATCTATGTTCTGATCTTGGTTCTTCTCTTATCTCCTCAATGTAACTCTCATTTTGCAAATCACTGTCAATTTCATAAAACAATTCAACATTTTCTTGATCAATTCTAGGATGAATTTCTTCATCTGATTCATAATCAAGTATTCTTTCCTAAATTTTGAACTTCTCATCAACTTTAACATTTGTGCTCTCAACAATAGTCTTAGTTCTTTTATTAAAATATCTATAAGCTTTGCTTTTCAATGAATAACCAAGAAATATACCTTCATCACTTCTGGGATCAAACTTACCAATTTCATCATCTCTCATAATATAACACTTACTTTCAAAAATTCTGAAATACTTAACTGATGGTGCATGTCCAAAGCATAATTCATAAGGTGTCTTGTTTGTATCTGCTTAGATTTGTACTTTTCTCATTGTATATACTATTGTATTCACTGCTTCTCTCCAGAATTTCTTTGCCAAATCATTCTCAAATAACATAGCTCTTACTGCTTGAATTACTGATCTGTTCCTTCTTTCTGCAATACCATTTTGTTCAGGTGTTCTAGGGGCTGAAAGTTGTCTCTTAATGCCATTAACTTCACAAAAAGTATTAAATTCCTTAGAAGTAAATTATCCATCTCTATCAGACCTTAAACATTTAATCTTCATTCCATATTCATTCTCAACTTTGTTCTTAATCAATCTAAACTTATCAAATGCTTTATACTTTTCTTTGAGAAATGCTACCCACATCATTATAGTAAAGTCATTGTATGCAATGAAATGAGAGGTTAAAGGAATACAATAAACAAGTTAAATAATTCAAACATCTAAAACATTTACAACATATAGGTTAGACAAAAGAAAGCTTAAAATCAAATAGAGATGCAAACCTTAAGCACCCAAGAAGCCTTCCTTGATTTGTAGATGTGTCCAATGGATGAAATGTGTGCTCAAATTGTGCTCAAGCTTCAAAGGGTGTAATCTTGGAGTGATTTTGGCATTATGAGGATGTATTTGATATTTTGGCTCTCAAATAGGTATGATAACTTTGCATAAAAGGTGGATGATAATGAAGGAGTAGAGGGCTCAATTTATAGGCAAGAGGAGGGATGAATGGACGGTCAAGATGCAAACCTGAGGAAGGGCCAAGATGCATTTGAGGGGGAGCACATGGATTGTGCTTTCTCACATGAATATCATTGTGACAAGTTTCACAATGGGAGAGGTTGAAAGAAATGGGGGAATGTGACCATTTTGGGAGATGTGAGAAGGGAAAAATGTGTAAGAGAAGGATGGAGTGTGTAAAAGATGTGTAAGAGCATTTAAGGTTGACATGAGGTGAGAGAATTGGGGGATGTGGGGATGTGACATGAGGGTTGACTTGGGATGGCTTAGGATTTTTTAATCTATGGATTATGATTGTGAAAATGTTTAGGAGGTTATTAGGCTTGGATTAGGAGGCAAGTGGGAGGTTTAGGAGGATGTGATGGGAGGAGAGAGAATGAGTGGACGGTTGGATTAGCTAATCATAGGTCATTGGCTAATTAAGAAGGATTAGTATGGGTGAATAGGTTGGGTTAAGTATGAACTACATGTTAGGATTTTTGGGATGGGTTTAGCTAAGGGTTAAGGTTGGAATTAAATATTTTATTTTATTTCAAGTGAGAGGAAAAAGAGGTTTCATGAATTAATTTAAATAAATAAGTATATCCATTTAAATTAATAGAGGAATAGGGATTAATTAATTATCAGACTATGGGTTTGCCATTTAGATAATTAATTGGACTATAGTTAATTAATTAAATTAATTAACTAGGGGATGACATAAATTAACCAAATAATAATATTTAATTAATAGGATGTCCTAGGACAAAACTGAATAAGATTACTAGATTATGTAATCAAATTTAGGTGTCTACAGTCATCAACAAAAATTGCAAAATAACTTTCACCATAGAATCCTCTAGTCCTTGTCGGACCGCTCAAATCTGTATGAACAATTTCCAATTTTGCTATTGTGGTGAACTTCTTACTGGGAAAAGAACTTATCTTCTACTTAGCCATAACACATTCTTTACATATTATGTTAGTAGGTTTCATAATCTTAGGCAAATCTCTTACTGCAAATGTAGTACTTACTTTCACAATGTTATCAAAATTTGTGACAAAACCTTTTGTGCCATAACCAACTTTCATCAACTTTAGTAATCAAACATGTCATCTCAGCAGGATTCAACTGAAATACATTACCTCTGGTTCTTGATTCGGTTCCAATCATATTACCATTCTTATCCTTGATTACACAAGTCTTCTCAGTAAACCAAACTTGATATCCATTATCAACTAACTGTCCAACACTCAGAAGATTATGTTTCAATCCATCCACAAAATAAACATCATCAGTGTTAGTCTTTCCATCAAGAGTAATAGATCATATTCATTTTATCAAATAAGGTGCATTGTTTCCAACTCTAACAATTCCTCCATCATAATTGTTAAACTTTATAAATTTCTTCATATCTCCAGTCATATGATGTGAACAACCACAGTCTATAGTCCAATCAATTTTCTTTTCTACTTGGGAAACTAAAGCTTTTTCTACTCTAACTTCACTTTCATATTTTTCTTCCTTTATTACTACAAATCTTATGTCATCATTTTCATTATCACTTTCACTTAAGATTTTCTTAATACTAACCTCAAATTCTTCATCATTAGCATAGTAACATTATTTAGACCTTCTAGGTTTAAAGTTCTTATACTTCTTTACTCTCTTAGGGAATTTAGATGTGAAATGACCATATTCTTGACATGTCCAACATTTAAAGATTTTCTTACCTTTAGGTTCTTTTTTCACAAGCAAGGCAATTCCTTCCTCAATCTTTTTGTCTTCTTCGATCTTAGATCGGTTGCAACTAGCATAATCTCCACTAACACTAGTACTTCTTGACAAAGTAGGGCGAACACTAAGTGTGCTAAATGTTGTCTCAATTCTAGGTAGATCTCCTTACTATCTCAAGCCTATTTCTATTGCTTCTAATCTTCCAAGAAGAGTTTCTTTGGTAAAATTTTCAGTACAAGGTATAGCTTGTTCAATCATCTGTGTTGTCTACTTAAACACAGGGGTCAGTGTCTTTAAGATCTTCCATATAACTTCATCCTCAATCTTACTTCCTTCACAAGCTTTGATACATGCAATAATCTCTGATATCCTACCAATATAACTTCTAACATATTCATCTTCCATCATCTTTGCACCTTGAAATAAACATATCCAATTCTATAATCTAATTCTCTTAGCATGCACATCACCTTCAAAAGTAGATTGTAAAGCTAGCCAAATTTCATGAGATGTCTTTAGAGCTTGTACCTAACTGTATTCATTCTTCGGAAGAGCTGACAAAAGTTCTTCTCTGGCAAGTATGTTACACATGAATAGATCTCTTTCTGTATCAGTGCAATCTTCAATTTTGTCTTCTTCAATGATAGTCTTATCATTCTTTGTGATCAACCAATAACCTAGTCCTAAACATAGCAGATGTGTCTTCATCTTTTCTTTTCAGCTGTCATAGTTTACTCCATCAAACTTAGGGCTTTCTTTCTTGAAATGAGTCATCATAGATCTCCTTAAGTTGTTAAAATTTTCCTTCAAGGACCTATTGCTCTGATACCAATTGTTAGAAAGTAAATTCCACCAAGATAATTGAGAGGGGAGGGTGAATCAATTATCAAACAAAAACAAATTTTATTACCATTATCAGATTTCAACCATGTAACCAATATTAATAGAAACCATAGAAAGATATGTTATCTTGTGGTGACTGATCAGGAAAGTACTGTATAATATTGTATAATATGGCTTAGGGTTAGGAATTTCATTGATGCAGGAGCATCCTGGGTGTAAGAGCAATCTTGCATCACCCAAAAATATTTCTATTTTTATATTCAATAAGGGCTATTTTAGTGCAGAGCTGCTATTTATGGAAAGTTACTATTTTTGGTAATTTTCGTATGTGCTCAGAATGATCTGATTTTTTTCTTGGAGGTTCATGTTGGTCATATAAGTCTGCCAGTAAAGTTTCATTGCCAAATCAAGTGTATATTGGAAGATATTGAAGATTTTCGGTATTGGCAGCAGGGTACAGAAACTTTGAACTCAGTTTTGAAGGCTTTAGAGGCCCCGGATGAGGTCAAAAATTTGGGTGACGGGCGCTTGCGTGGGTCAATCCTGTAGAGCGCTTCGTGGCGTTTCTGAAATGGGGTTATAATAGCCGAGCGGGTCAACTGGTGATGACTTATGGTCTTCGGAAGTTGGGCCACCTGAAATGGCGAAAAATAATTTTCTTCAAAATTTATGTTCGGGTTTCAAAGGTTATCTTGAGCCGACTATGATGTAATAAAATGTAAAATAAAATAATTCTAAGTTTGGTCGGCCTTATTGGCTAAAATTCTGGAACCTTCCCAGGCGGTGGAAATTGCCTATATAAGGAAGGTTGTATTATTGTCTTAGGCAGTTCAGAATAGTTCTGGGTAATAGTTCGAGGCTTTGTCCTACAGAATATTGTAAGGGAATGCCCATGTGGCTTTGCATATTGTAATTCTGAAAGTTTGTAATTCCACATTTGTGGAGATAATAAGAAGCCAATTTTCTGTTCTTGCATATTGTTGTTGTTTCTCTATTTCTGTTATGTGTTTGTGGTATTAAGAGGAGCACCCTTCATCAAGTGGTATCAGAGCAGGAGTTCTTGAGTGTGTAAACAGATCGCCGACTGTGAGGCAGTTTGCACCAGGACCGTGGCTAGGGTTTCAGCGCGCATCGCGAAAATGCCTCCACGAAGGGAACGTGGCGGAAGAGCTGGTGTTGTAACACCTGAGGTTAGAGAGCTGCAGAGACAAGTGCGAGCATTGCAAGAAGAGATTCGTAGAGGAATGAATCTTAATGTCAGAGATGAAAGCGAGGATGAAGCCGAAGAAGAATATCAAGAAGGAGAAGTCAAAATTGTGAACCAGGAGGAAGAAAGACTTTTTCGGGCCATTTCTAAGATTGGGAAAAGACCTAAGATTGAGGTTCCTACATTTTCTGGAAATCTTAACCCAGAGGAATTGATCGACTGGATCAATGAATGTGAGGAGTATTTTGAGTATGAAGATGTTGACGATCCTGATAGAGTCAAATTTGCGAAGGCCAGACTGAAAGGTCATGCGAAGATCTGGTGGCAAGAAATTCAATTGGAGCGAAATAGAAGAGGGAAAGATAAAATCACAAAATGGGATCGGATGGTGGAAAAATTGAAGCGACAGTTCATTCCTGTTGATTATGAGCTTGACCTACTAAAGAAAATGCAAAGTTTGAAGCAAGCAGGAAAATCTGTTCAGGAGTATACAGAGGAGTTCTATCGACTCCTCATCAGAACAGGCCATGCCGAAGCTGATAAGGAGAAAGTTGCCCGATACCTTAATGGGTTAAGGCCAAGCATTCAGGAGGAGTTGAATCTGGTTCGAATGAACAGTATTGAGGAGGCATACCAATTTGCCCTAAAAGTAGAGGAAAAGCTGAACAAGAAGTTTGAGAGCAGACAAAACGGAAGAGGTCGCGGTGGACGATCTGGTGGACGGTCATATGGTGGCCGAAATGAGGATTCGAAAAAGAAGGATGAGGCCAGTAGTAGTCAGAATCAGCGAGGAAATAATTCCAATCGCTTCCAGGATCAGAATAATAGAGATCAGAGAGGAAGAGGAAGAGGACAAGGATCTGGAAGAGGTGGCTTCCGTGGAACATGTTTTCACTGTGGAGAAGAAGGTCATAGGGCATTTGAATGTCCTCAGCGCCAAGGCAGAACAGACAGGAGAAATGAAGGCCAGGCCAGAGTTGCACATGTAGATAAAGATGCCAGATCATCAAATTCTGAAGATGCTGAAAGAGGAGAAACGTTGATTAACAGAAGAGTCCTGTTGAGTGGTGAGAATGAACCTGAGCAAAGGAGGAGCCTGTTTCACACCAGGTGCAAGTGTGAAGGTAAATGTTGTGATGTGATCATTGATAGTGGAAGCACTGACAATTTGGTGTCAGAAAAGATGGTGACAAAGTTGAAGCTCAAGAGACAGAAACACCCACATCCATATCGGATTGCCTGGGTACAGGATGACTACAAGGTCATGGTCAATGAACAATGCCTAGTGAAGTTCAAGATCGGCAGGTACCAAGATGAGGTACTATGTGATATCATCTCTATGGATGCATGTCATATGTTATTGGGTAGACCGTGGCAGTTTGACAGATGTGTTGTACACGATGGTCGTGCGAATACCTATTCCCTGACAAAGGATGGAGTGCGACATAAGCTAAAGCCATTGAAGGAGACTGAAGAAAAGGTATGTGGTAATGCAAGGATAACTTTTGTTGATGGAAGAAATTTCCTAGATGGTATGAGGCATGAGCATGTATGTTTTGCTTTAATTCCAAAAGCTGGTAAAGAGGAAGTAGAAGATGCTCCTGTAGAAGTTGCATATTTGTTGAATGAGTTTCAGGATATTGTATCCGATAACGTGCCTGATGGATTACCACCAGTCAGGAAGATCAGTCATCAGATGGACTTGATCCCAGGAGCGAGTTTTCCGAATAAGGCAGCACACAGAATGACACCTGCAGAAAGTGAGGAGTTGAACAGACAAGTACATGAACTGTTACAGAAAGCATTGATCCGTGAGAGTCTAAGTCCCTGTGCTGTACCAGCGGTATTAGCACCAAAGAAGAATGGAGAATGGAGGATGTGTATAGATTCCAGAGCAATAAACAAGATCACAATCAAGTATAAGTTTCCATTGCCACGAATGGATGATATTATGGACTGTTTGAGTGGAGCTGTGTATTTCTCAAAGATAGATCTGAAAAGTGGATATCATCAGATTCGGATCAGAGAAGGAGATGAATGGAAGACTGCCTTCAAGACAAAGGAAGGACTATATGAGTGGTTAGTCATGCCTTTTGGGCTAACCAATGCACCGAGCACTTTCATGCGACTCATGAACGAGGTTCTGAAAGAATTTTTGGGTAAGTTTGTCATTGTTTACCTGGATGATATTTTGATCTTTAGTAAGACATTGGATGAGCATATGATGCATATTCGTATGGTATTTGAGAAGTTGAGAGAAGAGAAATTGCTGATTAATTTGAAGAAGTGCAGTTTTGTGAAGAAAGAGTTAGTGTATTTGGGATTTGTAGTTTCAGCAGAAGGTCTAAAAATGGACCCAGAGAAGGTACAGGCTATCCTTGAATGGCCTACTCCAAGGAGTGCTACTGAGGTAAGATCTTTTCATGGTTTGGCTAGCTTTTACAGAAAGTTTATCCGAAATTTTAGCAGTATTTGTGGACCCTTGACTGAAACAATGAGAGGGGATAGAAAAGAGTTTAAGTGGACTAATGGGGCAGAAAAGAGTTTTCAATTGTTGAAACAAAAAGTTACAGAACAACCTGTTTTAGCACTTCCAGATTTTAATAAGGTGTTTCAAGTAGATTGTGATGCTAGTGGTACTGCAATAGGAGCTGTTATGAGCCAAGAAGGTAAACCTATTGCTTATTTCAGTGAGAAGTTAAATGATGCCAAGAGGAAGTATTCTGTTTATGATCAGGAATTTTATGCTATAGTTCAGGCATTAAAGAAGTGGAGACATTATCTACTTTCTAAAGAGTTTGTTTTGTATACTGATCATCAAGCTTTGCAATATTTGAATAGTCAAGGAAAATTGAATCAAAGGCATTTGAAATGGGTTGAGTTTTTACAGAGTTATACATTTGTTTTGAAACACAGGAGTGGAAAGTCTAATAGGGTTGCAGATGCTCTTAGCAGAAGGCAACTATTGCTGACAGAAATGCAGATTGAAGTGGTTGGGTTCAAGGAACTCAAGAATTTGTATCCAGAGGATCCTGATTTTGGTGAAGCTTGGAAAGCTTGTACAGAACCTGTTACTCTAGACAGGATGAAATGGTTGGATTTCATCATCCAGGATGATATGCTATTCAGAGGGAGTCAGTTGTGCATTCCACGAAGTTCTATGAGGGAGAATCTCATCAAGGAGAAGCATAGCGGAGGATTGGCTGGACATTTTGGTCGTGACAAAACCCTTTCTTTGGTTAGTGAAAATTATTATTGGCCACAATTGCAGCAAGATGTGAAGAAGTTTGTACAAAGTTGCAGAGTATGTCAGATGGTGAAAGGAGTGAAGCAGAATACAGGATTGTATCAGCCATTACCCGTACCAGAGAAGCCTTGGGAGGATATCAGCATGGACTTTGTTCTTGGTTTACCGAGGACACAGCGGGGACACGATTCAATTTTTGTGGTGGTTGACAGATTTTCAAAGATGGCACATTTCATTCTCTGCAAGAAGACTCATGATGTTGTTCATGTAGCAGAATTGTTTTTCAGAGAAGTAGTGAGACTTCATGGTTTGCCAAAGACCATAGTTTTAGATCGGGACACTAAGTTTGTTGGATATTTCTGGCGTATATTGTGGAAGAAGTTGAAGACAGATTTGAAGTTTAGTTCATCACATCATCCACAGACTGATGGACAGACAGAGGTGGTGAATAGAAGTTTGGGAAATTTGCTGAGATGTTTGGTTGGAGATAAGCCAGCAGGATGGGATTTGATTTTACCACAGGCGGAATTTGCATACAATAATTCTATCAACAGGAGCACTGAACACTTGAAGAACATCCATGAGGAGGTGAGGAAGCATATTACCAAGATGAATGCACAGTATAAGGCTAAGGCAGATGAGAAAAGGAGGTATAAGGAATTTCAGGTTGGTGATGAAGTCATGGTTCATTTGCGGAAGGAGCGGTTTCCAGTTGGTACATATAACAAGCTGAAAATGAAAAAGTTTGGACCATGTAAGATACTGAAGAAACATGATTCAGGAAACGCATATGAGGTAGAATTACCTACTGAGCTAAATATTTCGCCAGTGTTTAACATTTCAGATCTGACAGAGTATCATGAAGGAGGTGTTGAAGATGAGATCACAGCAGCACAGTGGAGTATTCCAGCAACTAGTTCAGACACTAAGGAGATTGAAGATATACTGGATAGTCGTGTTGGCAGAAGCACAAGGAACATGACATATGAAGAATATCTGGTCAAATGGAAAGGATGACCCGTTGAAGATTCATCATGGCTAACAAAGGAGGAGGTTAACCGTCTTGGTTTTCCTCTGCACACCTGAGTCGTGACAGGGTCACTTCTCAAATTACCCCGGGTGTCTGATGCAGGAGCATCCTGGGTGTAAGAGCAATCTTGCATCACCCAAAAATATTTCTATTTTTATATTCAATAAGGGCTATTTTAGTGCAGAGCTGCTATTTATGGAAAGTTACTATTTTTGGTAATTTTCGTATGTGCTCAGAATGATCTGATTTCTTTCTTGGAGGTTCATGTTGGTCATATAAGTCTGCCAGTAAAGTTTCATTGCCAGATCAAGTGTATATTGGAAGATATTGAAGATTTTCGGTATTAGCAGCAGGGTACAGAAACTTTGAACTCAGTTTTGAAGGCTTTAGAGGCCCCGGATGAGGTCGAAAATTTGGGTGATGGGCGCTTGCGCGGGTCAAGCCTGTAGAGCGCTTCGTGGCGTTTCTGAAATGGGGTTATAATAGCCGAGCGGGTCAACTGGTGATGACTTATGGTCTTCGGAAGTTGGGCCACCTGAAATGGCGAAAAATAATTTTCTTCAAAATTTTTGTTCGGGTTTCAAAGGTTATCTTGAGCCGACTATGATGTAATAAAATGTAAAATAAAATAATTCTAAGTTTGGTCGGCCTTATTGGCTAAAATTCTAGAACCTTCCCAGGCGGTGGAAATTGCCTATATAAGGAAGGCTGTATTATTGTCTTAGGCAGTTCAGAATAGTTCTGGGTAATAGTTCGAGGCTTTGTCCTACAGAATATTGTAAGGGAATGCCCATGTGGCTTTGCATATTGTAATTCTGAAAGTTTGTAATTCCACATTTGTGGAGATAATAAGAAGCCAATTTTCTGTTCTTGCATATTGTTGTTGTTTCTCTATTTCTGTTATGTGTTTGTGGTATTAAGGGGAGCACCCTTCATCATTCATTATGTATGGTTTTAGTACTTGTGGTGGAATCGAGCTGTAAGGGATTACAGATTGTAATCAGGTTATAATCACTGGATAATAATAATATTGGAGTCATTGTTGGTGGACGTAGCCCATGGATTGGGTTAACCACGTTAAATCTTTGTGTCTTATGTTCTCTTCTGTGTGGTTTATATTTTTTTTTTAATATTGGTTATTTTTGCATATAATTGTTATTTATGCCTTGTTAATCCTAACAAGATAAACATACATAATAACACAAGATATGTTGACTAGGGAACCTCTTGATCAAAGAGTAAACCCTAGTGGGAATGATGCCCATAAAAGATGTACGAATATGAAAATTCATTGTGAGAGGATGGACTCTGTTAGGAGCCTTATGAAATACATTTAGTAAATATCAGTCCCTATTAGGAGACTTTGAATCCCTGTTAAAATATTCTAACCCGGTTAAGAGTTATGGAAGGCAGAAGGACCCACTGTCCAAACAGCTTAAAGGGCAAGATCACTGAACACACTGTCCAACTAATCTCTATATTATCTAAATAGAATAATACCAACAATTACTGATCTCAGCAACTTATCTTCACTCCTTTGTTTGTGCCAAAACCACAACAACTACTTCACTAGATCTTAATACCAGATCTACTCAATTTGCATATCCTCTTACAACATCAACATCAACATATTCCACAATTCATATCTTTTTCAATTACATATCACAATAATCAAGGAAAATAATCCTTCCTTTATACCGCACTCAAATAATTACAAGTCAACCAACTAGGCTTAACCATTACAAAATATAAATCATTACACGTTACATAATATTCCATAATCACATAAAATTATCGGCTTCCAAACAAAATAAATCTTCACATATGCGACCTTCGACCACGCTGTCTCATCTAGGTCACCACCAAAATGTCTTCAACATATGAACCACTTCGCATGCCTAGATTCTATCCCAGTTAGGAGATATAATCCAGTTACCACAAGTCGCTTCTCAGGAACACTGTCTAAGTATTGTTTCCACTAAATTACACATAACTGTCATGAATAATTGAATTTCAATATGCACTCTTAGACATAATCTCAAGGCACAATATAGAACAAGTCCTTAACTCTGCATAGCTTGATCTGCAATTATCCATGTGTGCTAATACAAACACGGTCTGCTTCTCTGCTAATCTCCAGTAAATCAATGTGTTGACATCAATGACAAACATAGTCATGAATGCAACATACAATTGCTACAGAATGACTATGAATACTCCCCCATAGGACATATTCAACATTCATTCCTAACACATACGTGTATCACTTTTCAATGGTTCTAAGTGTGGAGAGACTAAGTTCATCTTTAATGTTGAACCTTAGGCCACCAAGGTACCTTGTTATCTTCTATTCGACATCTTCTTCATGTGTTTCTCTGATATCCAACTTATGAAACTCCTTTGTATATGATTGTACATCCATGTCTTTTTCTCTCATATTTTGCAACCTCTTGTATAGTTGGACCATGTAGTCATTGGGAAATAATTTATCCTTCATCTTTTCCACCATCTCGTTCCATGAGGTTATTTTGGCCTTCCCCTTTTTCCACCTATTTTCTTGTACACAATCTCGCCATAGTAGGGCATGTCCCTTGAATGTTGACTTGGAGATCGTCACCTTTTGACTCTCTTCCAACTCTTCACATTCAAATAAATTTTATAATGCACCAAACCAATCTATTTGTTCTTCTCCATCCAACTTGCCTCCATACATGGGGATATCTTCATTGGTATTTTGATCACTTTCTTTGACCTCTTTGACCGCTTTGATGATTTTTTTCATCCTTGCATCCTTCAAGTCCATTTCTTCCTCTTGAGGGACTTACTCTTCTTCCCCATCTTCTTGGTCACTTTCTTCATCAGCAACCCTTCATCTCCTTTTATCTCTAGCCTCTAAGGCTTCGATCCTCTCCCTTAGGGCTCTCAACTCCCTAGAAACTATTGCACTAACCCTTGGAGCCATCCTGACTACAACCTCTCACTCCTTCTCTTAACCTTTAACCAATTCCTCCTCAAGGATCTACTTTCTTACTCTAATGCCACTATGATGCAGAGGGACAAGGAGGAATTAGTGAGTCTTACAAACAATTAGACAAACATCAAGGACTAATCAGATAGAGAGGGTATGGATGAGGTTACCAAGATCCACCATTGTTCAACTATAGGGTCACTTCACTTATAACCAAGGATGGTAACAAGACACAACCCAACACCAGTGTTTGGAAAAAAAATTTGGGATGATCACAAAATGAAAAGACTCACCATAACCCAAGTTCACCATCTACAAAGACTCAGCACCCCATTCATCACTACTTGCATTGTCAATCCTACAAGCCTAGTGGCCTATTTTGTGGATTCTTGAGAAAAAATCCTTATACCTTGACCATGGGGACAAACTAGGTGCTTTTTCAAGTATCTTTTATGAGTACATGAAACATATGTCAATATGGGTGTGGGGTCTTTGGAATAGTAGCACCAAGAATGGACTAGACACTAATTTAGGCCTCTTTTACAAAGGACCTCCTTGAAATTTTCACTCTTATGCACAACCAAGATGACCATCAGTTGACATTCCCCTTCAAACAATAATTTCCACCATTCTTTGTACCTAAACCTCTCAAATTTTGTCCCAACATTGAAGTTTGTAGTCACAGTCAAGGAAAATGGATATTTTCTTGGTACTTATAGGCCTAGGGCATCATTTTATTCCTTCCACACATAATATTTCAACTCCAAACCACTTTCATCCTGTAAAGGACTCTCAAAACTACTATTTCCCTCATTTTGAAAAATTTCCAACAATTCAATGAAGAGTTACAAGAAGTTTTCTACAAGAACCCCAATTATGGAGGGTTTCCTGACAGTTTTTTAAGAAATGCTCCAAAATTTGTTTATCATGTATGGATAGACCTCAGACCAGTCCCAAAACAAATCCAACTCCTTCTAGTTTCCAATTATGTATGGTTTGTTCCAAGATATTAACATACAAAGTTGTACCAAGCAATAATACAGTCAAAAAGTTTGTCTCAGGTTACAAAAAGTTAGCATTTTTTATTCAAACTCTTCTTCAAATCAATCCAACCCTCTGTCCTCGACCCAAAGAGGATTAAAAAAACATTTTGAATCAAGTTCCAACAGTTGGAACCAATTCCAACAACCCCAACCGTTGGATTACAACATTTAATTTGCACAATTTGACATTGACAACATTTGCAAAATTGCAAAGTTACAATGCAACTTTTGTTATTTTTGCACTTATGAAGTAAAACTCAACCTACTAACGCAAAATGACTCTAAACCATCTATTTTGACCTTGGACAGCCAAATACAACCTTATTGCATCAAGATTTACAATTTGACTTACTTTGACCCTTAATGACCTTATAGGCCTACATGACCTCAATGGCACAAATTGCCTTACAAATTGGACTTAGTATATTGTTATGGGTCCTTAGGACCTTATTCAACACAAAAAGAAACCAAATGGCCTTATCAAGGCCTTATTACATGAATTTATCAAAAGACTCAAAATGGGTAATAGTCACTTCGAGGGGAACTTGGTGTTCTTGCACCAATCAACCAACACCTTCATTGATTCCATAGGTGTAGATTGATTATATGTGTTACACGAAGAATAAGGCTATAGTAACATATTCTTGGGTTGTCAAGCAATTGGGTAGCTTTAGATTATTTTTTATTAATTCTTTCAAAGTTTATGACAAAGTGTGTAAAGTAGAAGGAGATAGAACAACATATGCTAGCCTATGGGATAATGAATCTTAGAAATATCATAAGCAAATTGATTTGATAAAGGAGATCAAGGAATTTGATGAAGATGACATCCAACAAGCTGATATTCTAGGAGGTGAAGAGTATGACTTCATATAGAACAACTTGAATAAATTGGATTTTAAATTGAATGTTGCATAACAGTATAGGATTGAAATGCTTAGGTGTCAATACCACATGTTTGAAGAGCGGAAAGAATATGAAAATTTCATAACTTTCAACTTGGGTGGCCACCTCTCCAAGACATATTTGGGTAGCATGGAGATCATACTTTCCCACTAGAACAATATGGTAGAAGAAAATTTTGATCCCAAGAGCAAGTTTGATGAACTAGACATAATCGATTGCATGGAGCTAATCTTAGCAGTAGACAAGGCTACCAAGGTAGTAGCCACCTTGGAAGATACTCATGCTAATTTGTAGTAGGTACTCAAGGCTACAAAATTTAGTATTGAATGGTAGATGGGTCCAAAGAAGAGTCCTTGAGACTTTTCTTGGCAAGCTATAAGGAGTATAAGAACAAATCCAAGCAGCCACCTTCCTAATAAATTTATTTTTTAATTTCATTAGTTCATTCAATTCATTTTTTGATTCAAAAGAAGGGAAAAGGGAACATTCTATTAACTCGTAGTGATGATGTGGCACTGCACCTCAATTACCAAGGGCAGCACCATCTTTGCAACTAAACTGCAATCAAAATAGAAAGTTTCCTCCATGCATGAACTATTCAATTTTCCATTTGTCTACATGCACAAGTTTGAACTTCAATTCAATGAAATTCCTTATAGTAGGATAAAGTATAATCTTCCAGTTCCAGCACATGCCACCTCACACTCCTCTAATTGGTGAACTTACTTTCCATTTTTGGGTTTTTAACTCTTAGTTTTATAGCCAATAACTTTCATGTTAATTAGACCATCTAGAATTTAGGGGATTTTGGATAAGAATTAGTTCCAACTTTTGAGGAGGTCAACTCCTATAAATGTAAATTCTGAGGCTATTTATATGGTCCACAAATTGATGATTTGAGGTCCTTAGCTATAGTGAATTTTTTTTTTATTTCAATTGTTTGTTAGAAAATCCTTTTGTCGAGATTGGGGATTTTGTCTTTGTGATTTGCTAGTACAATTTGGATATTTTATACAACATAGCTCTATGATTAGAAGTCTCATGGAGTTTTTTTTATAAATATCTGGTATTCTTCTTATTTTGCATCTTTCATAATTCAAGATTGATTTGAATGTGTTTCAAGCATTTTCATTTTATGAATCGTTTTGCGCACATAAATGGTGTTAAAGTATTAAATAAAAGTGTGAAAAGGAAGTTAATGGTAATTGAATGAAATTTTTCTTCATTTGCATTTTTTATTGATAATTTAATGAGTTGAATGAATTATATGCTTAATGATTTCTTGGATTTTTTTTATAATACTTAATTAAATATTTAATGGTTATTCATTTTGTTGTTCCATCATCTATCTTTTTATATTTATTTCAAGTAATTAGGATTTAGAAACATATGATTTTATCTTGTAATTTGCATGTCCCTTGTTAAGGATAGCCTAATGAACATTTAGCTATTTCAACATCGTTGTGATCCAACCAAAGAGATCTTGGGAGGTTGATTTTTCCCTATCCTTACCTCTGTCAAGAGAAGTTAGGTGGTAATAATTAGCTTGTGATGATTGTGTCAAAAGGCCCATCTCTCTCTCTCTCTCTCTCTCTCTCTCTCTCTCTCTCTCTCTCTCTCTCTCTCTCTCTCTCTCTCTCTCTCAATATCTCTCCCTTACTCCCTCCCTCCCTCTTGACTTATGTCTCTCCCTCTCTCCCCTTATTTATCTGTAAGTAGAGAGAGAGATAGGTAGACATGGAAGGAGAGATAAAATTAAAGAGTGAAGGGGAGAGATAAGTAGAGATTTAAGGGGAGAGAAGTGATATAGAGAGAAGTGGGTAGGTAAGGAGGGTGGGAGAGGTGGGAGAGGTGGGATAGAGATAAGGATGGAATAAGAGGAATGAGAGGGGGAAGGAGAGGGAGATGTGGGATAGAGATAGGGAGAGAGTGATAGAAATGAGGGGAGAGAGGAGGGATTGAGAGGTAGGTAGAGAGATAAATGGAGAGGGAAAGAGGGAAGGAGAGAGGGGGAAAAGGTATATAGAGAGAGAAGTAGGTAGACAAAGAATAGAGAGTGAAGAGAAGAGAGAGGTGAGATAGAGAAAATTGGAGAGGGGAGTTCAAGAATGGGAGTGAGAGGGAAAGAGTGAGATATAAGGTAGAGATAAGTAGAAAGTTAAGGAGAGAGGAGATAAATATGTGAGATAGAGAGAAATTGTGAGGGATGGAGAGAGGAAGAGAGAGTATAAAAGATATATTGAAAGAGAAAAGTGGAGAGGGGGAGAGAGATGGAGGTAGGAAGAGGTTGAGAGAGGTATGTAGAGAGAGAGAGAGAGAGAGAGAGAGAGAGAGAGAGATTTCTAAATACTGATATTTGATTGTCTAAAAAATTATAAGGTCGTTTAGAACCTAGAATCTACATTATAACATAGATATCTAAAACCATTCTCAAACATCCTACCAGTATATACATGAAATATGATTCAAGGTATAAGAAAGTTAACAAAAAAAATTTGAAATGTCACATATACTTAAATGTTTATTTCAAGTCTATGAAAGAGAGAGTGTGAGATATAAGAAAGTAGAAAGAGATGGAAAGAGAGATAAAGAGGAATTTTTGTTTCTTCAAAATGCAAAAATCATTTTAAATCTAGAATAATACTTCATATGAAACTTTACTTTCAAAACATAAGTCATAGCTAACGACTATAATAGAATGGAGTACCAAATACAATGACAGGCAACTAGGTGAACATACTATCTCTAAGCAACATACCTAAGAAACCTATCATAGGTAATTTTGAACCACCACAAATATGCTAGAGCATCAAGAAAAACATATACAAAAGCAATATAATAGCATTGAGATATCTATCTAATGTAACTCAATCGTTGTGCACCAATAAGAATATTGACAACACCTTTGACATCAATGATAAGACAAGGTCTAGTACTTCGTAGGTGCCAACACATAGGAAACGCCAATCCCCTTTTGAAGATTCATAGGGACCAACCCACTGGAGACACCAATACCCACAAAAGCACCAACTCAACAAGAGATAGCAATCTCTTTTGATAGGAGGTACCAACCTCAATCACAACAAAGTATTTATCTTCCTTGAAAAATACTCTAACCAATCTACTCAAATCTTCCTTGAAATTCGATATAAATCACTTTGAAAAGTTTTCTATAATTGTCTTAAATCACCTTCAAAATTTCCTATGAGTCCTTCAAACGTCTACTCATGACCTCTTCATACATTTTTCCATAAGTTTATCATAAACCTACCCATAAAGTCTTAATAAATCTACTTTATTCTCCTTATATTTTCTCCAATATGTTTCATAACTCTGGTCCAAAATCTTCTCATAGGTTTGCCTCAAACTTGTTACAAATCACCTCCTAAAATCTTTTATTAGACTGCTCTTAAGTCTTCTCCAAATCTACTCTAAATTTGAAAGATATTTCATTAAAATATTTGATGTCGTTACCTCAACTTCATCTTTTATTTATGCCCCAATTATATCTTTTCACTAAAGAGTTTGACCTCAAATAATAATAATTTTAATTTAATTTCACTAAAGTAGGTCATCCAAATTTTGCACATAAATTTAAAAAAATCAATTCTTCAAGTGTTTATTTTACCAAGGAGGTCGACCAACCCCTAAAAATCAAGTATTTATCATTAAAACTCAATAAATATTTTTTGATTAAACCTCATTTGACATCAAAAATTAATTGTCTTGACATGAATTCCCTTTTAACATCAATGATCACAATATTTCCAACAAAGCCTACCCATAAACATGTTATAAATCTACTCATAATTTTTCTACAAATTTGCTCATAAGTTTTCTGCAAATTTGCTCATAAGTTTTCTGCAAATTTGCTCAAAAATGTGCTTGTAGATTTGCTCCAATTTTTCTTTAAATCTATTTTATGTATGCTTCAAATCTACTTGTATTAGGAAAATATTTTGTTATAGCTTGCTTTCTTTTGCCCCACTCATCTTGCATATATACCTTCTTCATGCCTCCCCAGAAAGAGGTCAACCACATATAGAAAAAAGATTTATTTTAAATTTCCAAAGCAAGGAAAACTTACCCAATGCAAGGTCACCCCATGTCAAGGATGGGTGATTATACCCAAAATGAGCACCATAATTTTGGTTTACTTGAAATGTGGGCACCAAAATCGTATAGGTTGGTCTGTTGGCAATTTGGCTGAGTTGGTTACATAGATGTTGTCATTATGGTAACATATGATCCTCATGAAGATCGCACAAGTCAGAGAACAAGTATGACAGAGCGCATTGCAAATTTGTCTAAGTGTGAGACAATGTTTTACCAGTGAACCTGGATACAGTTTTTGTTTGCGACGTCGACTGGAGTAAGTTCAGTGCTTGCGCACTTGAACATAAACTCTATGATGTCTATTGATCACCCATCTCAAAGCGCAAGTCAGTACGGCATGTACGGAAGAAGTTATGACAGTTTTATCGAAGACAATGTAAAGTCGACAAGACAGAATATGAAGACAGAACTAGTAAAGAGTTAAGGGATTATTTTGTTTATCAAAATAATGACTTAACAATATAAAGGGTTGACATCCTAGATGTTAACTCTTTGATAAAGCTATTGGTATAAATCTAATTGTAATTGTAATTGTAAAGTGTAGTAATTGACATACAAGCAGCAAGTAATTGTAGAAGTATGATGCGAAGTATATGAAGCATATGTAATAGCGATAGTGAAAGAGCAGCGAAGTGATATTGATGCAAGCAGTATAAGGTTATGTACCTTAACCTATTTTGTAATCAGTGTATATTGTACATTACTTGTTTGGGCAGTGGGCTCATCTGGTAATCACATTTTGTACTACAACTCCTAACAGGGTTGAGGCTTCTAACAAGGCCTATAGTCCCTTAATCAGGACTGATACACTATATGCTTGCAATAGACTCCTAACAAGGTCAACATCCTTAACAGGATACTTTTGATTAGTGGATCTTTGTGGGTACCATCCCCACCGGGGTTTTCCCTTGGCCAGGGTTTCCTCGAGAACAAATAATGTGTTATGAGTTCTTTATTGTTATGCATGTTGTTTAGCTTCTTATGTTATGCATGTATAAAGATAATATGTTATATCCATAATTGGGCAAAAGATAAAGTTTGTAGAATACTAATTCACCCCCCCTCTCAATGTTCCCTATTTCTAACATGGTCAACCCAAAAAAATCACAAATTTGCATTTACAAATTAATAGATACTTCCTTCCACTTTAGCAATTTTGCTCAACATTAATCATCCTTTGTCTACAACAAATATGATGACAACTTTCGATTGACATCAATGCCAACAATATTTCCAACAATCTCCCCCTTTTTCATTGACTACATCCCTACAAAATATAATCTGTGAATGACAACATGAACGTAATTCTACCCATTACAATAACGTTCATGTAATGCTCCCCCTTATTACAATTCTCCCCCTTCAACATCAATGGAAAAGTCTTCGTGCAACTAAAAGATACTATAATACATAGCTCCCCTTGAACTCTTCTCCTCTTAAGAAATTAGTGATTGGATGAGAGTGATATCACTCCCAATTTCTTCATGAGATACTCAAATTATCTTTGGGAAGGGGCTTTGTGAAAAAGTCTACAACTTATTCCTTTGTAGCAATGTACTCCATCTTGACATTCTCTTATGCTACCTATTTTATTAAGCAATGATACTTTATAAGAATGTGATTTATCCTCGATTGCATAATTGGATTCTTTGAAGTATTAAATGTACTTGTGTTGCCACAAAATATGAAGATATGCAAATCATATTCCACCTTTGTATCCTTCAATGTATGCTTCATCCAAAGAACTTGTGTACAACAAGATGTTGTTGCTATATATTTTGCCTCTATTGTAGAAAGAAAATGAAGATTATTTATTTCTTGACCATGACACAAGACTGTTACCAAGAAAGAAATACCCATCCACTTGTTCTTTTTCCATCATCAATATATTGTCTACCCAGTTTGCATCTATAGATGTTGTTAGGGAGAAATGTTTACATCTCAACTTCCATAAGCCGAAGTCCAAAGTCCCTTTTAAATATTTGAATATTATTTTGAAAATGTGCCACCATGCTTATAGCTTCTATAATGTCTAGCCTTCATGCTATCACATATAGTAGGCTCTCGGTCATTGACTTATATAAAGTCTTATTTTCTTAAGAATATTCATCATCCTTAATTTACAACCAATAGTTATGGAGTACTAACTAGTTTGCATTTTTCCATCTTGAATTTCTTCAACATTTCCTTGATTTATTTGGTTTTTGAGATAATTATGTCTTTATCGCATTCATAAATTTGTAACCTAAGGAAGAATGATAACCCGACAAGTAAAGATATCTCAAATTCCTTTTGAATGTTCCTTTCAAACTCTTGACACATTATGTTACTACTCCCTTGAAAGATAATGTAATCAACATAAACAACAACAATAAATTGGCTATCACCTTCAATCTTGATGTAGAGATTACTATCCATGATTCCTTTTTTAAAGTTTTGTTGAAGATACCATGTTCTAGGAGCTTGCTTCGGCCCATAAAGTGTTTTCTTCAACTTGCACACATAATCCACATTTGTTGATAACAGAATGCCTTCTACTTGTTCAATGTATACTTCTTCCTCCAAATTATCATTGAGAAAAACTGACTTTGCATCTTTTTCATAAAGTTTAAAGTCCTTGAAACAAAGAAAAAGCTAAGAAAATTTTGATAGCTTGTAGTCTTGCAAAGCAAAATGGTTTGTCAAAATCAATATCTTCAACTTGAGCATATCGTTTATAAACTAACCTTTCTTTTTTCCTTACCACTTGATTATCTCCATTTAACTTATTTATAAAGACCAAGTTGCTACCTATTACATTTTATCTTTTCATCTTGGAACAAGCTCTCAAGTCCCATTCTTTTCAATTTATTTTAGCTCTTATTCCATAGCATCGATCTAATGTTCATCATCCTTCACGTTTGCTATGTATTGTCTCTTGCTTCTACAAAGCTTTAGGCTCTATTTTAAATAGCAAGGAGAAATTTTCATGTTTTGACACACTTGCTAGTCTTCTTCTAGTCTGTATCCTAGTATCTTTTTCACCAAGAATTATATTTTTTGCATTATGCTTCTAAACAAATATAGATGGTGTCTTTGTATCTCTTTGACCTAATTTTCCAATTTCCTCCTTGAAACTTTAGCCTTAAATTATTTGTACTTGTAGCACAAGTCTTCTTGGTGACCATTTGCTTGAACCTTCTCATTTTGATGTCTTTCATCATCCGCTATTATATTGGCACTTTCTACAATCTTTTGCAATATAGTCAAATTCTCTCAAATCCTTATCATTTCTTCTCCTGTAGCATTCACTTCCAAAACTTTGAAGTATTTCATAGTTGTTGGTCTTCCCTTCCATAGTTCACAAGGTGCCTTTCTATTATTGACTTCAATTTTCCCTTTGTTTAGAATTAGACAATTGTGTCAACCACTTCTCTCTTAAACTTGTCTAGTAGCATAGATTCATTCAACATTGTTCTACCCATCTCTTACATTGTTCTATTTTCTTTCTACATTTTTTGTGGAGCTTTTGCAGCTAAAAAATATCTTTTTATGTCATGATGCTCACAAAATCTTCAAATTCATTTGAGGTAAACTCCCCTCCTCGATCTGATCTCAAACACTTGATCTTCAACTTAGTTTCATTTTCAACCAAGGCTTTCAAAACTTTGAACTTCTTAAATTCTTTAGATTTTTGTTTTAGAAAGGTAACCCATATCATCCTTGAGTAATCATCAATAAGCAACATGAAATAACCTTGTAAAATTTGTGCCCTTGTTAGCCCACAGAGGTTTGTATGAACAACTTCTAAAGGCTTTGTCATTGAGTACTTCTTTGACTTGAAACAGTCTCTCGTGTGTTTCGCATGCTAACATTGCTTGCAAAGAGTGTTTGAAGGCTTAGAAATCTTTGGCATATCTCCTATGGCTTGTTTGGTACTCAAATCTACTAGATTATCAAAGATTGTATTGCTCATTCTTCTACGCCATAACCAACTCTAATTAGTTTGTCCTATGTAGCATTTTTCTCCCTTGGTCTCACTCAGATGTACAGATTGTTTGTTGTTCTATTTTCATCAACAGCAAATTTTCTTATACTTGCCTTCATTTCTCTCACAACCGTGAGGATAAAAAGTAAGAGTGTGTCCTTGGTCACAAATTTGACTTGTACTAAGTATATTATGCTTCAAACCTTCAACACACAAGACACTTTTTGTCTTTCTCTTGCCATTGTCAAGACTAAGAGTACACTTTCCTATTATCCTTGTAGGATTGTTTCCAAATTTTATTGTACCAAAAAGAAAATTTCTATTATCCCTATCATATGGCTTGAGAACCCATTGTTAATATACCATTGATTGCTTCATTTTGGTCATAAAAGACTCTTTGTACAAGGATTATGTTTTTCTTTCTTTTCTTGCTCTTACTCCCTTTTCCAAACTTTTGTAGGTTCCTCCTACTTGGCACAATATTTCCAAAAAAAATCTATTCATAAATATGCTATAAATTTGCTCATAAATCTACTCGTAAATCCACTTGTGGATTTTCTCCAATTCCACTTCAAATCTACTTTGAGGTCTGCCCCAAATTTACTTGTATTAAAAAGATATTTTGTTATTGTTTGCTTTCTTCTTCCCCACTCATCTTGCATATATACCTTCTTCATGGCTCTTCAAAAAGAGGTCGGCCACATGGAGAAAAAGATGTATTCTAAATTTCCCAAGTGAGGGTCATTTAGCCAATGCAAGGCTAGCTCCTGTCAAGGATGGTTGATTATACCCAAAATGAGCGCCATAATTTAGGATTTATTTATTTTGACTTACATGAGATGTGAGCACCAAAAATGTATAGGTTAATTAGCTCAAAAATTTGCATTTAAAAATCAATGAAAATTTTGTATTTGCCAATAGCTATATGATGAAAACCCTCCTTTGACATCAATGACAACAACATTTTCAACCATCTCCCCCTTTATCATTGATGACAACCTTGCAAAATATAATCTATGAATGGAAATATGAACATAAGTCTACCCCTTGTCTATAATGTTCCCCCTTATTACAACTCTCCCCCTTCGGCATCAGAGGCAAACTTCTCATTGACCTAAAAGATACTACAATACATGGCTCCCATTGAACTCGTGCTCCTCTTAAGTAATAAGTGACTTGATGAGAGTGATATCACTCTCGACTTTTGCTCGAGTTACTCAAAAGAATCTTAAGGGGGTTTGTGAAAATATCTGCAACATGTTTTTTTGTAGCTATGTACTCCGTCTTGACATTCTCTTCTACTACCTATTTTCTTAAGCAAGGATATTTGATAAAATTGTGCTATATCCTTGAGTACATAATTGGATTCTTCGAAATATTAATTACATTTGTGTTGTCACAAAGCATGAAGATATGATGATCATATTCCACCTTTATGTCCTTCAATATATGCTCCATCCACATAACGTGTGTGCAACAAGATGTTGTTGCTATATGTTTTGGCTCTATTGTAGATAAAGAAAATGAAAATCCTCTCTTTTTTAACCATGCTACAAGATCGTTAACAAGAAAAAATGCCCTTCCTATTGTTCCTTTCCCATCATCAATATTGCCTGCCCAATCTACATCCTTATATATTGTTAAGAAGAAATTTTAACCTTTCAAATACCATAAGCCAAAGTCCAAAGTGGCCTTTTAATTATTTGAATTTTTTTTACTACTTGCACAAGTTTCCTTTGGTGTTGCTTGAAAATTTGGCATTGCTTCTATAATATTTGGTCTTGGTGTTATCGCATATAGAAGGCTCTCGATCATTAACCTATATGATTGTTCTTTAAGACCTTGGCTTCTCCAAAACAATGTATTTATGCTCTTTTATTGTGTGTTCCTTGCTAATTGCTATCTATGCAATAAGCATGTTTGTATCTGAAGTATATGTATATGTGTCTAGAAATAGAGAAAGGTCACTATATAATATCAACTAGGATGTTGAATGTAACTCTATAGAAATAGGGAGAGGCTACCTATAGAAATTGTAGTGCAAGTCTGACTACAGGAATTGCAAGGAAATCTACAACAAATTATTATTAACCTCCTCTTGGGCTACAAATTGTGGTGTGGTGTCATCGCCATGGTTTTAAAGCAAGTTGCAAATCTAGGAATGAGTGCATTATGTTTAGAATGAGAGTCCAGTGGAGACTGTGTATGTGTGGAGATGTTTATAGGATTGCAACCAAAGGAGTTGCAAGAGGGGGGACAAGAATATGAACATCTCCAAAAGAAGAGTGAAAAAGGTTTTCATGACAACAAAAGTTGTAAAATGATGGATGAGGTACTATAAGTCATAAGAGGAATGCAAGCTAGAGTAGAAGCATTTGAAGTAGGAGAATAGTATAGTAACCAACAATAGAAGTGAAGAAATTGAACAACAAGACAAAAAGATTAAAATGCAAATATAGGAATGGATGCAAGAGAAAGCTAATTGATAAGGGTTGTATCCAATATCAGAAAAAAAACAAAGACGGAGTTTTCATGCTTCTCATGAAATTTGGAACTTGATGACTTGATTGGTTGGTTAACGAAAACGGAGTATTTTAAGCATTGGAAATATTGTCTTTGATGTCAAAGACATTTACTCGAGATTGTTTGTAAAATTGTTTTCATTAGGTAAGCATGGGAAGGACCCAGACCCATTACAAATCAGCCACCAAAGAAAACGAAGTGAACCGTTGGGGAAAAAAAATAACTAGAGACTAGAAATCTTTTGACTAGAGCAAGGAACCAGTAGGAAACAAGGGTCATGAACCTGTACTGAAGACCTCTCTTTCATAGGCACATGAAAGAGGAAGAGAAGATGTAGTATCTCTTCCACCTACAATCAACAATCTAAGTGATACTATCATCTGGGACCCATTACAATGGGAAGCAAGACGCAACTCCATCACCAAGGAAGTAGTACCATCAAGAGGGACAAGTGTTCGATCAGGAGATGTGTGTTAACCATAGAAGATTGAATCAGAGAGGGAGCAAACAAAAGAGCATGAGTGGAACACTTAGTAGGATGATTTGTAGTTGTGGCAATCGAACATAAAGCAAGAGGAACCACATCAAGAGAAACAAGGAGCGACAATGTCACGCACATCAAAATCCTACGAGGCAGGATCCTTGATATTCAAGTGAAGTTCCTTAGAGTTCTTCCACCAAGTGACAGTACCTTTTTCGCACAAAAGATAGTGATTTGAAGCCAAGTGACTAGTAGCAAAGCATCCATGACATCTTGGCAATGGAGGTGGGGAGATTAGGGGGGGCCATAATCAAACAGTTACATCCAAGGCCTATCGCCAACCATCAAAACCACCTCCCTGTGTAGGAGTGAGGAGATGTCAATGTCGTCCAAGATGCGAGCAAAGGTGGAATGACCCAAGTGAGAAATGGAAGCATCAACCAATACAAAGCAACCAATCAAGTTGCTTGGGGCCTCATAACAAGAATCCTCCAAGAATTGGAAGGGCAGATTTGACAAGCTAGCCCAAAATGACCTCACAAAAGAAAGCTTGGTAAGAGGATTAATGTAAGGAGGCTAGGGTTTAACCGAGAGATGGTACTCTCCCCAAACTCAAGGTTGATTTAGCACCAAGTTTCTACTCTCAAAAGAGGCAAAGAAAGCAATGAAAAAACCTTTAACTTGGGGATAAAGCTTGATTATACAAGCAACAATGGGCTTCAAAGAAGTCAAGACCCAATTGAGCAACTTAGGAAGAGATGACTGGAGGTATTAGAAACAACAGTTGAGACCTCTACACTAGTAGAAATCCTCATTGTTGGCAACATACTCCCCACAAACAAATCATGAGCAAAATATTAGCACATGAAAAGAGGATGGAGAACACGGTGAGGACAAGCAAGAACAGACTACAAGACCCCATTGAAGGATGACTAGCCATAGTACCAAGAATAGAGGCCTCATTCAGCACCTGACTAGAGCAAGCCACTAGAACAAATCCACACACAACACTAGAGAGGGAAGCCACTCTTGCAAGAGTTGTAGCACGATGAAGAATAAGGTCAACAATCATAGGAGAAGACAGGAACCCAAAAGAACCTAACTTTGGGGATCCAACAAAAGAACCACCCCTCCTTGACAAGCACAAAGGCAAGCCCAAATTGAAGGGAGAGCCAAGAGACCCCACAAAAACATTTACATGAGCAACAACAGCCATGGATGTGAGTAATGAGGCTAGAAGAGTAGACATGGGAGAAGGCAACACATCTTGGGTTGAGGATCCACAAAAGGGAGTCTGTCAGGAACAAAAGCAAGCCCGGATACCACAATGGGGCAGGCATAACAGGCAGGAGAGCATAAAACATTTTAACCAACCCTCTTACTAAATGCAAGAGGGGTTCAAATGTGTGTTGGTCATCTCCCTTTCTTATTGTTGTCCAACAAAACAAATTTAAATTGATTTTTAAGAGAATGTTGGCCAACTTAGTATTGAAAAATAAGTATCATAATCAAAATGGCAGACTCCCTTCACAATGTCTATGCCTAGTTGGCTCCTTTTACTTTGGCATTTGTGATTATGCAAAACAAGTTAAATAATTTAATCTGCTCTAATTATTGATCAACTTGCAATTTATGGCATCTGCATTGAAATTCACAAAGAAAAATAGTACCTTTTACTATGGCCAGCCTCCTTTATTATAATGATTGCATTCTTTTGAAGAGGTGTATGATGTGGTGTAAAAGGAGATAACATATAGTAAGAATAACAAGAAACACAATGCAATCTAATACAATTTAGCATGAACAAAAAAGGCAAATGAAAAGCATGCTTAGAACATAAACATATGTGAAGGATTAGCAAGCCAAGCAATGAAATATTATGTGAATTAGAAAAGATCTAGTGCAGAAATGAAGACTTATCGATAAATAAGAATGAATATAATTCAGCAGAAATGTATGTGAGAGATTTTCATATAGAAAATATGATAAATCAGTCAAATTAAGAGAAGATTTAAAAAATACAATAGTAAATATAAGAATATATCATAAGCAAATTTGAAAGGGAGAATAAAATATAAAATATGAAAACAATCATTCGAGCGCAGAATAATAGTGCATATATGAGTACGTGAGAAATTTGTGAAGGATATGTATATACAGAATATGTGAGCATGTGTGATCATACAAGTAGATTATGAGAAGGGAATCATGGAGTGAATAAATGAAGATTGTAATTCATTCAAAAAGCAACATCTGAGAAGGTGGAACTTTATTTTGGAAGTTGGTGCTTCCTAAATAAGAGATTGATGTCCCTTACTAAGTTGGTGCTTAAATATGGGGGTTGGGGCCTTTAGTAGGTAGTTGCCTATGAATTGCGGAGATTGTCTTCTCTAGTAGGTCAGTGCCTACAAATTGTGGGGATTGGCATTTCCAGTGTGTTGGTGCCTACAAATTGTGGGGATTGGCATTTCTAGTGTGTTGGTGCCTACAAAGTAATATTTTGTTGCGGTATCCTCTCAAAAGGGTTTCCACATAAATATTGTATTCCTCTTGTGTTGCATAATTATTAGATTTTGTGTGATTGATATTGTTATGGTTGTGAAGTTTTGACAAAGAAAAAGTTTGCCTTATACTGATTCACCCATCCCCCTCCACTCACAATATAAGCTTGCGCTCATCATTAAGTATGGCAAGGTAGAGGACCCAAAGAGAGTAGAAGTTGCTCAAACTAAAGCAAAAGGACATGTAAGACAAAGTTGAACTTTAATCAAACACGTTACATTCTAAAGTATGGACCAAAAAGCATCCTATAGCCCCACACATGGATAGTTCCAAACATTAGGGAAGCCAGCAAATGATAAAAATATGCACATTAGTTTACAAATATCAAAGGTACTGGTACTAGCTATAGGAAGCGGTTTCCAAAATATTGTCATATAAACAAAACAGAATAAATTATGATAAAGATGATGTTTTAAATCAAATCTCACTAGCAATCCAAAACCCGGAAAGAATAAAAGATTATGTTCATGTCCAATAATAATCAACGAGGTTAATGGAACTCAAAAGTGCAGTTAGCTTAAATATTTAATTAGCAGTGCTCAAATGAAACAGTAAATATGAAGTAACTAAAACTCTGAGAAAAGAGGATTAAATAGAAGTTAGTAAAACCCTAGAGAAGTCAAAATGTGCAACCATAGAATACAAATCAATCCTGCAAAATGGAAACCACTTGCCAAAAAGGAACCACCAAAGATTAGGATAAGAAGCCAATGAAAAACAAATGCCTGATCTGAAATAGAGTAGCAAGATGCAGCAAGACCATAAGTGTATTCAGACCTCACTGCCAATGAGAATGAAATTTCTGAAGCCAGCTATCCACGGCAAATATCCAGCACCAAAATCTACACACTTTCAAGTTTCCATCAAAATAAGGCTGGAGAGTAAAGGTAAACTAAGTGATGAATTTTAGTACATCACAAACAAGATAGTTTGTGCTCAATAGAAATCAACTTTGTTCAACGCACCCCCTTGGCAATCTCAGTATGATTCCTGTCTACACATTAGCAGAACAATTGTAACAATTCCTTGAAATTATAGGGTAGATTTATTTTGTCTAAAACTATAGGATGCTTTTTTGCCCATATTTAACAGAAAAGCAATAAAACCTAACTGATTAGAGGAGTTTGGACTGCAGAAGTGGAAAGATTATAAGTGTGAAGTAAAGCAGGGGGTTCTGTCTTCCTTCCCAGGTGAAAAGGCGAGACACTCTTTCCCAATATAACTCTGTTAAACCAGATCTCTCTGATTTAATTTGAGTGTTCAAATCAGCACTTCTGCTTCATTTTCCTTTTACAGGGGCAGTTTTTAATACCTCTAGCTTATATTGTTGCATGACCTGACTACTCTATTTTGCTGTATCTGCATCTTAAGAATAAAATTTTTTACAAAGTACATGCAATTTATTTAACATAAGAACAACTTTGAACAAAAAACAATCATTACCATCCCCATACCTGGCAAATGAAAGCATTTCCATTTCAAAGAATAGGTGGATTCCTCTGAAATGACCTTCCGAATGAAGCCAATAGACAATACTAATATTCAGTTTCATAAGAACTTCTTTGAATCAAAAAGCATGATAGTAAACTCTGCATCTCAATCTTTGGTATTCACAATTGTCAACTCTTCTGCCAAATGATGTGAAAATGGAGTGGGATATACATCACCATGCTCTTAATCTTCTCCAACTAAACTGTTTCATACCAACCTGGAGGAGCATCTTTTGGGGGAAAATACTGCAGGGCAAAGGAAACTAAACTGTTTAGATTTTATTTACATGCAATATAAGCATGAGAGTATTTAGTTAAATAACAAAGCTACATTGTATCGGAAGTATACTTGGTTAAACTTGTGTGCCTCGAAAGGCATCAATTTTTTCTTCTTCCCAGTTGCTGGCATTTCTGGTGAACTTCATACAACCTTTACATCATATTTAAGAGATTTGATAAAGTGATCAACATCATAAGTACCTGCAAAGCCATCATTATATGTGATCATAAAGACTTAAGGAAATGTATATGATTCCCAGGAAACATGTTTAGAAGCACCATTTACATGCTCGATCACTTGAAAGAATGCATCCTTTAAAAAAATTCAATAGTGAATATAGTTGAGCAATGGGCATTTGATGAAGATATATTTTTCAAATTGTTAAACGTGGAGCACAATGAGTGCTGAGTTAACAAAAACAACTCCATACTAGATCAATTATGCACCATGCATAATTGATTTTCCATCCAAAGAATGATTCAAAGGACTTTTCGTGGCCAACACATCTAGACCATTTACATCAGATGATTGATTTTTCACAACCTCCATGAATTTTAAGGTAGGACACTTGTGCTCAACACTATCTGTAGAAATTTGGCAGAAGCATTCAGGCCACGGATTTGTATAAAATGACTCTGGATGAATCCGCTTGTGTGGACCACCAAACGGTGTCTTCTGCATTACTAGCCTCACCAGGGCTTCAAAGTTCCGAACTCGGGATCTCTCACGATCAATAAATATTGGAGCCAGTGCTTTTCTATCAGGTTGAATGGTGGACCGAAAACCATAATACAGTCGATGTCCCAATAAATTATTGGCAAAGTTACTAGGACCATCATATGTTGGCATGAATATGTCTGAAAGAAGACAGACCATGTAATCAACTGCAGGTCCCAATAACCCTCTTCCATCTGCATTTACTGCTGCCAAATCCTTAGCAGAGGCAACAGTGGTCCGATTTTCAAGATGGGGAAACAAGGCATGGAAAGGCTTCATGAAACGCTGACCACCAAATAGTTCACCAGCAGCCAAATATATGCGAGTTGAGTTATCAAAGCCCATTGCATTAAGGATAAGGCCAACCTGAAATTTTCAAATATGTCCACTGATGAGTTACAAAGAAAATCAAGATCTCCACATTAATCCAAAGAATTACTTTTAAAAATATAAATTAGAGAGTCAGGCCTCAGTTGGAGAAATAATGAACTCTAGATGCAGGTCTCTATCAATAGAATGAGGCCTTCTTGATTCTACAAATTTTATGTACCCTCTGTAGGTTTCTTGTGGGACATATGTGATTGCTCATTTATGTTGATGAATGATTAAAATGCAAATTAAATGGTGTAAGTGTCAACATTAACTTAGATTAAAATTAGAATTTTAATTTTTTGTGGGATTTTACCTGTATGCTTTTAGGCATCTCATGATGACTAGTACTCGTAATTTCCTCAGTAAGAAATCATTACACTAACAACAATTTTTCCTTCATACATGTTGGTAATAATTACAAAGGCAAGACGACACACTTAGCAGACATGCAACTCTAATTCTAAGCATTTGTTAGTAGGGGAGCAGGATGACGAATTTAATTTACTGCTTGGAATTTTTCACCATCTTGCCTGTTTCCCCAGTGGCAAAATCTTTTGGATCTAGTCTCTTTCCCCGATGGCAAAGCTTTTGAAGCATGAGTGCTTCAGAAAGTCTTTAAATAATTGAAAAATAGTAATTGCCATAAGAAGCCAAAAAACAAAACAGTAATTACCTTTGGAGGCCAAAAACTACCATACACTGTGCAAGTTACATGTATATAAAGGGACATTGCACAAGAAAGAAAGAGAGAAACCGAGAGCAGGTAAGTACCTCCTCTGGAGTTAAAGGACATTTTCCAATAATTCTCCTTTCAGAATATACAAGTCGTTTCTCTGCAAAATTTTGCTCCCTGTACTTCCTCAAGATAGCCTGCTCCTCTGGAGTAAAGATATCAAAGCACCTGAACATAAGAACAAGAAGCTTAACATTAAAAAGAGAATATAAAATGAGCTTGTGAAATATGATTATTTAAAGCTGAATACGGGCTTCTTAGCTTCCACAATCATGTAGAAACAACTCAGCAGGTATTGTATTAGCTCCTTCATATCTTGAACATTAGTTTTTATTTTTATACCACCAAAAAGAATAGGCATCCACTGCCTACTAATTTGCATACTGTAGATTTTCATGAAGATATTTCATGTTCTATTTCAATATTGATGCAGGAGCATCTTGGGTCTTTGAGCAATCTTGCATCAACCAAAAAAAAAAAATATTTCCTGATTTTTGTACCTGTTTGCTGTTGTTTTCTTTATAATCTTTGCATTTGATGGTTTCATGGTGTGCGAAGCTTACATTATGCTGAGGACCTATTTGGGAACCTTCTCCTATGAGCACATAAAGTTTGGATGGACTGTTTCAAAGTTGCAGTTGTTTTCCTTGCCATCGGAACCGCGTTTTCCTGCAGTTTTGGTGCTGATTGTTCATAGTGGCGATCTTGATCCATAAGGAATCAGACTTTGCGCTCTTAAGGACTTTAAGAGGACGTAAAGTACTATCATTTCCCAAGAGCGCAAGCCCTAATTCATTATGAGTAAAAAGTTATGCCCATTTTGCCCGAGGACCTATTTTCTGCCACTTTTCGAGTATAACGTGTAGTGTTTCTTCTTGCGCACTTACGTGTGATCAAATGGGGCCTTGCGCAGTTAAAGGCATGTTTTTGGGTCATGTGAGGACCTAAATCCAAAGGCACATCAATTTATATTCATTCTAACATTAGTTTTTCTTTAAATCTTCCAGACTGGACCTATAATGTAATTAAATGCCTGACTGGCCGACCTGTGGCTTAGCTGGCTATATAAGGAGTCTAAATTGTTGTAGTAGGGAAGGAGGAGCAAGATTTAGGAAGGATTATCAAGATATATCATTGGAGACAAAGATAGGATGCAAGCTGTAATTCTGATTTCATAATTATCATTGCATAAGGCCGAAACCCGGAAGGCCTCACAGCTAGGCATGTTGAAAGAAATAATATAATTCTCTGTTGTTGCTGCCAGTTGATTGTCTCATATCCATTATGATTTCATTGCTTTCATGTGATATTATATTGCTTCCGTTGTGTAACTCTGAGCAAGGCTTGTTTGTGGATTCAAGTGGACTCAATTCTGTTTGTATCTACCCTGCCCCTGCATCAAATATGCAATCTTCAAAGTCTTAATTTTGCAGATGCTTGGAGGATACTCCTCCAAGCGATCATTAGATGATGAATCATGAAACTGTTTATTTCAACATTTGAATACATAAGTAGGTTCTGTTAAGTTGATTTTTGATTGCTCATCAGGACAAACCCTGGCTTTGCTGCTGCAGAGGTTGTTTTAAGATCCCCAGGGATCTTTTCTTAAAAGGAGGATCTTTCTTTCTCGGTTCTAAGGTTGGAAGTTGGCAGCATCGTCTCAATGTAAATCTTCATAAATTGAAGGGGACTCTCAAATTGTTACTGCAAAATAGTTTCTAAAGGGTTGGAAGCTCAAAAGCATTGTGGAAGAATGTTTAGTAATCGGTGGCCATTTTTAAAATATTGTAATCTCTCATTGCTTTAAACATAAAGAATTTAATAAGGTGGCAGACTGGTTAGCTGATGAAGGCTTATCCTAAATCCATTCTCATCTACGGTCAGTTCAGTTGCCTCTTATTGGGAGATTGAAACTCAAATTCATTGTTTGGTAAGCATGGGGGTTTTTCTAAGCCCAGTTATGACAGATTCAATCTTGAGGAATAGCATTTTCCCTTCATTTTTTCTTTTGTCCTCACTATCTAATGATGAGCTTATTTATTATTCAGGTGTACAAAATGGTTGGGAAGTATTGCCTCCTTCAGTTTTACCATGATTTCTCTGCATATGAAAATTGTCCTGCTAGCATGGAATGCCAAATAATTATTCATTGGATCCTAAATTATAACAGCTATAGATTGGTTATTTGCACTTGTCTTTATGTGTTGTACATGTACTTGAGTCTGCAAATTCAGTTGGCACCATGGTTGCAGTGCAAGTTAGGTCACAGCAATGGCCAAGGGTAAAAGGCTCTGTGATTCTCCCTCTGGCTAAGTGTCATTATGCTGCCAAAATTATGCCACAAACACACATACAATCGTCTATCTTGGACAAATCATTGCAATGGGAGATTTGACATGGTATACTTTGGTTCATTTCTACGGTGTTTGAGTCTTTGACGCCTAATCTAAATGTTTGTTTGTTACTTGTGTTGTTTGGCTTAAATAGCTAGATCATTCACATCAACACAAAATTCTGGCATGCCAAGTGGAACCTACGTCACAGATCTACTGACTGAAATTTGGTATTTTTTAACTTTAGCATATTTGCAAGCCCAGATAGGCAAATCTATTGCTATATCAACAAATTCGATCTACAGATAGGTGAAAGCAATTATAAGCGGTAAAATAAACAAATGCACGCTCTTAATACTAGATTGAAAATACAAAATATGCAAAGCAATACCTGAATGGATCAATGAATTAACTCACAAAATGGAATGCATATAATGTAACAAGTAACAACCATCTAAAAAGTAGTAGTGCCTAAAAATTGGCATGTCACCACTTAATTTTGAACTAGCTTGAAAAAGCAAGTGGCTGGCTAAAATGTAAAAATAGCATATGGCTAAGAATAGAGACATAGCCCTTAGCACTTCTAGACAAACTTAACTCCTACAGTAACAAAGAGAGCCACCTCAAGGATCAAAATAAAGGTGCTAGGAAAAATCAAATTGCTGAAGCCATCTTTCCATGGCAAATATCTGGCATCAGAATCTACACACTTTCAAGTTTCTACCAAAATAAGACTGAAGAGTAATAATAAAATCTGAAAGTGATCAAATGATTACCTCAAAGAAGAAGATAGTTTGTGCTCAATAGAAATCAACTTTATTTAATAAGCCTCCTTGGCAATCTCAATTTAATTCTTGTCTACACACTGGCAGAATAATTGCAAAGTCCAATTTGATGAAATCATACGGTTGTTGTATTTATAATTTTGTCCAAAAGCATATTTAACAGAAAAGCAATAAAATTGAGCTGATGAGGGGGTTTTGGACTGCAGGTACCCTTTGAACCTAAATTGTGGAGAAAATGCTAGAAGGACTTGGATACAGCACAAGCCAGTAGCAGAAATGGAACAAATAATAAATAATTATCTGTATGTGTAATGTAACACAGTGGGCTCTGCCTTCCTTCCCAGGTTAAAAGGGGAATCATTCTTTCACATGTTACAAAAACAAAAACTAATTGATTAGGATGCTAGTTAGGAACACCTAGCTTTGTTAAACCAGAGAAATCAACTTTCACTTGTGCTGTTCAAACCAGCACTTCTGCTTTATTTTCCTTTTAATGTAGCAATTTTTATTTTGTCTAGCTTATATTGTTGCACGAGCTGAAGTTACTAGATTTGGCTGTGTCTGCACCTTAAGAATAAAACTGTTTACTAAGTACATCATGAGGTTCATTTAACATAAGAACTACTTTGAACCAAAAATAATAATTTCCATCTCCTTACCCAGCAAATGAAAGCATATCCATTTCAAAGCGGAGGTGTATTGCCATAAAATGACCTTCTGAACGAAGCCGATTGACAATACTAGTACTAAGTTTCATAACATCTTCTTTGAATCTAAGAGCATGATAGTTTACTCTGCATCTCAATCTCTGGTATTCGGCGTTGTCTATCTCCTCTGCCAAACGATGAGAAAATGGAGTAAGATATACAGCACCATGTTCTTTCATTTTCTCCAATGCAACTGTTTCATACCAACTTGGAGAAGCATCTCTTGGGGGACGAAGCTGCAGGGAAAAGAAACTAAACTGTTTAGTTTTTATTTATATGCAGTATTAGCACAACAGCATTTATTTTAATAACAAATCTGCATTTTATCCAAAGTATGCATGATTAAACTTGTGTACCTGGAAAGGCTTCATTTTTTTCTTCTTCTTCCCAGTCACTGGTACTTCTGGTAAACTCTGTACAACCTTTACATCATATTTAAGAGATTTGATAAAGTGATCAACATCATAAATACCTGCAAAACCACTGGAAATGAAAATGATCCATCACTGTATATGATCATAAAGACTTAATGAAATGTATATCATGCCCAGTAAACATATTTAGTAGCACCACTTTGATACTAAACCACTTGAGGGAAAAACCTGAATAACTGATTGATAAACCATCATTAAAAAAAATTCAATAGTGAATATAATAGAGCATTGGACATTTGATGAAGATAGATTGTTAATATTGTTAATTTTATTAGTGGAGCAAAGAGAGTAATGAATTAACAAAGAAAGTTATCTATACTAATCCTATTATGCTCTGCGCAACAGCTCCCATCACAGGAAACAAATATGTAGTGAAAGTAACCCTAGGATACCACCAGCGAGATGGTAACATCCTTGTTTGACTGATATGGCAATCTCCTTACTCTTGTCCTTATCTTTCCCAGAGAAATGTCTACCTACTGTGACTTAGACTTAGCAATGTATGGCTCGTGACCAACAATCATGCAAGAAACTAATAATATTAGCAACCATATAATTACAAGTTTCAGCTTTTGTATAGTCTGATAAAACAGAAAAACAGATATAGAGACTTGTACAACGTTAACAATTTCCCCAAAGTTGTTCAATGATTTCAAGGAAGGTGATATGAATCATATATTAAAATAAGCATCAACAATTTCAAGAATGGTGTTATGAATCATATCTTAAAATAATTAGTAAACATGTGGTGACTAGTATCAGGGGGCTAAGATGAGAATTAATGAATGCAATTATTGATATAATATACATCAGCAGTATTACAGAAGGATGCTTGAATGAATCGTGATGAATATCAGACTAGCTATAATCACAGCTGCAGCCTTTGGCCATGTTAAATAATGATTGCCCAAGGATATCTGACTAAATATTAAGGCTTTATTTATCAAATGCCAAGCTTCCATTGGTTGCCATGTGCACCAGAGTAGAAGGGGTATGCCTATATCCAAATGGACAAACCAAGTGGCAACCAGGTCAGCTGAAAGCTAGATTGTCAATTGAATGATAGCACATCAGATGGTGTACTCAAAGTCAAGAGAGTAATCATTTTGGAGAATCGTGTACTGCATAGAACACCAGGATCAAGACAAGAAGCAGAAAATAAATACCCAGTCAGTAAACATGATTAAGTGCATAAATGGAAGAATTAGGCAAAGGTTGCACGGATATGTATTTGGCAGAAAGACAGAATGAAAAGCCAATCAACAAAACTTGGGTGTAATCAAGAGGAAACAAGTACATTACTAGGAGATTAAGGTTGAAGTTTAAACCATCCAAGTGCTCCATTGGGTTGCAAAAGCAATGCAAACTGGGTTGTTGGGAAGAAAGCACAGATGCCAACCCAAGCATTCGCACAAATTTTGGCCAAGCTAGGACCTCAGGAGAGGTTGACACAATTTATTTCCCCTTCATGGAAGGGTCTAAAATATTTGGTTGGAGCTGAGCAATAACAAGCTCCAAAATTTTACCTTAGACCCGCAAAGGAGTCTCAACCCTGGGGGGCCACCAACTAGCAGTCCTTGATTTTATCCTCAAAGGATTGACATGAGAAACAAGTGTTGGGCAAATTTAGATATAACACTCATTAATTGTGGCAAAAATTGCCAATTTGAATGTCAATTGACTCCTTTAAGTCCCTCAAAAAATCAATCACCACATAGACTCGTTTCTAGGGTCAAGCTTGATAAAAGAGATGCATCCCAACACACATAACCTTGAAGAGGCTATGGTAGGAAGAAAATTCCACTAAGGTAAAGGAAGAGCAAGAAATTCGAGCCAGAGCACACAAAGCTTCTTATCGTCCAAGATGAATAACTCTTGAATCCATGTAGGTGTTCAAAAGTACAAGAAAAAACTCCTAGCACCATATAGCAAATAGGCCACCAAATAAACTTGACAGTATCTCAGGCATGTAGTGAATGGATTTCACTAGAGCCAAAGGTTGGAAAGAGAATAAGGTAGTCTAGATTCTAGAATAGATGTCAGAAGTTTGGTTACTTATGTATCAAACTAACTATAATGTCCCAAATTAAAATCATACAATATTATGTGTAACGTTATGATTAATTGTGTTTTTCAGAATTTTGAAAATCAAACCTAATTGGAACAACAAATAAAAATTGGAAAAATTTGACAAGGAAGACTTTGGCAAACCATTATTTGCTGATACAGCTTTTCACAGTTCAAATGATCAATCTCATCAATTACAATTGCTGAGATAAACCCTAGGTTACTTCAAACACTCAAATTTGAATTAAGATAATCATGTCACCATCATTCCTTATCATAAAGTCAATTAAGAAACCTCAGAGATCTGTTTTTATTTACCCACTATTCTGATTTTAGTCATAAAAGATCACCCACAAAATAAAAATCTGGACATGTCATGAAACCCTCCAATACCTGGTATGAACTATTGTAGGTCGAGTCTGGGAATTTGGGACTGTGGCCACTGGTATAACAAAGTAGAGAGTTGGTGCACAACAGTATATAATACTGGTACAACTTCCCCAAGTCTAAGAACCCTCCTTGATGCTGGTACACAATACAGAAAGATGGCATATGGCTGCTATGGTGTCAAAAGGTTGTATGGCTGATGCAATTCAACCCACAAATTTTGTCATTCCCCTAATCTGGAATAAATGTTGGGCAAATAGTGACCGATGTGCATGCAAGCCCTTGGAAAATAATTTAGGTATTTTTGTTCAGCTAGGCTACCTCCAAAAACAATGCCAAAACCCCTCCAATGATGTTAATCAGCAGCTGGTATGAATGAAACAACTCACATCCTCAACAAATCAACACGATCATGATCCTTCAATGGAATCACCCAAAACGGGAAACAAGGGTTTTCATTCTTCATCCCAAATGTATAATCCAAAAGGGTTTTTGTCCTCTCAAAACTCAAACAAACCAATGGTTTTCATGCTTGGAAGCTTTTGATTTAACAAACTGTTCATTTATGAAAACTGAATGCAAAAGGATTACTTGAGTGCCCATGAATGGGAAAAAGTGCTCCTTTTATAATTGACTTTTGGGCCTGCAAAAGGGGCACTTTTCCCCATTCAAGGGCATTCAAGTTTTTGCATCGAGTTTTCATAAATGAGCATTTTGTTCAATCAAAGGATATATAAAAGTTCGTACATGGCATGTACAAATATGCTTTGGAACTTTTACTAAACAAAGGTAAGGGTCTGTACATGACATGCGCACGTGTAGGTGAAGCTTTGGAACTTTTAGTAAACAAAGGTAGGGATCCATACATGACAATTAAAAATATTCTTTATATTTAAGTGTTTAAAAAAGCACTTTATTAATTTAAAAATAATATTATTTTAATTGCACATGACTATAACATGCCATCTAGTATTCGGTTCTATTAGTCAAATTTGACAAAACTACAAATAACAACAACGATCCCTTACCATATTCAACCATAATTTAGAAAAAATTGTAGAAAGCTTGCAAGGCTATCATCTCTATTCAATATTATTTTATTTCTAAAACTTGTAACGTTTATTTCATCATGCATATGGTTATACAAAAAAGTTTGTTCTTACATTTAAGGAAGATAATTGCCAACATTTAATTCAGATATAAAAATAACTACTCAAAGATGAAATTCAGATAAAAATTCCTGTCATGCCAAAAGGAATCCATGACCAGTTCTAGAAAAAAAAGATGACAGTTCAAAGGAGCTAAAAACTGAAGACATACCTCTTATCATGCCAAAATGAATTTGTGTCAAGCTCAGGCAAAACAAGTGTTGCATTCATTATTCTAGCAGCAAGGACAGCATTGCATATCTGCAAAGACCAGGCCAGAGGTTGGAAATAAATGTTTGACCAAAAAAAAAGCACCAATCAAAATTCATATTTCACATTCATCTGCAATATACCATTAGAAAAGGATTGATCTTTGCAATCTTCCCTTGGTTTGTTTATTGAAATGTATAGCCAAGTCATACATGGACAAAAGGCATCTACAGCTATGTTAATATTAAGACAGAAGAATTATTGCAGTTTTCAGAAAAACTGAAATCGAAAGTCACACTCTGACTTAAAAATTTCAGTAAATCTGCCTCACAAGCTGCTCAAAATACAAGTTTCTGCAAAATGCCAAAAACAGATAATAAATCTTACACATAATTTTTTGCATTTCCATGTTCCAACTCCTACCCTAGTACATAGCCACAATAGATTTGAAAAGGATGATCCAAGTGTAATGCAAATTAAGACTTGACTTTGCATGTTACAGGACCTAGCAACACAATATGACTGCAATGCCATCTTCTCAAGAGGAGATATCTATTTCTGAAATTATGTCTGGTTGAAAAGCCAAAAATAAAGTATGAAGATAAAGGAAATCTCATTCGCTAGAGAGTTGACAATTTATTTCCCAATCGAATCTTAAAGAGTTGTAACAGAAAAAAAATATATCCTTACTGCACTGATGTCTATGTATCTCCTGTAGTTCTGGAAACAAGTATCAAAATTTGAAGTATCTTGAACTAGTCTTTTAATGGTACTTCAAAAGACATTTTTTTGATGAATGTGTGTTTGCATTCAATTAATTAGGAAATAAAGTACACATATTCACAAAAAAAGATGGGTGAATACACGATCACACCCCCAAAGTCACACAAGCAGGACCAGGAAAGCTAAAACAACAGAAACAAAACTGCTAGGCGGCTAAAGCAATACCACCCAGAGGAGGTGGAGTATCCCGGTCATCCAGTTTACCCCATACATCAGCGAGGTTCGGGGTGATATCAAGGACAGACCACCTTTCATCTCCTTTATCTTTATCTTCTTTAGCATACACAGGTGAGATTGCCAAAGCCAACTGGGAGAACCACTTGAAAGCATCAGGAGCCAGCAACCCAAAACCACCATCAACTGTCAAGACAGACCCACCTAGAAGACCACCAGCCAGTGGCACCCACAGGGGGGAAGAGGAAAAGCACTGCCAAATAGGACGGGTCAAGCTACAGTGGCCACCGAAACAACAGCAAGGAGCTTGTGGGACCAAGAGCGAAAAGCTGAGAAACTCCAACATTTATGCCAACCATGAAGAGAACAATCGCAGTAGCCAGAAGGATCTAGAGTCACCCCTAGCAACAATGAATAGGGCATTTCCCTAGTGATCAAGCAACTCCTTAAGGTGAGCCACCTTATGAGCCTGAACCTCAATTTGTACATAACATTTGAGCAAATGGTAGCTTTACAGTAAAGCAAGACATTCCATCAACAAAGCAATAAGCCATAATTATAGAATCTCTATCTTTCCATATACTAAAGAGGATCTCCACCTTGAAAGCATGTCAAATTTGAGTATACTTAAAGGGAATGCAACGTCAATCCTCAAAAAGAGCCATATGCCAAGAGAAAGGCTTTGAGCAGAAGGGCAGAAAAAATCATGAATCTAGCTCCAAAGTTGTTGGGTTCTACGATAGAACCAAAAGTGATGTTTGAATGACGTTGGTTGTCCATAGAGCGGATAACAAGGGTCCTAAATACCCAAATGCCTGAGACAAGAACCCATGGGGTAAGCCTTGGAAAAAAACACACCAAGAACAGTAGGTAAGCTTAGACTCAACAACAGCCGACCAAACATTATGAAATCTGTGTTGCCTAACCATGAAGGGCAAATGCAAATGCCATTTCAAATTTAAATTGGGGACTACTGGAAGCTGTGGTGAATGCCAGCAAAACCCCATGAGCGGCTTGTAGTTACAAAAAGCAGTATTTGGAGTCCACTGCCAATCTAACCACCAAGGTTTGGAAAGGTGGACCCCAATTTTGTGTATCATCTCCACATGGAGGGCTGCCATGATGGCATCAAATGTCTCTTGGTTTGGCCAAGAGACGAAATTGAGCTTTCAACTCATCCCAAGAAAGGAGACTCATGGTAGATCAGGGAAACAAATCTGAAGGACTGCAAATGCCCTTGTGAAAATGCAAGGCTTCAACCCACATAAGCCTTTCCAAAGGAAGCACTTGTAACTAAATGAGGGGAGACCACCAAAGCTTGTGTTGCTTAAAGTAAAGCTTGTCCTAAAAAATCAGCCCCAACCCATTGAAGCCAAGGCTTGACAACTTCCCAAGCACACCAAATACTTTTGGCAACAAAAGTGCCCTTGATATGCACTTCTTTCATGAGAAGAAGGCTTTGAAAACTAGTACCCTCCTAGGCAAGACAATGGACCAAAAAGCCTAAAGTAATGCAATGTTGGACAAGAATCTTCCATGTTTGATTACCAAAAATGGCAAGAATGACCCATTTGACACAAGGAGCCAAACCTTGGCATTGGGTAGAGAGAAGCCCAAGCCCTCCAGACTCACATAGGAGGTACCAAAACTCCAAAGCCACCCGCTGGAACCCCTTGCCGTCGTTGGAAGAGGCCTAGATAAGATCACAGAGAAGCTTCTCAAGCTTCAAATTGGAAGCCTTAGAAGGAGCCCAACAAGAGGAATAATAAACATGGGTGACCACAAGAATTTTGGAGCAAACCTAGGATTCCCCTACCAATGGGAGAGGCTTAGTAATCCATTATGCAAGCGTTTTCTCCAAGCTAGTGAGAGTCATGTTCCAAATATCCGATGGAGAAGCTTAAAAAAAAAGAATACCAAGAAATCTGAAAAATTTCCCCTTAGTCTATCCACTTCTAGCCATAGTTGAGAAGCCAAGGCAGCGCAGGGAGAGTGGATTAGCAATAACATTGCATCTTGTGCCATTGAATAGCTGAGACTGAGTCAAGGCAAAAAATGTCAAGACAATAGAGCACCTCGATGATATTTTGCTCCTCTTCAATGAGGGTGAGGAACAAATCAGCAGCAAGAACGTACAGAAAAAGCATTAGTGTAATGTCCCCTAGTAAGTTCAACTAGTTTCTGCATAAATGGACCTATGTTTAATATACTTAAATTGGATTATGTTAACTTAATTCATGCAATAATAAAAGATAACAACTGCATATGAATTAATTGAACAAATGATAAATTATGTATGAATTAAGAAGTCCATGCTATCCTTGTTATTACTCTAGTCTAGGAGAGTGTTGAAGATGTAACAGGTTGCTTAGACACCAAACTCAACGGTTTCCCTCAAGGTTTTACAAATCCAAGCCCTTAAGCCTTTCTTGGACTTGTCCACAAGGCACTCGGGGTCGCTGATCCCTACCTATCTTGGAAATGACCAATTGGCTGGATTTACACAGGCCTCTCCCTGTTCACCCTTTTGCACTTCTCTTTCAGACTTAATAATAACAAATCTTGAGCATGTATATTTAACTAATTATCTTGTCTTAGGGCTAATGTTATGATATTACTTTTCATTAAAATTATTGTTAACCATAATCAGAATTTATAATACTGTACATACCAGTCACAGAGATGTATAAAGCTTCATCTTATAATCTGAATATCCTCCTTATATATATATGAACATACGGATGTACATATATTTTCTAAATACATATATCTATATATATAATACATTATAAATTATATATAATTCTGAATTGAATATTATTAATATACATATATATATATATATATAAAATCAGTCCATATATATAACTCAGATATGTATTTCAGATATATCATTAGATCTTTCAGATATATACATCTATATTATATATGTATATAATATATTAAACTATGATTTATAAACTAGATCTTTCAGAATTCCATGTATATATGCTATAAGCTATGGTTCGATATGCTTGTGATGAATACCGATTATCTTTTTCCATAATATTTCTTCTTTGTGATTTGTGGTGAACCTCTTTTGTTCTTTCTTCCTTTTCTTACTGCCATTTCTCCCCTCCTGAAGTGAGATCGAAACTCATAATATATCCTTAAGATTGAATGATAACGTTCTTGAAATTTAAAAGACATGTCGCTTCATACAGATTAGTTTATTAACTCAATTCGCACCCTTCTCTAAATGCTGGCACTTAACTATATTAAATCGCAGCTTTTAAGAGTATGAATATTAGTCAAACTTTATGTCACCCCCTTCAATATACCCTCAGACCAATCTGTCTAAGTATTGGCTGGCTTGTCTAATCATAGATTTTAGGTGAATCGTATAATTAAGTGGTGTCTTATAATAAGTTATTGTCTTCAATAATCATACCGACTTAGTGTCTAATTATATCGACCTCTCTTCAGGATTAACATTCATCACTTATATCACAGATTTAATAGCATCGTACTCGGTCTATACTTATGATGTCAGTAATAGAATTTCAATATCTTTCCTTTAGTTAATAGACTGCAATCAATGTCTAATATACCTTCATTCGTAATTGTTCTCTGACAATATATCCAGACTTGTATATATCATCATATGTTTTTATCCATATCCAAGTCTGCATATTGTCTTTACATGTTTCCCTTTTAATTTTAATTAATTGCTGCTAATACTTCACAGATTATGTACGGTAGTTTAGAGGAAAAGGCTTACAATCTTTGTCAGAAACCGTGTCAGATATTGTCTGCTATAGCAGTTGGATATCATGTAATATTTTGTTCACATAGATAAATGCTATGGAATTTAGTTTTATATATTTTCTGTAGAAGCAGCTTTACACAGCAGATTATATATATTTATATATAAATAATATTTGATTTATATCATTATTATATTTATTATTTATTTTTTATAATATCATTATTCATTCATTTATTTCATATTTTAATCTCATTTAATTTTATTATTATTATTAAATTCTATCTCGGAAAGGGGACATCACAGCAAGAGGGCACCCTTACCAAATGGAATGAAAAAAACTAAAAGCATGTGACTAGCAGTCATTGATGGTCATGCAAGAAGAGGCATTTGCAAAGAGCATATTAACCATTTGGAGAAATCTTGGGCCATGCCCCAGGGCACAATGCATGGCAAGAATAAAAGGCCACTCAATGCAGTCATAGGCTTTGGCAAAAACAATTGTCAAGGAGAGGGCTTTTTGGTTAGAACACCTAGCCCATCCCATACCCTCCCAAACAACAATAATATTGTCAAGAATGATAATCTCATTTGCTCAAGACGAGCATACTAAGGAAGTATATGAAAATTTTCAGAGCTAAAGGTTTGGCAATGATTTTGTACGTAAAGTTGAGCAAAGTGATCGACCACCAGTTGCAAATGTCTTTGAGATCACCAGACTTAGATATGGATTTAATATTTCCTCTATTGATAAGCTGCCCTAAAGAATTAGAATGAAAATTGTTGACATAAACATTATGAAGGTCGAGGAAACAGCCACATAGGGCCTTATAGAACTCGTAAGGCAAGCCCTCCCACCCAAGTGCTTTATCATCAACCATAGAATTAATTGCTTCCTTGAGGTCCTCCAGGGAAAGCAATTGGTACAAAAAAAGGTTTTTGTGCTTCAGATTGTATACACGAAACAACCCATAGTCAATCCTAAAGAGCACAATCTCACTCAAAGGAGGGCTCCTGAGCAGTGAAGACCTCGTAGTGGCCAATGAAGGCTTGGAGAATATCTAGGAGCTCAATGAGTGCTAGTTGACCATAAATTTTTCAATGCCCTAGGAGGACTGTTGTGCTCTAAGAGCCAGAAAGAACTCTAGAGAGGCACAATCACCAACTTTAAGCCAATGCAATATGGTTTTAATTTGAGAGCCTCTTGCAGAAAGATTACCCACAATTTTCTTTTGTTGATGAAGTTGCGCCACATGAACCTACAAGGTGGGAGAGAAGGGATTTGCAATAGAGCCTTTGTAGCACAACGAAGATCTGAGGTGGTGGCCTCATATGATAGCCATCGAAAGATGGCCAAGTGGCAACCATAAATGTGAAGAAAGCACAACATGTGCAAGATTGCACCAAGCAACCCACCCAGTTTGTTGAATAGGACAGCATTCAAGATTCCAAACCCAATGGATGTGGGCCAAAGTAGTCTAGTGAGTCATCAATGAGGTGCTCAAAAAAATTGGGACTTGGAAGGGTGTGCCGAACCCACTTGCCATTCAAAGTCGAACTTAATGGGAAAGTGTTTTGGCAAGGTCACCTCAAGAAAAGGCATAACAGACAAGACATTGCAAGAGGCAAAAGCGAGAAAAGATTGCTTGGAAGTTACTCCATGTATACCACATCGTGCCAAATGGACTGAGAATGATGGCAATTTAAATTAGGGTCATAAAGGCCCAATTTATTGTGCATATAATACCATGCCTCACACTCACCATCTATCCACTGAAAAAAGCAAAGTCTCATATTTATCATAAGCCACCTTGATCATATTAGAGTCACCGTACAAAACCCAAGTTGTTGGGGGCATTGAATCTACAATCCACCGCCACAAAGTAGATCTATCAGCAGCGTCATTGGACGCATAAACGTTAATGTTCCAAAAGAATGATTATCAATATTCATGAGGATCCAGACTAAACATTGAATCGGATCGGACCCATGATCCAACACACAAGATTCCCACTATGGCGCAAGAAAGGTGACAACTCTTTACGACCGGCCCCATGATTGGAGGCAAAAAAGGCCATTGGGCCAAATAACGCAATATGTTGAAGGAAGCATGAAGGTTGCATTCTTAAATTCTTGAAGACACGAAACATCAATAGCAAAATAATTCTGATGAATATCCCCCACAAAATACTTCTTGGAGAGGTCAATGAGACCTTGAACATTTTAAGATACGAAACTCATAGATGAAAACCTTGCATATCATCCTCGTCCTCCAAAGAGAAGAAAGGATTGTGCAAGAACTTAAAGCCCTTCTAAAATCTTGACATTCCATTCCTTGGATTCTCTGATAGATGCAAGATAGAATACTTAAAAGTTAGTCTACAGATTTAAAAAATTAGAAAATCTATTGGAGCAATATTAAATATAGTACTATGTGATTAAAAACAAGCCATAAAAACTATACAACTATGTTATTACTAGTGGAACATAGAATCCAACAGCACTTCATGTGCCATGGATATTTGAGCCATAAAGCATAATTGAGTGATCATAAAGGCATTATTTACAATAGAATTATTTATGCTACAACCTTTCAGCCACATCTAAGCCAACTGTCACCATCTAAAACAATGATAACTGAGAATATTTTCCAGTTCAATCTCAAACACATCCTGGAGTCATTAAAAGCAACAAAGCTTAACTAGGAAAGTATCTGCATTTGAAAACAAATTGACAGATTTACATACCGCACTGCGTTGCTGATTTAAACCACCATTGCAACGAACCACTAAATATCCATTGCTCTCCCTTGGTGGTGCTGCAACGATGACATAGAACACGTTTTAAAAACACTTGTATATACCATATTTATTCAGAAATGGCTTTTATAGAAAAGAAATGGAACAATCATAGCAAGTTCATAAGAATAGTATACGAGGCCAGTAAGATCTTGGCGCCGAGGACGGCCTCCAACCATCAGAAGGAGCACCAGTCCAAAGAATTCCCACATCCATCTGCAAGGAGAAGATATTCATTGCTACCAGAGTTGTTATGATCCACAAAAAAACCTCAATTATAGAAAAGTATAGTCAAATCAACATTGTACAACTACTGAAAAAGATCCAAAACAACTCTCAGAATAATTCAATTACTATCAACTTATATCAGCATATGATTTACATTGCATTTTTGTCAAGTGTACTGATGGAATTAAAATTGCACCACTTACAAAGAATCAAATGACAAGATATCAAATAGAATCTTAAATTTTGCAAGTACACTGATTTGCTAATATAAGTGTTTCCTTGCAACTAGTTTTTTTGAATGATTTCAAATTCAACAACAAATGTTTTTGGACAAATGTCTAATGACATAACTGCTCATATCAAACAATACACACACATGCTTGAGCACAGATTTCAAAATATTTATTATCTATTGGCAATGCCAACATTTTCTTAGTAAATCTATATTCAGCATTTAGTTTCACTGTTTGATTCATAAGTAGGTATGTATAGCAAGCCCCGCCCTTATGATGTTTTCACCTCAAAGTATAAAGCAAATAAGAGTGTTCTATTAGATTTGATTTGTTTTTCTTTGGTTGCTTCAAGATGATCCATGTTGACATTTTAGAGTCTCCATTTCTTAACTCATTTTTGAGACTATGATTGTCAAAATACTGTGGACAGTTGTATTCACATTTATATCTATGATATGTCAATTTGACTCCTTTCATTTATCTTTTTGTTGATGCACGAGACAAAGGGTAATGGGTTTCTCTGCATTGTTCATTTTTAATCCATAGCTTATATAAGCCCTTGATTTCAATAGTTTCCTTTATAGAACTATTGGAACGGTGATCAATTTTGGCTGTGATTTTCATGTCTTCAAGGGCATGTATGATGATAACCACGAGTGTAATTGTTCCAGATATAAGCAATTTCTTCATTTATTCTGACGTGAATAGAGTGGCACGTTTCCCATTTAAGGTTTTTGACAAGATAGAAAATCAAGTACAAAGTCTTACAATAGAAAGTAAGTTCTTTATAGCTGTTAGCATGGTATATTCAATGTGTTTTCTCCTTGAAATTCTTGCATTGTTCTACACTGTGTTTTATATACACACACAATTAGAATCAAGATTATTAGGCATAATATATGTATTTTTTATATTTATAGATACAATAATAGTTATAAATGTTATACAATATGAATAATATATAATAGAATAATAGAATTATAAAAGAAAGATAATACTGGTAAATAATAAATTAATATATAATATATAATTAATAAAACTAATATATAATGTTATAATATTATAATCAAATTATAAAAAACTAATATTACTAAATAACAAATATTGATATATAATTGTCATTGATTTTAAACATTAATTAACATACATAGCTATTATTATTTTCATTATTAATCATAATATTTACCAATTATTGAAGAATAACTGAGCTTGTCTGCCTGTGAATCCGAATTACCTTCGAAGCAAGAAGGGACCAATTCATGCTAATTTATAAACTCTTCTCTCCACATTATGTCCTTCATTCTGGAAAAGTAAAATGAATTAGCTTCACTAGTGATAGAATGTCTAGCATGAGTAGTCAACAGGTTCTCAATGGTCTGCTGACTATGGGGTGCAGTTGGTAGGGAGATAGTTGATTAGGTCAGGTTTGCCACCTGTCATTTCTAATCCATTCCATTAGGACGGCCCCACACTCAGTCAACTCAAAATGAACCCAAGGCAAGTGGGCTAAATTCAGGTAAAGGTGAATTATAGAGGCAAATGTGATTTCACCGTGGTAGCAGGAAAAAATGCTGAAATTCATAGCAGATCTACCCAGTACCATCCCAAACGAACCAACAAGGAGAATCTCAAACCTTGATCGTATCCCCTGCCCAACCAGACCCAGATATGAATTCATGCTGGATTGGACCCGAACTGACAGGTCTAGGGGGGAATGGTAACTTCACAAAAAATGTATCAAAAAACTTTGTGTTTTAATGACTGTCATGTCTCCACAAGTTACCTCAACTTGTTGGAGATACACATCACGTGACTTCTCAAAGTCTATGGCAGGCTTCTTAGTTTTTTATATAGTTCACTCCCCTTCTCTTTTGGTCCTTGGATGCCAAAATTTCTGGGGAAAATTGTCAAGGGCTCTTAAATACAAAAACATATCAGAATTTCAATAACTGAAAAAGTGTTTTGATGAATTTCATGTCTCGACAAGTTCGCTTGACTTCTTGGGGAAATTCTTATCACCTGCTTTTCAAATTCCAAGGCAGATCATTTGATTTCCTCTTTATAGAATTCTCATTTCCTACTAAAAATAGATATAAAGGAACTGCCATACAAATGTAAAGATCAAGGTGTTATAGCAGCGTAGGGAGAGTCAAAAGCAGACTGTGATAAATTCATCTCTTCTCAAATACTGGTAACTCTTTTTGCATTGATCGGAGAAGCTGAAAAGCTGGTAAATTGACGTCTCTTCCCAAAAACTTACTTCCTTTGCATCAATCAGAGAGTGTGATAGCTTCAATTCTCTTCCTAGAGACGGTCTTATATACGTCCCAAATTAATGATATAATTAGTTTATTTGCTACAAATATTGTTCTATTTCCTTTTTGTCTCCATTTGTAAATATTTCGTTTAGTCACAGTTCTGCAATTATCTCTGTGCTACAATTGTTGTAATTAATCACTTCTGTCTGCAACTCATCTAAGTTCAACCTATTTAACATGTTGTCCACCACATTCCCAGTCAAATCCAGATGAAATTCTCTCTAGGCATCAATCTGATTCATGTGACATGTATATCATGCTTCATATTATAAAATGTGGACTTGAAATTTGTGAGCAGAAAGCCTGTATTGGGTATATAATAAAGACAAAAGAAACCACCCTTCAAAAGCCTTTAAGATAAAGCATGAAAGATCAACAAGGCAAACACCTTCGCAAGCATGATAAGGAAAAACAGGAGCCATCTCACATTTGGCCCTGAGAAGCCAAAAGCAAATAGTTCCAAAGACCTCCAAGAAATTGAAATATATTTATGTAGGCAAATGACAATTATAGCTAAATGGGGCTGATCTACAATGTTAATTATCACAAACGAACAACACAAGAGCACCAAAGAAGGGTGCGACTTTAGCAAAAGAAAGAAATAAAGAAATGCACTAACAACAAAAGAGATGCTACACATCTCTCAACCACAGTGAATAGAGCTAGGCATCCTCATCCTTGTAAAAATTTGAGGATGTTCCTAATGGAGAACGTCATTTAGACAATGTTATGGGATGATTCTACTATTGGATGAATCCATTTTGGCCCATATTTCATGAGTAGTTGTTCACAAGAATCCATCTCTCATGAGAATGAATAATCCCCTTGTTTTCATGTACTTTATCCATCTCCCTGATGTCATAAAGCTACTTGAATCTACTCGAGAATGGACAAGGTACATGAAAAAATTGTTGTTCATTCATTAACTATGTATTGACAGTTCAGTTAATTTAAAGATTCATTGACTACGTATTGACAGTTCAGTTAATTTAAAGCCATCTAATTTATTATTATTTTTCTGAGGGATTTCTGCAATATGTGACCTTGCATATGGTTCTTCATTTTATATTTATACCTTACTCCAGTTTCTCTATTCCCATACATTAGATAAACATTCAATATGTCTATGTGTTCTGCATACATTTATGATCTTCATATGTCTATGTGTTCTACATACATTAATGTCGTGATCATGATTTATAAAATACATACTAACATTTAAGTCATTCACCATATATTCCAAGTTAAGTGAATGCTTGGCAAAGTGTGCAAACAAATCAGCTATGGGTGTTGTTGTGTAAAACGAATCATCTAGAGAGATATAGTGCATATCAATTCTACATACAAGCTCAGCAAAAGCTACTTGAAAATGCAAGTTTCCAACCTGTAGTGTAAAAGCATCTTCAGTGCCACTGGATCCAACAGTCTGGAAAGCAAGGTAATAACTCAAAAGCTTAGATGCTTTAATGGGTCCACAAAGCAAGTTAAATTTTAGCAGATTTCAGTACTAAATTAAAATTGACATCTGCCCCTCTCAGAACTAACCTAATAAGGAAAGAATGTGGCAGTGAAATCATGTTGATTCTAAAATTATAATATATGGTACAGAAGAATAGATATACCCAACATTATCCCAATAGCCTTTTTCTGTCATTAAAAGGAAATTATATGAAGCTATACGAAATTTAAAATGGGAACTAAAATTTGTAAGATGCAAAAAGAATTCACGACAAGTGATGGAATTTTGAGCAATAGAGAAAGAAACTATACCAATGTCCATGAGTGAGCAAAGCAGGTAAATTGGAACTCAGGGATACAACCCCATAGACGTGGTTAAAATAGGTCAATGGAATTCAATAGTGGATACAAGTATGATAGACAAATGTTAGAGACAAGATATACCCTATACCGAAAATCAGACAGTTAATTACTACCAAAGCCAGAGAGGGTAATCCAGCATTGGTATGCACTGCAGCTCACACGCCTATAAATGAAAATGACATGGGTAGTGCAATTTTAAAGATTTGAAAAGAATTCATACAAGTGATGCAGATTTAGGAGCAGTAGTTTAATTGCTACACACCCACTAGTGCCCCAAGATATTTTCTTCTATCTGTACTGCGAATTTATAACAATACATAAGACTGACATGGGTGCTAAATACTTTGAGATGCAAAAGCACTTGAGCATGGTGGCGTCTTGAGCAATGAAAGAAAGAATGAAATTATATTAATATAAGCGAATAAACAAAATCAATCAATGGGACTCACGAGAAGTCCTTGTGTGGGCGACCAAAATAGGCCAATTAAACTCAGAAACACATTAGCTCAAGTGCCTAAAGTACATCCTTACAATGTATCTCAAATTCCTACAAATAAAATTGAAATGAGCACTACAGTTTTGAGATACAAAGACGAATCGTGACATGCGGGGGATTACAAATAATCGAATTGACATAGGTACTGAAAAAAGAAGAAAAAAAAGAATTAAACATTAAGATGCGCTGAGAATTCATGGAGTTGGGGTTTCAAGCAATCAAATTAATATGCTTACTAAAATCTTCAAGATGAAAAAATATTTCAAGACAAATTATGAGATTCGGAACAACTACGCCAACTAACCTGTGATAGAGCAATAAGCTTGTCGTCTCGGATGCGAGAAAACAGAGATACGGTGCATATTAGCAATACCAACAGAGCTACTGATAACCTCCCTGCTATTACTTTGACGCCTGCGCTAAATTGCTTCAAATGTCTGCTCCCCAGCTGCCCTCTCCTTGGTGGAATCTCAAGGTTGTGACCACCTCCTCCCCTGGAAATCAGTACAGCATAACCAATTACTGTAATCAATATATATATGCAGTAGTGTTACCTGTGTATGCCCATATAAAGGGAAATTAGTTAATGGTGTACCTTCTCATGGTCTTGGAACACAGTTGCCCTCAGATTGCCTCAGGTCAAACAAATTCAAGCACTTGAGAACATTGGATCTGTGGAAAACCCACATGAGAAAACAAAAATTGCAATAGGATGTTCAATTGATCTGGGCCGAGGGCAACGATTTAATGCAGACCTGGATTCTAAAGTATCAATAATCAAAAGAGTTGATATGCAGCATGGATTAGACTTTATTTTATTGTAGTCACAGTGGGCTATGGTTCTCGAAAAGTAATGGATGTTTAGCTTTACTGGTGGTGGTTAAACGATAAATGCTGCTGGTTAATCCTCCATTTATAACCAGGAGCAAAGCCCGCTCAATATGTATATACTAGCTTTTCCCAACATTTTGACCATCTCATGAAAGCATCTGAACCAGGTGCAGCCCCTACACATGGACACATGAGCGTATATTGTAGGAGCCGAGCTGACGCGAGGAGGTTGAGTGAAAAATGTAGTTCAGATGTTTTAGTCATTAAAAAGTTCAATAATTTTATTACATTGACCGCTTTTTAAGTTTAAGGTCTCTTTCATATTTTATTCTTAAATACCCTTCTCGTTATATTTTACGAGGAACCCACTCGTCGTATGGAAGGTGAGACCCCTTACATGGGGATTGTGGAATTTTTAATCTTTAGCTACTTTAAATCATTTTTTATTTTTTTTATTGAATAATGTTTCTATTATCATGTTTAAAATAGAAAAAAAAAAGAGATAAAAGGGGTCAAATTTTCAAAATTCAAATAGGTTTAAATTTATATAGAACATTAAGCATTGTATATTTATTTTTATTTTTACGTAGGAGGTATCCTTGTGACTTAGTCAAATGTTTTGCAGCCTGTATCTTGGGTACATGTGCGAGCAAGAGAAGACAAATTCCCTTATGGGTGAGATCATCTTCCCACAAGTCGCCTCACCTCTTTAAACTAGGAGCAGAATCGAACTCGAGACCATGCGAAACTATCCACAGCCTCAAGCCAACTCCACTACCCATGCGAGCTAACATAAAGTATTGTTACAAAGGAGGGGGAGGTGGATATCAGTCATCTAATAGGCTACATACATTAGCAAGGTCTAAAAATGCTCATGGGAAGGTCTCGTTCATCGTTTATATGTTTTTCATTAATATATTGTTTATCTTTAGCAATACGACCATGAGAAATAACAAGAGTCAACAAAAAGAACTTGTCAAAGTCTAGCAAACCAACAATCTCACCACCAAAAGGTAGTGGAGAAGTTCAGCATTGATGAGGACCATCTTCACTGAGCATGATTGTTTCTCAAAGGAAGTAGAGGCATAAGAATGAACATTCTAATTACCATAAGCTAATTGGTTGTACCCTTAATGATCCCCATGAGGTGAAGAATGACCTCTACTGGAAGTAAGAGTAGGAGGGACATTTGTGGTAGGACATGAAACATTACCCCAATGATCTAGAAATACTTTGGGGGTGAGAAACTTTAAGCACACTTTTGTTGGCTTGAAATCACATTATAGTGCCACCCCAACTCTGTCTATGTAAGCAAGTAATGTAGCTTTGGACCATAGCTCAGATGCAGTAGGAGGTAAGCATAATTGATATACTGATGTACTAGTGGTAATATATTACTATTGTATGATTGGAGAATTGATATTATACTAGTTATTGTGAATTAAATGGTACCTAGTAATATTGATGATTCCTTGTTGGATAATATGGTTACTTGATAATTGATTAGGATGATATGTTAGATCGATGAATTATGTCATGTTGATTACTCAAATGGTCACTTGCATGTTTTTGAATCACTAATATACCAACGCATGTATCTATTGACATTCGATCACTACTATGCTTATGTTATTGATCTTGTTTGACATGTTTGTACAAAGAGGGACGAAGTTGTATTGTGAGGCCCACACAATGTCTCAATCCACTTCATTTCCTATTGTAATCACATAAAAGTGGACAAGATCATTCATATGATTAATCAAGGCAAAACTAAGGATAAATCAAGGCAATTGAATCAAAACAGGCATTTAGCCAATCAAAATTCAAATCAAGCTCTAATTCAATTTAATTAAAAATCAAAACCATAAATTCAAGTTAAATCGATCAAATCTTGATAAATTAAATCAATGTGCAATTAATCAAATTAATTGTATAGTTTAATTTAAAATCAAATCAACCCACTCAAGGGGTACACATGGCTAAACAAATTAATTAAATTCAATTAATTAAGTCTTATTTTCTCTCAACACCACATGGGAGGAAAAAGCCTCAACCAATAGGATTTAAGGAAAGAGCTCACATGGATCAAGCCAAAATGAATCTCAATCACTCAATTTGAAAAAGCATCTTGTCCACTCATCTTGTCTTCTTGTCCCAAGCTTTGAGGACAATCCTTTTAAATTGTCTCCAAAGGGTGGAACCAAGGACTTAACCCCAACTCAACCTTGATCAAATCCAACTACACCCCCTACCCTTGCCAAATCCTATAAAAGCAAGGGATAATTCACTCATAATGAATCCACAAATCTGAGAATTGCATCTAACCTCTTGAGATTTTGACCTAGGAAGGCAAATTTAAAAGTTAATTAAGCATTTCAATTTGGAATTGAACTATTTTAAGCTTGCTTTATCACTTATTCTCATTCTAGGACTGTCATTAATGGAGGCTTGCTGAGAGTTTCACTATTAACATCCCTAGCTAGAGATCCATAGAGTGCTTAATTGCTCTTTATTTGTTAAAATAGCTATTCCTTTGTGGTAATTTAGTTATTTTATTCAATTATTTGCAATACTAACCCTATGAAGGTACAAATTCTAGTACACACCTATCATTATTTGATATTATATACATATATGTGCTTCGGTTATTGTACTAGCATGGACAGGTACTAAGCATCGAATTCACCTGAATTAACAGGTTTGAGCATGCCTAAAAATAAAAATATAACCCTGATGGTTGTTAAAATTGGAGTTAATCATATGGTCAACTAATTCCCTTACCCCAATTGTCATTCCTAGTTTGGGCAAAAATTGCCACATTATTTATTTTGGTCAGCCAATTATCGGGTGGTAACAAGATGTTGCCTTGCTTGGTATGTTGAGATATGTGCTTGTTTGTATGGTTTGATTTATAATGTTTTTAATGGTCCTCGATTGGCATGTGATTTTATTTATGTATTTGTAAGTTGGATGGAGTCACTGGTTAATGTTATAACTATATTGTTGTTGTTGTCAACTAGTGTTGTTTGGGCATTTTATTTTAATTGGGGATTTGAATCCTTTGACTTTGGATTTTAATTTTAGAATATATTTTATAAAGCTAATTTGATTTTTTTAATGTGCTTTTATGTTTTTATAAGGAAGCTTTTAATTTATAAAAAGTTCATGTTTGAAGTTATCTATTCATTCTTTCTTTTAATTTTTTCTCACGTTTCAGAAAACACTCATGTGAAAATTAAAATTTGGGCTTGAAGGATATTTTTGGGTGGAGATCTTTATGTGGGTACTTGAGCAATGGATTTCTCTCATTGAGCTTTCCCTCTTTTCCAAATTTCATTTCAATTGGTGAAGAATTTCTCAACTTTTCTTAATTTCTTGGTTTTGGGCATGAAGAGTTAAGTTCTTGAATTTCTTCCAAAAATTTTGAATGGAATTTGATTTAGTGTGTTGAGAATGGTTGAAATAGAAATTATAGATTGGATTTTTCCTTTTGCAACTTGTTTGAGAAATTTTGATGATGGTTTCATTACTTTCTTGTAAATTTGTGTGAAAATGAGGATTTGTTGTCCATAAGTTTTTCGAAAATTGTTTCGACATATGCAAGATTGAAATGGGAGTGTTTTATGTAGAAAATCAATTGGTGTTAAAAGATATTTTCCATATTTTGTTTTGGATGAGTTTGGGAAATTTGAGAAATCACCACGAAGGCATTGGATGCACCTAGTTTGGGTAAACTTGCATTAAAATTGTGGTTCTTGGTGAATGTTGAATTGTATTGATGTTCTTCATTGATGAATTTGTGATTCAATTGGAATGGATTATGTGTGGTTTTCATTCTTGAAGAGTTAAAGTGGTGATGGTTATTGTGTATGTGCATTGTTGGCAGCTAGTTCTGAGCAATTCTTTGATTTGAATGTGAAATGAGTTGTTGTTTGGGGGTCTTGTCATGGTGAATTGGATTTCTTGGTTTCATGTGAACTTATGTTGATTAGGTGTAAATTGGATTGTGATATGGTATCTTATGTGTGTACCTTACTCTTGTTGTGGATGCAATAGTGGTTATACCAAAAGCAATTCTAGAAAATGTGTTGTGTGTTGTGAGATAATGCATGGTTATGTGATGATGGCTCTTGTGAAGCCATGAGTTTTGTGCATAGTATTTGAGCTTGGTGAATACATTTGGAATGAGCATTAAAACCTTGCAAGGCTTATGCATACCTAGTTGGGCAATTTATCATTTTATGAGACTCTTGTGTGGAGAGAACATGGTTTTATGTTCTTGTAGGTCTATGTGTTGCCTATTTTATTAATGGCGGTGTGTTGGCACTTGAGATTTTTTATGATATCACCTTTGGAGTTTATGCATAGTTATTGTTATGTTCTTTATCGGTATTCCATTGGTCACTTGCATGGATGAAATCTATTGTTTTATTGTCGGGGGACATGTCGGTAATGTGTCATGCATACTTATTTATTGGAAGATCTCATTGGGTGCCTTGTGTATACCCTAGGTAGATGTTTAGCTAATTTTGGGAGTGGATCTCAAATGGGGTACCAAGGCACAAAGGGGCTATCATCGTAACCCATTGAAGAGTAGTAATAATCAAGTGGAAGCATAATGTGTAATAAAAAAAAATAGGGTTTAAATGACTATCTGAGAAAGAGTGCTACTAACAATGCAGGCCTAGATGCACCAACCACAATAGACCTTGGTGTATCGACCACTGAGATTCCTCCTATATGCTTTGCGGACTAGAGTATACTGGCCATAGACATAGTGGAGAATTTTCAGGGTGTATCGACACATCAAGTTCCTCGTCACCTTGAGAGATTGCTTGGCACTGCATGGGCCAAATGGAAATGTGATGACACTCCCATTCTTAGACTGTGCACCCACTTTGTTTATTAGTGAGTTTGTGGTTATGCATTTTTGGGCTTGTTACTTGCATGGTGATTATGTCTTGAACTTCTTTGAAGTTCTTTCGAACATGTGAGAGTGCATCACCTTGTATTCAGTGTGATCATTGTAATCACCTAAAAATGGACAAAGACAATTTAATGATAATTCAAAGCAAATTAAGTCAAATCAAAGCAAATCAAGGACATAATTAAATCAATTGAATCACAATGCACAATTAGCCAATCAAAATTAAAATCAAGTCTTAATCCAATATCAATCAAAATTAAGTACATTTTAATCAAGTGTAATCAAATCAAAATACAATTAATTTAATTAATTGTATAATTTTGGATTAAATTAAATTCAACCCATTCAAGGGGTACATGGCTAAAATAAATCAATTACTCTCAACAAACCAAAAGGAGAGGAAAATCAATCAACCAATGAAATTTGAGGAAAGGCATTCACATGGATCAAGCCCAATTGAATCTCATTCACTCAAAGTGAAAAGAATCTCAACCATCCATCTTGTCTACTTGTCCCAAGCTTTGAGGACACAAACTTTGCTTTGTCTTCAAAGGGTGGAACCAAAGACTTAACCCCAACTCAACCATGATCAAACACAACTACACCCCCTACCATTGGAAAATCTATAAAAGGAAGGCCAAAATCCTTCATAATTCATCAACCACTTATCTAAGAATTGCATCAAACCTCTTGAAATTTGAATTTAGAAAAGCATTTGAGAGCAATTTTAGCATTTATCTTGATAATTGTTAGCTTTAGCATTATTTTGTCTTCATAATTCTCATTCTAGGACTATCATTAGTGAGAGCTTGCTGAGAGCTCACTCATTAACATCTTAGTTAGAGAGCCATAGGATGCTCAATTAATCATTGATTTTATTAAATAGTTGCTCAATTGTGGTTGTATTTAGTTATTATTTTACTTATTGTTGATGATTAACTCTAATTCTATGAAGATACATTTATTTGTATACAAAATGGCACCCACCGTGGGGCTGTAAGCCTCATGTTATCATTTTTATCATTTAGATCATCTTTTGTATGCTTGTATCTGCTATTTTCCATGTAATTTTTGCAGGAAACGGGTTAAATCATGCCTACGGCTAATTCAGTCACACCTGTAATCCTTTTGATGATGCCTACTAGATCTGTATCACCGCTTATTCATTGAACGTTCACGTCTAGTTAACACTTTCTATTCTGTCTCACATTCTTTGTTGTTGCCTGTGATTGAAGAATTCATGCCTACGCGATAAAGTTGTATTGCCTTTGCATAACGAAGTCACACCTGCGAGTGAAGAAGTGTCGCTTGCCGATTATTAGTTGTCGCCTGTGATCAAGCTTTATGAAGTATTTTGGATAACAAGTCACGCCTAGTATCATTCTCTTACGCTTGTTATCTTTAAAGTGTCGCTTTGACTTAATTTGTTCACACATCTTTAAATAGTGTTTGTGCTTATCAATAAACTATTTACACCTATTAAAGTTTATGTGTCACCTGTTGCACTTTTCAGTGTCGCTTGCTAATAGTTAATTTACACTTATAAACAGTTTAATATCGCCTATTTGCTGGACAATGTCACTTTCAGTTTTCTGTCAAAATTTGTTTGCAGATTGATTAATTCTGTCATCTAATTCTCTGCTTGTATGTTTTGATAGTAAATGAGAAGACATCAAAAGGTACAGAAGCCAAAAACCAGGTTCAACAAAGAAGGGAAGGCACTAGCTAAGAAAATCAAAAGGGAAAACAAAGCACACATCAAATTTGTTCTTGAGTTAACACAAGATGAAGACAATTAGGTATATCAAAAATACCTTGTTGTAATTGAAGCTTATAAACAAAAATTTGTTTCTTTAAATTGGATCTTTAGCCCTTAGTTCAAATTTTTGTTTGAAAATTTGCAATTAGAGTGCTCAAAAATTCATTCCATAAATCTTTGTGTTGTCAATTTCGATTTTGGTTTCTCTTCACTTTGATTGTTAGTGTTGACTAACTTGTTGGAGTATAAGCACATTGGAAGGAGCTATTGCCAAGGTGAGTGAAAAATGACAAAAATTCTCTCAAAAATGCCCCTAGCTTTATGCTAGCTACAAGAAAAAGGTATTCTCCTAGTCAAGATTGCATTTGATTAAATTGTGGCATTTCATTTGGATATAAGCTTCAGATAAAAGAGGAAATGAATTTCACACTTCAATTCTAAGAATCTCCTTGTCAAGAGATTGGGAAAGAACAAACGTGTGTTTAAGTGTGTGGAACAAAGAAAGACAATAGGGATATGCTCTTCACTCTTTGAGTGAACCAAACTCCCAAACTTGTTGGCCTAAGTTTGTTTCTTGTTTTTCATATATATGTTAGAGCAATAGTGGGCTCGCCTCCCAAGTTTCCCTTAACGAGGCCAGTGAGAGGGATAGCCCAAAGTGGGATACGCTCGCTTTTGCCATGGGAGCCCAACCCACTCTAAAATGAAACACATGTATCCTTAATGGGGTCATGACAAACGGATTTTAATTTTTGAACCTTCCTCTAGTAGTCCTCACGGATTGCACAAAATTGTACTTCGGTGCGTGTGGGAAGCCTCCTTGGAGGATGAGAGATTGAAGTCTATTTGAATGGAATATATACTAAAACCTTAATAAAATAGCAAAGACCACCTTCTAGAGCCATGTTTATGAACCAAATCTTGTGCTAGGTAGGTGCTTGAAGTGCTTTCTTACGAAAAACCCATGACAACGTTCTACAAATCAAACATTTTATGTTCAAATGGGTAAAAGAGACAAGTGAATGTGTGGTTGTTGTGTTTGAAATACATAAACAAGTGAGAGATATCCATTGAAAAGCATCTTATATTTTTAAATCTCCTCAATAATAAAATCAACAACTCTTATATCAAGGATAAATTTCAAAAATGAACCCTTGTTGGATGTCGGTTTCCATGCGGTCACAAACATATAGGGGATCATTACCAGGTGATAGCACTATCTTTGCAAACCCAAGGCAAGAATTGGAGTACCAAAGTGAGTTCAAAGATCCTAATCAAGAAGAAATTTTCACGAACCTATTTGAACCAAGACTTGAAAAGATGGATGATATGAATTCAGCCCATCACAACATCAACCATGCCAACTATAACCCTAGGGAGACACTTGAGGAAAGGGTTGAGAAAGGTACCCAAGAAAATGATTTCCTAGAAGTGATGGAAAAATTAATAGACAAAGATAGGGAGAACTTCTTCCTAAGCTTAGCACAAAAGGGGGTAAAGCTACCCTACGATTTTGACATTGACCAACTTAGGAAGGACCAACACTAAGATGATCCTATGAACGTCATGACTAGGTAGATTAAGGCCTTTCAAGAACAAATAGATATCATGAAGAAGGCAAATGAACCTAAGGCCTTTTCCATAGAAGCTTTGTGTCCTTTTCCTTTCGACAAAAGCTTAGCAATGGTATCTTTTCCTTTTAATACTATCTTTCCCAAATACGATAAATACATGGGTAAAACAGACCCCCAAGATCATTTAAGGGAATTTTGCGCCCTAAGCATAGAGTTCATGCACAATGACACTTATCTAATGAGACTCTTTCCTAGAAGCTTAGGAGGTCCAACAATGGAGTGGTTTTCAAAATTAACTCCTGGAATAAAGTCTTTTGAGGAGTTAGCCTCCAAATTCATAACCCATTACTCTTACAACATTGAGCATGAGATCACTATACTCAAGTTATGCGATACTAAACAAAAAGATGGGGAGTCCTTTTTAGGATTCCTACAAAGGTGGAGGACCATTTTCGCAAGGTACCCACGAAGTATCCCGGAGAAAGAGAAGATGGAGATCTTCACCAATAACTTGACCGTTGAAATGAACTATTCGACTACAACTTCAATGTCCTCCAACATTTGAAAAACTTATTGAAAATGGAGTTAAGATTGAAGATGTTTTGTTCAAAAGAGGTGAGATTAAATTATTTAAAGACAAAAAATCCAACAACAACAATAACAATAGCAATAACAATAATTATGTTCCTAAATATTTTAATCAAGGGTCCAACAATCACAATGATAAATCGAAATCATGGAACAAAAGTAACAATAAAAATCTTGTGAATGATGGGGTTGTGGAGTCACACAACTTGAAATCTACCCCTTTTATTCTACCCTATGGAGCAAATTCTTCAAACAATGTTAACCAAGCAAATAAAGCTCCATATAATCCCAATAATTATAATAGCAACAATTCTAACACTTCCAACAATAAGACTTGGGATAAGTCAAAATCAAACTCCAGCTATAATAAAATGAAATTCACTCCCTTGGGTGAACCTTTGGAGAATGTACTAAGAACCTTGTTGGCTAATCAAGTTATCACGTTACCCGACATATCAAATTATGAACCTGAAGTCAAACCTCATTGGTGGAATGCATCTCATCATTGTGAATATCATCAAAAAAGAGGTCATCCAACCAATGAGTGCATGAAATTGAAGCACTTAGTGCAAGATTTGATTAATAATGACATCATCCAAATTGAAGGACCTCGAAACAATGGGGATCACATGACCTACAAGAACCCTTTTTTGAATCATGAAAAGGGGGAGTCATCCAATACAAATCAAAATCATAAAAAGGGTAATGAAAAAGTAAATTTTGCCCTCACTTATGACAACACAATAAATACCATAAGTGAAGAAGATCAAAGCGTAAATGTTGTTATAATAAAAGGCAAATCAAGAGAAGCATCAACAAATGTGGCCACTAGGGGGCAAGCATCAAAAATTGTTATACCTAATAATGCTCCAAAAGTGGTGATATCAAACCAAGCTTTCACATCATCATCAAAACAATACAACTTGGTTGACCAATTGCAAAGAACTCCCGCTCAAATCTCTATTCTTGAGCTACTCAAACTATCACCAATCCATAAGGATATCTTGGAAAAAGCCTTGTTGGAAACAAATGTGCCTCTAAATTTGGAGGTAGACAAGTTCCAAAACATGGTGGGGCATTTAATTGCACCTCATTGCCTATCATTCTCCAAACAAGATGATATGTCTCTCAATCATCCCCAAAATCATCCCTTACACATAGAAGTATTGATCCACAAGCATAGGGTGAAAGAGTCCTTATAGACGGAGGTGCTGACCTAAATATTTTTACCCTTAGCTTGGTAAAAGCCTTAGGATTTTTGGAGGAGGCTATTGACCCAAAGAAAAATATAACCATAAAAGCCTACGATGATGAAGAAAGAGAGTCAAGAAGAGTCATAGTCTTGCCCATAAGAGTTGGTCCTATGCAAAAAGAGACCATATGCCAAGTATTGGACCTAAAATTGACTTATATAATTTTGTTAGGAAGGCCATGGATCCACAAAATGTAGGTTGTTCCTTCAACCTATCATCAATGCCTAAAATTCCCATATCAAGGGTAAGAAATAATGGTAAGTGGGGACCTTAATCCCTTCCAATATTGTAATAATGTCAAACCTATAAATGACTCATTGGTTCCACACAATGCTGAAGGGTCTATACCTAATCAAATAGAACAAGGCCAAAGTTCTAAAGACATCCCTTTGCTAAAAGGAAAAGAAAAGATGGAAGAAGAAATTGTTGTTAAAGAAACTCCAAAATTCATTAACCAAACTACATCGACTAAAGGAAAAGAGAAGGTTAATGAGGATGATACTATGGGAGAAACAAAAGAAGACTCTACCAAAGATGTCCAAAAATATACTAAAGAAGCCCATTATCAAAAGATGGATAAAATGATGAAAAACTTTGATAAGCAATGCAAAATCAAACAACAAGGAGTGGGTGAATACTCCTTATCCATGATGGACTTACCCTTATCACCAAAGTCTTTTGGAAAACCTCCAAGTCTACCTCATAAATATAATGAAAACTTTGTAAGGGCAAGTACATCATCCACCATGAGTGAAGAGGATAATGAAATTCTGAATTGGTTATACAAGGATGAAGAATCAAGTGCTCACGTCAAGCACATTCAAAATATAACCATCCCTACTCATCAATATGGTAAAGGTTTTGCAATCATGCAAAAGATGGGGTACAAAGGTCAAGGACCTTTAGGCACAAGAAATGAAGGGCTAATTGAACCCCTAGAATCCATATGGCGAGATTCTAAGTAGAAAATGGGTCTAGGATATCTTGAAGAAGGATATACACAAAAACATTATCCCAAAGTGTATGAACAAATACTATAATTAGAATCTCACAGTGATGAGGATTCTAATGAATGGGAATGGGAGGCCCTATCAGATGATTCATGCCAAGACAAGGGTATTTATGTCATTCATACCTATGCTTCTACCAAAAATAAAGGACTAATGGCAGAATCAACTCCAAATCAAGCATCTAGTTCAAGTCAAGAGGGTCCAAATAATGTGCCAAGCATAGAAATTGAAATAAATCAATGGGTAGGTGAGCCATATGTTCCTTCATGGAGACCTACTATGGAAGAATCGAATGCTAGGTTTAATCCCCATGAGTTTTATCCAACAGAAACCATAGTGGAGTCTAGTGAGGAGGATTTTGATCCTTCTTTAGAGCATTTAGAGGAAGCCCATGTCCGAGATCTTCAAGATACAATGTATGAACCCTCCAATAATGAGATATATGCTTTAAGCCCAATCGATACAAACCCAAGTGTTGACCCTTTAACTCTCATTTGGCCGAATCTAATTGAATGGGATACCATTGAACCCGATACCTTGGCAACTTTCTTGAATGACAATACGCTGTCCCAATACCTCCACGTGGTTGAACCTTCTTTTACCAAGGACTATCAAGAAGAAATGATCAAAGGGATCATCCAAACTCTTAATCCGAGAAAAAATGAAATGAAAAAAAAAATATAAAAGGAAAAGAATCGAGTGTTAAAAACCACTTTGTGGCAACATTAGATCCAAAAGAAAGAAAAAAAGAAATAAAGGATGCTTCTAAAGGTGAAAACCAAAATGAGGTACCTATAGAAGGGAGTTTGGATGTTTTACCAGATCATTATGAAGAAAGGTCTTCAATTCTAATCGAGCCAACAGAAAAGATAAACATTGGAACAGAAATAGAGCCAAAGTTCATCCACTTAGCATCATCCCTATCCGACGAAGAAAGAATAGAGTTCATTAAGTTCTTTAAGGAAAAGAAAGTTAACTTCACATGGTCTTATGATGATATGCCAGGGTTAGACCCAAATTTGATAATGCATCACCTCAATATAAAGGAAGGAGCTAAACCAGTCAAGCAAAAACTAAGGAAAATGCACCCTCATATAGCCTTACTTGTCAAAGTGGAATTAGAGAAGCTATTAAAGGTGGAGTGTATAAGAGCCATTGATTATGCACAATGGATCTCCAACATAGTGCCGGTATCAAAAGTGGATAAGTCAATTAGAATCTGCACGGATTTTAGGGACCTAAACTTGGCATGTCCTAAAGACAATTTCCCACTTCCGAGCATTGATGCTATTGTAGACCTAACAGTGGGACACTCCATGTTTTCACTAATGGATAGATTTAGTGGCTATAATTAGATCAAGATAGCACCTGAAGACCAAGATAAAACTACCTTTACATGTGCATGGGGTACATTTTGTTGGAATGTCATGCCTTTTGGCTTGAAAAATGTCGGAGCAACCTATCAAAGAGCAATGACTACAATATTCCATGATATGATGCATAAATTCATGGAAGATTATGTGGATGACATACTAGCTAAGTCACATTCAAGAAAAGAACATCTACCTATTTTGGCAAAAAAAATTGAAAGGTTAGAGGAGTTCAAAGTAAGGCTTAATCCAAAGAAGTGTGCTTTTGGAGTTCAATCTGGTAAACTTCTAAGTTACATTGTATCTACCAAAGGGATTGAGGTTGATCCCGCTAAAGTGAAGGCCATAATGGAAATGGAAGCACCTAAAACCATTAGTCAGATGAGATCTTTACAAGGAAGGATGCAATCCATTAGGAGATTCATCTCTCAATTGGCAAAAAAATGCCATAATTTCACCCAACTTTTGCATAAAGATACAATCTTCAAGTGGGATGAAAAATGTGAAGAGGCTTTCAATCTACTAAAGAAATACCTCATGAATCCACCACTATTGATGCCACCTATCAGAGGCAAGCCCTTAATTTTGTACATTTCAGCAACAAAGAATTCATTGGGGACACTTCTAGCACAAGAGGATGAGAAGGGAAAAGAGAAAGTAATCTACTACATTAGTAGAACCTTAGTCAAATATGAGTTGAACTATACCTTTATGGAAATGGCATGCTTGGCTATAGTTTTTGCTTCCCAAAAATTACACCATTATATGCTAGCCCACAAGATAAGGCTCATTGCTAAAATTGACCCTTTGAAGTATCTATTAAGAAAAACAACATTAAATGGAAGATTAGCAAAGTGGGTGATGATCCTAAGTGAATTTGATATAGAATATGTTGACAGAAAAGCAATTAAAGGACAAGTCATTGCAAACCAATTAGCAGAGGCACCACTTAATGATGATCATCCTATACAAGTTGAATTCCCAGATGCAAAAATTGTGAATGTTGAGGCAAAAACATGGTAGCTCTATTTTGATGGTTCCTACACTCATCATGGGTCAGTAGCAGGCATACTTCTAATCATGCCTCAAGGCTCTACTATCCCTAAGTCATACAAATTTCTATTTCCATGTACAAACAATATAGAAGAATATGAAGCCTTGGTTATTGGAATCAAGTTGGCATTAGAGTGGAAGGTGACAGAATTAAAGGTATATGGAGATTCACAATTAGTCATAAATCAAGTCAATGAAGAATATCAAACTAAAGATGACAAATTGGCACCTTACAAAACCATGGTGGATAATCTCAAGAATTATTTCATAATTATCACATTTGAACAAGTGCTGAGAGAAAAGAACAAGGCAACAGACGCTATGGCAACCTTAGCATCACTTTTGCAGATGCCTAATTAGAGTGATAGATACAAGTTCTTGGTAGAAGAAGTGATTCAACCCGCGTATGACCCAATCCATCCTTACACCATTTTCCTACTTACTACAACTGACTCACCTTGGTATGGACCCATTTACACCTATTTGAAAGACCAAACCCTTCCTATCAATCAAACCAGAAACCAAAAGAAAAGTTTCATTAGACAAGCCGCCAAGTACACTATAATTGTTGAAACATTGTATTAGAAAAGTCTTGACGGAATGCTCCTTAGGTGTTTAGAAGAGGAAGAATCAAACTTAGCCTTATGAGAAATTCACAAAGGAATTTATGGATCACACTCAAATGGATTATCTTTAGCTAAGAAACTTCTTAGGATAGGATATTTTTGGCCTACCATGGAAAAAGATTCTTGTAACTTTGCAAAAACTTGTAAGAAGTGTCAATTTCATGGAAATTTGATACATGCGTCAAAGCAAGAACTTCATCCAATGACCACACCTTGGCCATTCTATTAGTGGGGTCTAGATCTAATAGGAATGATTCATCCACCATCTTCTAATGGGCATAAATTCATCATAATGACCATGAAATACTTTACTAAGTGGGTGGAAGTTGTACCCCTATCAACTTCAACAGGCAAACATATATCCTTGTTTATCCTAAATCATACAATTTGTAGATATGGCGTACCTCATGCCATTATAACGGATAACGCAAGGTATTTCAAGAACAAAGACATAACGGAATTGTGCACCAAATTTCATATGATACATCATTCATCTTCAATCTATTACCCTCGAGGTAATGGACAAGCTGAAGCAACAAACAAAAACATATTGAAAATCTTAAAGAGAACGGTGGATAATTCTAGTAGAGATTGGCATATCAAGATAAACCTGACCTTGTGGGCTTATAGGACAAGCATAAGGATGCCAACAGGGGCTACACCCTTCTCCTTAGTCTTTGGAATAGAAGCAGTTTTGCCTTTGGAGGTAGAACTTCCATCCTTAAGGATATCTATGCATGGATTGATAAATGAGGAAGACTATACGGTGGCTAGGCTACAAGAACTATAACTTTTGGATGAAAAATAGAAAGAAGCCTTTGATCACTTAAAGGTGTACCAGAATAGAATGTCAAGATCTTACAATAAACACATCAAGCCAAGGACATTCCAAATAGGTGACCTAGTGTTGCGTGAAAATCCCAAGAACCAAGTAGAAAGAGAGAAAAAAGGAAAGTGGGAAGCAAACTGGTTAGGACCATTTCTCATTGTTGAAGGTTTTGGGACCGACACATACAAGTTATCAGATTGTGATGGTGAAGAGCTCCAAGAACCCATAAACATCATACATCTTAAGAGGTTCTATACCTAAGGTAGATGAAAGATTGTAAAGAGTATCAAATGGAGAGCGTCATATTTATTATAATTCAAAAGAGATCTTGAAACTACCAAAAACATTGGAAAAGTTGAAAATATCAAAAACATTTGAAAAGCACAAAAGATCATAAACAATGGAAAATTGAGCATGAAGAAAGGAAAAACATTCAACTATGATCCTCAAAAAGATGTTGTCTTGGTGAAAACCTAGCAAATAGGCACCTTGATAATAAAAAAAATTGAAAAAAAGAAAAATACAAAAAAATTGAAAAAGAAGAAAAGTGCCTTAGTGAAAACCTAGCAAATAGGCACCTTGGTAGCAAAAAAAGAGAAAAGTTTTAAAAATAGAAAAAGGAGCTTGATCCATTCAATCGGTGAAAACCTAGTAAACAAGCACCATTGAAAGTCTGAGTCAGTTGCATACTTAGAAAGTCACCTTGTTAATATTGCATTCGCCAGCATTTGTATATATTACATAATAAAACCCCACAGTTGCATTTACAAGTACCTTAAGATTTTGGTCACCTAATCGAAAAATTATCTTAAGTCCTATAAATGAAATCAATATCAAACTAGGGGCAATCTACTCTCAAGGAGCAAGGATTCATCAACAAGCTTTATTCAATTAGAGAATCAATTCATCACACTCAAAAGAGGAACACTTAATCAAATCTACATCCCAATCCAATGTGAGCCTAAAATGAAAATTTGATCCAAGAACTTAAATGACCTTACCTTTTATCAGGATTAAAAATTTGAAATGGATGGAACTACACTTGAACTATGGATTTAAAAAACATGGCCAAAATTTTTTCTAACTATTGACTCAATTGATGAAATCTTTTCTTTCTAGCGAATCAATGAAAGTTTTAGACTAGATAAGCTGTGATGAAAGGATGATATTTTCTTGATTTCTGAATGATTGTCTTAAAATCAAAGTTTTAAATCATGTATTATTTGTCTAAGGACATGATCATCAAAGAATCATCAAGGACTTGTACATAGGATAAAATGGAGATTTCTACTTGTTTACACAAATGGATACCTTGGCTATTTTGATCTTCAATATCATAATACCAACATCCACTTGCAACATAGAATTTGACAAAATCGGTATTTGCACTCTCATGATTGACTTTAATTAGTGATAGTCATACCGAAGAGACCGATGGGAAAGCAAGGAAAAAGGCAAAAGTATTCATATCATCATAGTTGAACTAGTGATGATTGTACTAAAAATGGGATCCAAAAATGCTCAATGATGATTATAAGCTCTAAATCTTGAATAATGACAGTTAGCTGCATACATATTAGATTAAGTGCATTGTATAATTTTTTTTTGCCTTTCTTAGCTTAAATTGCAAGGGGAAAAATGAAATGGGAGGGTTCAATTCATACATCATGATTCTAAGATCCAAGACAATGAAAATGAGATTATATTTTGCATACATGCATATCATTAATCATTAGTCATTATCCAGAAAAGAAAAAGAGGATCATTACTCATACATCATTTGCATACATGTAGTTACGGATAGAATTGCATACATTTGAAAATACAAAAACATAGGATCATCCATATCCATTTGATCATAAAATAATTTGCATCCATACATTGAAAAATAGAAAACATCTCATAATATCCATACATCAATAAATCCATCTATCTATATCATAAAAATAAGATACATTGCATCCATCACATAAAAGGTAAATACATCATAAACATCATATAGCTGCATATAAAGATAATCTCATAAATCAAACTCATCAATAGAGACGAAGGAATAGATCATCATGTACACACTAAAATGGTGCACTTCTATGAACCATTACATGCAAGGTTGCTCAAGAATGAGGCCTCACAAAGCGACTCATAGCTCTCTATGCATGGAGTTGCAAGGGACTATGAAGTATTTGCTCTCAGCTAGAGCTATAAGCTTGTGACCTTGCTAGTCAACCACACAATGAGAGATTCAAGTGAAGACAAGGGAAACAATGCCAATATCTCCAAGAATCACTATGAAAATGCAAATGCAAGCTATATGATGATGTAATCTAAACTATAAAAGAAAAGTACAAACTAAGCTTTGAAAGGAAAGAACAAGTATTCCCAAGCCTTCCTAATTAGACTATGTGAGCTTATTCTATTGCATAAAAGGAAACTAAGCTAACAATGCCATTATCATGCAACTATGAAAGAAATATGCAACTACAATGAAATGCAACAAGTCTTCAATGTCCTCAAACTCCAAATGCACCTAAAACCTGCAGCATAACATTAGCATAAAACAAGTGGATATAAATGAAGGAGAGAGCTCTCTTTTTATAAGAAATGAGGTGAAATGGACCATGGAGATTAAGAGGCAAAAAGTCTTAATCAGCGGTGGGGCTTGAAAGAGGAGCAATCCATGTGCACAAGCATCCTCCAATGAGAATGAAGTGTTGACTTTTGAGCCTCATGTGAGACAAAAAGTGATTTTTTCCTTTTTATAAAATAGGAATAATGTTTTATTTGTGCAACTTAGGATAAGAGGAAAATGTGGGCTTTTTATTTAATCAAAAGGAGGGGAAATATTCCTTTTAAATAAATAAAGACTTAGGATAAATGGTTAGCCCATAGGATAAAAATCTAATATATGATCGAAATTAAGACTTGATCAAAAAATTAATATTGTTGAAAATATTGATTATTGATAAAAATGATTCAGGGTTGATAAATCAAATAAATGGGGCCCAAAGTCTAGGCGACCATTTTAGGGTGCATACATTTGCCCCTCTTTGACTAATGTGTGATCGATTTGGGAACACATGCAGTCAAAGAATGAAGTTGAAATGTGAGATCGATCTGGGATCACAAAACAACTCAGATGTGAGGTCGATTCGGGATCACACCCGGATAAACATAGACAAAGGTCTTTGAACATGAGGTCGATTCGGGATCACATTCAAAGTAAGAGATAAGAATCTCAAATTTGAGCGACAGCTCACAAAAGATGTCTGAATCAGCAAAATCAAGGAATTGGGGATGAGAATCCCATAGGTACTGCCCCCTCGGAATTGAAATTGAAATCAGGTAAAGAGGAGAATAGTGAATTGATAAGGATTTGATCAAATCAGAATGAAATCATAATCGAAGGTAAAGGTCAAATAGGTTAACCATTAGGCAATGAAACATGCCCCAGCCTGACTGAAAAGATGTAGTCAGACGTGAGAAAGGAGGAAATGGAATGAAGATGAATGAAAGACTAGAAGTTTGGAAGACATGAAAAATGAAGAAATGATAATGCCCCAACAAAGATCGAAGGATTAGGCCTCAAAAGATCAGTCAACTGCGTAGAAGAAGGAAAGATTTTGAAACGTGATTTTAACTATCAAGATGACCTCAGATTTCAATTTCGAGTCTGAAAATGGATCCAGGATGTCGAAATTAGCTAGGGGTGCAATTTTTGCGCAATTCTGAGGTGTTTTGAAAATGAGGTCGAAAAGTCAAAAGGCTATAAAAGGGGTCAAAATGTCATTTTCAAAAATCATTTGTCTTTTAGCGATTTGAGAATTTTCAGAGCTTAGAGAGAGAAAATGGCCCAGCAATCAGGAGTTCCCATCCATAGGCATTGATTCGAGCGCGCCCAGTTGCACAACCGGCCACCACACTATCCTGCCCCGGTATGTTTTCGAAAACTTGAGCTTTTTGAGTCATTTTTTTGCATTTAATAGCTGTTTTAGCATGTTTTTTTAAATTTTTAAATTTCAAAAAAAATTTGCTGGGTGAACTATCGCGCGATGCTTTAGAAGTATAGCGCGCTTTGGGGAGAAATGTCGCGCGATACTTCGCAGGTCCCCAAAGTATCGCACAACCTAAGGCACCAGTATCGCACGATACTGGGCGAAAGATCGCACGATACTGGGTGAAGTATCACACGGCATGAGGTTTATCGCCCTGCTATAGGGAGAAGTATCGCGCGATACTTCTCCAAAAAAGAATATCACCCAGTTTAAATTTTGATTTTTAATGCATTTTTGAGCAAAAAATGACATGGGGCTAGACTGTTATATTTTAGCGATGTTTTATACTGAGTTTTTAGATATCCATCATGATATGTGCTAACAACTGGCTTGGTTTTAGCTTGTAGGAGGTATTTCTAGCGCTCATCATCAGAGCACCGAAGGTGACAGGATTGAGGTGTGTCCGGGATCTAGACGATCTGGGCAATGCTGACATCAGAGCTATGGGATTCAGATATCTGCTGAGGTATCCATACATCAGAGCGGACCACGGGTTGTTGACTGCTCTTGCCAAGAGATGGCATAGTGAGCACAAAACCTTCCACCTACCTACTGGAGAGGCGTCGATCACTCTAGAGGACGTCTACAGGATCCTATGAGTGTCATGTCATGGCGAGCCGGTGAGTATAATCATGTTTTGAGATATAATCATAAAAGTAATGTTTCCATATGATGAAAACTGACATAATTCATTTGTTGGCACAGGTGTACTATGATCAGGATGCCACTGAGGGGCGCCGACTAGTTCAGGAGATGTTCCAGGATGTCACGATTCTGGATAGGCATATCAGCTGGGAGAGGCTGATAGATGATTTCGGCAAAGACTACCCAGTGCCATGTATAGTGGCATCTATTATCTCATAGATCCTGATGACTGATCACAGTTAGAAGGGATTTCCGCTTGGATGGGCTTGACTATTGGTTGACTTGGTTGGCAGGCCACGACGGATGGCATGGGGTCCTGCCATATTGGCAGAGATGTACCATGAGCTGCACGAGATCGTCTACAGAGACGGTCGAACATGGGCATGCGGTGTCATCCTGGCACAGTATGGGTGTGGGAGCACATCGCTGTGGTGCGTCCCAAGGTTCAGCCGAGGGAGAGGAGGTACCCCTATATTTATAGGTATCTCAGGTTCATATCACATGCCCATTCTAGGGATGTGACATACTATAGATGGATCCTGGATGAGATAGCCACATTCACATGGAGGCCCTACAGGGAGGTTGAGGTTTGGGGAGATGCAGCTGATGAGCTGAGTTATATGCTGTGCAGTCGGCCACTGGTAGGTCGATATGCAAAGATAGTTGAGAGATTCTGCATCACTCGGGTATGGCAGTAATTTGGGAGGCAGCAGCGAGTCTCGACAGAGACTACCACATATGCCAGGGCTAGAGACGAGGAGGGTCATGGGTGGCTACCCATGTTGGACTATCAACAGGTTGTCGCAAAGACAATAGGTATCAGGAGCGAGCCCTGGGAGTATTTCCCAGATATGGTAGATGCAGGGGCTGATGGAGCCTACAGAGCAGAGCGGCGGAGGGTGTCATTCCCTCGGTTTACAGTACCAGATGCACAGGTACTAGCACCGGGAGGAGACGGAGGAGATGGAGGGGACGGAGGAGAAGAAGGGGACGGAGGGAAGGGAGGGGGAGAGGGAGGGGATGGAGGAGATGGTAGGAGGGGGAGAGGGAGGAGGATGGAGAGAGGAGAGGGATCGAGATCAGGTGGCCAGAAATGGTCACGGGGACAGCGATCAACGACACCCAAGGAGGAGGCGAGACCAACTCGCTAGTAGGCAAAGGTACAGCAGGAGCATCCTGCGGGGGGAGAGGATCTCAGAGCCCAGATACAGGCTCAGGAGGTAGAGATATAGCAGCTCCAAACTAATATAGCCGTGAGAGATCAGCAGCTACTAGATCTGAGGGCAAAGCGGGATCAGCAGATATCTGATCTTAGGGCAGAGATAGCACGCCGTGAGGCGATGGCACAGGCCGAGGCACTGGAGCTCCGACAAGAGTTAGCGAGAGCAGCCTACTATGACGGGCTACATCTGCAGGCTATCCCAAAGGGTGAGAGAGCACCATCATACTCTCAGCAAGCAGGGGTATCAGATGTGGTACTCGATAGGAGAGCTATGCCTCCACCACCACGAGCTCCTCACGAGGGTGGTAGCGAATCTTAGGGTTAGGTCTTAGGTTGATAGATGTTTTGGACATATCCTGAGACTTTTGATCCAGATTTTGGGATCTCATATTGTATTGTATATCATGACATTGTATATAGATTTATGAGATTACTGGATGTTCGATGTATCATGTGTATTTGTCTCACTTGTGATGGATGTATCAGTTTATATATATTGTCTTGTCATTTTGCTCAAAATGCTTATGTATGTGCTTATGTATGTTCTCTCTCATAGATGTATGTTTAATTCTCATATGTATGATATAGACTCATGTTTCTTGAAAATGATAGTTTTGATATAGATATGATGATATGATTAACCCCTTGTGATGAACAGGGACAGGTTCGCGATGAAAAAGACAAGGAGTGAAAGACATGATCAAGAAGAAGAAAAGGTGAGCGCAGTCAACTGACAAGTCCATGTAAGATGAAAAGGAGAGCCCTCTCTAGATGCAAGAAATGCAAGACTATACTATCATGAACTTAAAAATGCAAGATACTATGAAAGTGGTTGACTTGCAAGGTCACAACGCTTTATAGACATCTAATTATCATCATCGAGCGTTATTGGTAGCGTCGTAAGATGATACAATGCACACTAGCATAACTATGTGGATATGAATATGATCTTTATCAGATAGAAATGTGGGAATCCCACCTAGGCATCAAAGACGTATAGGTCGAGATGACTAATGCAGTGGGATCACCTAAGTTTGATATGGCAAGATTATGCTTGTATCAAGACACATGAAAGTCAGGATAACTAGAAGCATGCACTCGCAAAACAGTCAAGGATAATACCTTATCAATCCATGGTGTCAAGTAGGACCAACATAAATGCTCATGACAGTTAGGATCAACAAAATATACCCACAAGCAGATAAAGAAAGAAAACATGTTCTCATTCCCTTAGTCTTCTAGCTATGCATCATCGAAAACTTCTCAGGGAGAGATCACTCATCAAAGAAATCCTCATAGACAGCACACAAAGAAAAATAAAGTCATCATATCTCAGCGAGTTGATTGTTTAAGTGCGTGTGTGTTGGTCATAGAGTCAAATTCTGAGTATCATATCTGCAAATGAGAAATATCGCATCATACTTAGACTATTGGGTAAGGCATCTGATAAGTGTTAAGAAACATTGTTTGGGGTGGTGTTGAAAAACACCTGTTTGTGAAATGCCCCAAGAGACAAACGCACCTAAAGGACCAATGCTAACAGTTATGCCCCCTAGACAAAGACAAAGACCAATTCCAGACTAAGCCAAATAAGGTCAAGGCATGATGGGAAGTGGCTAAGTGTCGAGGACGCATGCTAACAAATAGGAGTGCAAAGGCCTCAAGTAGTGCCTGTTTCCAGGTTTTCACCACTTGGAATCTTTTTTCATTTTTTCATTTTTTTGGAATTTTTTGCTACCAAGGCGCCTATTGCTAGGTTTTCGCCAAGGTACTTTTTTCTATTTTTTTGAATTTTTGAAATTTTTGAAATTTTTTATTTTTTTTTATTTTTTCAGGACTTTTTATGCTTTTTAGGATTTTTTCAACATCATATATGAATTTTTTTGGTATTTTTTCAGGAGCAATAAATATGTACAAGGGATGCCCCCAGACAGAATGGGCATCAAGGATAGAACTTCTTGAGGTGCACAATGTTGATGGGATCAGGGAGTTGTTCTCCATCAGGATCTGATAGTAAATACGCACCGGTACCAAAAGCAACTGTGATGACATATGGTCCAAGCCAGTTAGGTTCAAACTTGCCCTTTTGCTCTCTATTCTGTTGGTTCTTAGGGTTCTCTCGCAAAACAAGATCACCTATTTGAAATTCTCTAGGGCGAACCTTCTTGTTGAATGCCTTGGACATACACTTCTGATACACTCTCATATGATCAAAGGAAGCTTTACGCTTCTCATCTAGAAGTTCTAGTTCCTGTAACCTCATGGCGCAGTAATCCTCATCTGTAATTAGACCTTTGAGTGAGACTCTAAGTGATGGTATCTCGACTTCTAAAGGCAATACTGCTTCAGCGCCATAGGTGAGAGAGAAAGGAGTGGCTCCTATAGGTGTGCGAATGCTTGTTCTGTAAGCCCATAGTGCTGGATTGATTTGTAAGTGCCAATCCCTACCATTCTTGTGTACTGTCCTATGAAGAATATTAAGAATGGTTTTGTTAGAGGCTTATGCTTGTCCGTTTCCTTGTGGAAAATAGATGGAGGACCAATGTTGCTTGATTTTAAACTGTTTGCATAGATACTTTAGGTCCTTATTCTTAAATTGGCCTCCATTGTTAGTAATGATCTCAGAAGGCACTCCAAATCGGCAAATAATGTGATTCAAGATGAACAAAGAAATGGCCTCCCTGAAGCAACAGAAAGTGGCACAGCCTCCACCCATTTTGTGAAGTAGTCAATGGCAGTAATAATGAACTTGTGTCCACTTGATGAGTTGGGATGAATCTGCCCAACCAGATCAAAGGCCCAGCACTGGAATGGCCAATGAGAAACAGAAGGGATCAACTCCCTACCTGGAGCATGAATCAGGTTGCCATGTTTCTGACATTTTTCACATGACTTAGCAAAGGTGACTGCATCTATCTGCATTGTGGGCCAATAATATCCCGCCCTAAGCAACTTTCGGGCCATGGCAAGACCATTAGAATGTCCACCACAAATGCCCTCGTGGATGTCAGCTAACGCTTGGTTGGATTCTTCCTTTTCCAAGCACCTAAGGAGTGTCCCATCTATACCCCTCCTATATAAATCACCAAAGATGAGGGCATGGTGAGAGGCGTTACAGATGAGGTTTCAGCATTCAGAGCGGTTGAATGTGTTAGGGATGATGCCATCACGAAGATATGAATAGATAGCACCATATCGGGAAGACTCGTGTGTGATAATGGCACAAATGACATGGCTTTCAGACAAGTCAAAGATGGGATGGTGTAGCTCTTCCACCAGGAATTCAAATCTGGATTCATGTGTCTCCAACTGAAGAAGTGAAGCTAATGTGGCCATGGCATCTGCAGCTTTGTTCTTTGTCCTAGGGATTTGTTGAAACGTCACAAAGGTGAAATAACGTCTCAAAGAATCAACCATCTTTTTATAGGGTATCAATTTGTCATCCTTGGTTTAATACTCTTCATTGACTTGGTTGATGATTAACTGGGAATCCCCAAAGACATGTAACTCTGTGATGTTCCATTCTATAGCCATTCTCAAGCCATTAGTTAAAGCTTCATATTCTGCAATATTATTGGTACATGGGAATAAAAGTTTATAAGACTTTGGAATATTGTACCCATGTGGAGAAATAAATAACACTCCAGCACCTGATCCATTTTGCATGCGGGAGCCATCAAAGAACATTGTCCAAGTGCGAGTAGTTGTATACAAGATGTGTTCATCTGGGAATTCCACTTGGACTGGCATACTATCCTGAACTGGGAAATCAGCTAATTGGTCAGCAATAGCTTGTCCTTTTATTGCCTTCCTTTCAACGTACTCTATGTCAAATTCAGTTAGGACCATCATCCATTTAGCGAGTCTACCCATGAGGGCAGCCTTACTAAGCAAGTATTTAAGAGGATCAATTTTGGCAACCAAATGTATGGTATGAGCAAGCATATAGTGGCGCAACTTTTGAGAAGCAAACACTACCGCCAGACAAGACTTCTCAATATTATTGTAATTGATCTCATAGGAGACTAGAGTACGGCTGATATAATATATGGCCCATTCTTTCCCAGTATCATCTGATTGAGCCAACAATTCCCCCAGGGAACTGTCTGTAGCTAAAATATATAGGATCAATGGTTTCCCTGGAATAGGAGGCATGAGAATCAGAGGATTAGTCAAGTATTGTTTGATCTGATCGAGGCTCTTTTGACAATCCTCATTCCAAACACAAGAAGCACCCTTATGCAATGTCTTGTTGAAGGGTTGTGCTCTATCTACAAGCTGAGAGATAAACCTCCTAATTGATTGAAGATGTCCCTGAAGACTTCTCATTTGGCTGATATTTCGAGGAGGTGGCATATCTAGGATTGCTTGGACCTTTTCGGGATCAACCTCGATACCTTTTGCTAATATTATGAATCCTAAAAGTTTGCCTGAGGTGACGCCAAATGCGCACTTCTTTGGATTCAATCTGAGTTGAAACTGTTCCATTCAATCTAGAATTACTTCCAGATCATCGAGGTGTGTGTCCCATTTTCTTGATTTTGCCAGGGTATCATCCACATAATCTTCCATATTTTTGTGCATCATATCGTGAAAGATAGTGGTCATAGCTCTTTGGTAGGTTGCTCCCGCATTCTTTAATCCAAATGGCATGATGTTCCAGCAATAGGTTCCCCATGCACATGTGAATGCTATTTTCTCTTGGTCTTCAGGAGCTATTTTGATTTGATTATACCTCGAGAAACCATCCATTAGAGAGTATATGTCATAGCCCGCTGTCATGTCCACTATCATGTCAATGTTTGGAAGTGGAAAATCATCCTTTGGGCATGCTTTGTTTAAATCTCTAAAATCTGTGCAGACACGAATGGACCCATCATGTTTGGAGATAGGTACTATGTTTGAGATCCATTCTGCATAATCGATGGCTCTAATAAATCTAGCTCTCAAAAGTTTTTCTAATTCCCCTTTGACAAGGAGAGCTACATGGGGATGCATTTTTCTAAGTCTCTGTTTCACTGGCTTGACTCCTGGAGCTATGGATAAGTGATGCATGAGAAGATTTGTGTCAAGCCCTGGCATGTCTAAATAGGTCCATGCAAAATTGACTTTCTTTTTTTGTAAAAATTGTACATATGCCTTGGTCTCTTCTTCTGATAAAGACTGAGCAAGATGGACTATTTGAAGATTTTCTTCTATGTTCAAATTGACTGGCTTTGTTGGCTCAATCAATACTGATGATCTATCTTGGAAATAACTCGGCAAGTTATTAAGTACCCCATCCTTAGGTGCCTCAAAGAGGTTTTCACCTTCGGATGCGTCATTTCTTTTTACTATTTTTAGTTCTGACACCGCCACAAAGTGGTTTTTGCCATCAGACCTATTTTTCTTTTTCTCTTTTATTTTGAGACTGAGGTACTTAATATCAGGCTCTATCATGCTGGTTGTTGGTTCATTGGTGGAAGAAGCCACGGGTTCAAGAGCATTCAGATAGCAGGCAATTTTGTAATCATTCTGAAAGGTGAGGAATGTGGGCTCTTGATGGCACTGAGACCAGTCAATTAGGTCAAAGTGAACAAGGGGTAGGTCAATGACTGGTTCAATGTTGTTTATGCGAAAAGTGTCATCTCTGGTGACCATATAATCGGAGTTCATCAAGTCTTCTCCTAAGATACCTAAATTAGGACATCCTACCAAATGAAGCATCATCCACTAAGGCAATTTGAGGAGTATAATCCTCTAGCCCTACACTAAGCTTGTTAGTCGCATCGGGTTGGGTACTATAAGCATGGACAATATCTATGTCCAAATCAACTGTCGCATCTGAAAGTGAGTCCCATTCATATTCATGGGAATCTGTGTCTGAGTCATCGTTTGGGCCTCGTGATATAGAAGCCTCCAGGTTAGGAAGGGTTTCCCCCTCTCTAGTGCTAGTATTGGTACTATCCGTCGCAGCTAGGATAGTAACACTTTCCTTTGTCGATCTAGTAGTCATACAGGCACTATCCGTCGCAGCTGGGATAGTAGGGCTGTCAAGTATCAAATCTGTGGAATCTCCCCAAAGGAGATTCATTGAGGGCACCCAATCATCAGACACATCTTGTTGATTGGAAAGATCAGGCGTATAATCTAAGTCACTGTCACTGTCCGTCGTAGCTGGGACAAGGACACCTTTCTTCTTCTTATTCTCAAAACCTAAGCCAACTGTGGACTTATTCTTTCGTCCAAAAAGAGCATGATCAAGAGGCTCAGCTTTAGCATCCAGTCTATGACTAAGGGGACCATATCCTAGATATCCCATATTTTTAACCATTGTGTACCCTTTCCCATAAGCTTCAGGTGGAGGAGCAAAATTCTCATTGTGTTTGTATTTCTCCTCATGATAGATCCAGTCCCTTACAGCAACTTCCTCTTTCTCTTCCTGAATGGGGACCGAAGACTCAACAAATTTCTCAAATAATGTCATTGCTGATGACGAAGGCTTCACATTTGGGGATGGCCTCCTATAAGACCTAGGAGAGATTGGCATGTTTGTAAAAGAATCAATTTTATAATCTCCCATCCCAAGATCTATGGTCTCGAACTTCTGCTTGCGTTGCTCAAGTGAACTACTAGGACTGTCAGCTTCCCTATTCAAAGGTACATGTGATCCCGTAGAAATGTTATTAATTGATAAAGCACTATCTCCAGGGATGCAAATTTCTACACCGTTATGGGGAAACTTAACACACTGGTGATATGTTGATGGGACTGCTTGCATTTCATGAATCCATGGCCTACCTATCAAAATGGTGTAGGCTAGAGGTCCAACATCAACAATTTGAAATAATATATCTTTTTCTACTGGACCAATGCGAATAGGCAAAACAACCAATCCTTTAGAACTTCTTTCTGCTTCATCATATGCTTTGATTGTGATCCTTTTTCTTGTGTCAATGACGTTCTCAGAATATCCTAGAGCTAGCAACAAACTCAGGGTACAAATATTGAGCCCCGCACCCCCATCTATCAGTACACGCCTAACATGGGTTTTATGAATCATGACTTCGATGTGTAAGGCCAAGTTATGTGGGTGACTGATGGATTTGTCATCTTCTTCGGAGAAGGTGAGGTAATGAGGGCTAGCCAAATGGTTGACCATGTTCTGGAATTGGTCAATATCTAAGTTGTTAGGGACACTAGCTGCTCGCAAAGCATCTTCAAGGACGCGCTTGTGCTTAGGAGACAATTCTAAAAGCTCAAAAATGGATATCTGCGCGGGTGTACGTTGTAGCTGGTCAATAAGATTATAATTGGAATCAGGACCAACGACAGATTTGGGAGGAGCACCTTTGGACATGGGCTGCTTAGACTTGCTAGTGCTAGGACCTCTAATGATAATGGGCACTTGGGCCTGCCCCCTAGTGACAGCATTGAGGGACTGGGGTGTTCTTTGTGAGTGAGGACCTCTTATCACCACAGCGGGTCGTTCATCAGTCATAGGAGTTGAGTCCACATTATATCCATAGTGATCTTTCCCTCTCATCATGTTGAAACTATCATCCACAACTTCAAGCATGTTAATGATGTTCTCCGCGTTTGTGTAGGTGTAGTTGATAGCCGCCTTGCCATTCTTAGAATTCTCTCCTTTCTCATATTTAGGCAAGGGCTCTTTAAAGGCTTTATGATCTGCATTAGTGGTTAACCCATCCACTTGTAATTGTCCTTTCTCAATAAGGTCTTGGACAAGATGCTTGAGTTTAAAACAATTTTCTATGTCATGTCCAATCCCATTATGAAAAATGCAAAAAGCCTTCGCATCCCACCAATGAGGTAAAGGATCCGGTATACGATGTTTTGTAGGATCCTGTGGGTGTGCCAAATTATGAGAAACTAATGTCTTGAAAACATCTGCATAAGATTCTCCCAATTCAGTAAATTGTCTTTTCACCGTTTTAGACCTCCTTTGATACTTAGGTTTATCTTGTTGTGTTGAAGACGTTTGCAGCTTCATAGCTTGAACTGCATGAGAGAGGTTAAGAACTCCTTCATTTTTTACTTGAGATGAGTCAACAACTCCATCGTTGACCACGTGCTTGTTTTTGTTCCAATAGGAGTTCTTTTTGTTCTTGTTACCATTAGTATTGTTATTTTGGCTATTGTTGTTATTTGTTGGTTTAGCCAAAATTCCTCGTTCTTTCAGGACATCCTCAATGCGACATGCCACCTCTACCATAGTATCAAAGGAATTAAATGGGATTTTCTTGACTTCATATCTTAGTTCGGGTATTAGATTGCTCACAATGATATCAATTCTCTCCTCTTCAGGAATTGTCCTTGGGTATTTTGAACACAATCGTCTCCATCGTTGTAAAAATGTGACAAAATATTCCCCTTGATTTTGCTTGAGTTTGCACAAATCAAGCATTGTGACCGACCTCGATAGGTTGTAAGCAAAATGTTGAACAAACCTTTGGACAAGTTCTTTAAATGTCTTTACTGGAGGGGAAAAGTTGGTGAACCACTCCATGGCTTGAACTTTTAAACTCCTTGGGAATAATCTCATCAAGTAGGAGTCTTCATGGTGAAAGGAAAAGCTCATTATGTAGAATTGTCGAACATGGTCGTGAGGGTCACCAGTGCCATCATATTTGTCATATGTTGGGAACTCAACTTTCTTAGGGAATTCTACCATCACCACACTTTTGTCAATGGGGTTAGGACATATGGAGTCCAAATGAAACATGCTCTTGGGAGCCTTCATCCTGTCGATATCCTTTTGCATTTGTAAGATCACCTCATCAGTTGAAGGGTTCTGTTTCTTGATCTTTTGGTGAACATCAAAATTATATGGAACTTTAGTGCCTTTGTTAATAAGACTTTCCAAGAATTGGTCTTTGTTTTGTTCCACATATTGCTCCACATATGCTTGAAAGGATGGTTCTTGTTGCATAGTCATGAAATCCATATGATCAAATTTAGCATAACTTCCTCCATGTTGTGAGCCATGATGTGCTCATTAGGAGGGTTGCTTTGAATATCTATGAGACGACTGTCTCCTATGATGGTCATATCTTGAAGCCCTTCTTCCTCTAGGACTTGGGGATCGTGAGGGTGTCCTTGATCTTCTTCTAGGGCTAGGGGAAGGGGTAGATGGGGGTGAGTTGGTCCCACTATTGGCTCCCCTCCCATTGAATCGGCTTTGGAGTTGTTGTGCATAGAGTCTATCTTCTTCTTCTTGGGTGACTCTTTTCTGTATATCCAACAATGCACGTTCCTCTTCCTCTAGTTGTCTGAATTTTTCCTTTTTAGCAGCCTGTTCATCTAAGTAGGCTTGCTTCTCTCTCTCAATGCTTCTCAATCTTGTATTTTCATATCGAGAGGTGTCTTTAAGTGGAGAGGATTGTCTCGAATGCCTTATAGCATTAGCTGCGTTTATGTGGTGATCACTAGATTCGTTGTTCTGGTCTTCATGTTGTGACCCTGAATCTGAGTGAGCTTGCTTATGATGTCTCTCAGCTCGTTGGTGAGCATCAAAATACCTCGCATTGTTGGGAGGTGACCCGGGTGGACTAGCATGAGAAGAACCACCATACTCTCTTCTGTGTCATTGGAAGATATCCTCAAGAGTTTGATTCATGGCTTCTCTTTGTTGTCGAGTAAAAGTGTAACTCATGTCCATGCTTGATGAAAGTGGTATGAAAGAGGTGCTCACTTCACTAGGATTAGCTCCCGGATTAAAACAAACCTTAGATTCACTCTTAGGAGATTGATCAAAAAGGGGACCTTTTCCCTTAGGTTGTCGACGAGTCTTGACAGGTGGTAACTGGCTAAAGGCAACAGGGGGTCGCTTCCCTTGATTGACTTGATACCTTGTTGTAACTGACATGAAAGAAAGATACTCTCAATGAAAAGGTGACCTCTCAAAGTGTCAACGCCAAACTAGGATAATCAAAGTCCTCTATTGTCCAAAAAAAAGAAACGAGAAGATAAAAAAGGGCTTTACCAACACTGTCAAAGAGGTGCTTCAAATCAAAGGGTGACTACCCTTGCACTTTTGAATCAGGAGGTTGGGCTAGGCCAAAAGATAATTGAAATTAAGATGAAAATTATTTGGACAATAAGAGTACTAAAATTTTCCAAAAATGTAGCTAACAATCTTAGAGATGAACCTTGGCACCAAGAATGACCTTCTAACTTGGCAATTATTTCAAAGTGATTTCATAAATCAAATGACGCTATCCCAGAGGACTAAAACCAAAAATTTAGAGTCAAGACAAGCCTCAAACATCGGGGCAAGAAGCCTACTCTAAGACCTAGCCTGATTAACAGCAACTGAAACTAACCAAAATTTAAGCACGGCAGAAATAAACCAGGCGATATACTCCAGGCTACTGGGGCGATAAACCTATAACCGTGTGATACTTCGCTCGAAGCCAGGTGATATACCTCAACACTGGCAGGCGATATACTCCAGGCGGATCAGGCGATAGTCCGTCAGGGGTGAACTATCGCGCGATATTTCTCTTCAAAGCAGGCGATATTTCTAGAAAGCGCGAAGTATCGCGTGATACTTCACTTTACAGTGTGCGATACTATTGTAGATTTGTTTAACTCTTGACCAGAATTGTGTAAAATTTGCATTTTTGGGTCTGTTTGGTCAAAATTTTCAGTCTGAGGGTTGATGTTTTCGATTCCAGTCACAATATCAACAAAATTTTGGCCGGTTTGCAAATAGTAAGGGATCAAAACATGGTCTCAAACACTTGAAACAAAGGCAAAAGCAACCTTGCCAAGACAAACACTTGTGATATCAGAATTGAAAAAAAAGCACCCTATGAATGCTACCGATTATTTGTATGTAAGAACGTTTGCACTGGTATCACACAACTGAAGACAATTCAAACAAATCTATCCTAAAAAGTCAAGGCTCAATACTTACCAACTTAGCCCACAACTTGATGCCCCCTCGCCTCACACCAAGTGGTTACCCACAAGAGATGTTGGCTTTGTCATGAAAATGTCAAATGACACAACCAAAGGGACACATATGGTGAGTGTCTTGGGGTGATCTGAGTAAGTCCACTTGGATCAATCCTTGCACTAAGAAGATAAGCAGCTAAAATAAGGTGGCTTTTATCTAATGGTTCTTAATAAGGATTTCCGTTCACAACACCCCTCTTGCTCCTCATAAAGGACTAGGACCTTGCGGCCTCAAGAGTACCTTAAGCATTCTTGTTCAATGTTTTTCCCATGGTTGCAATCCCATGAGCTACTCACATCAAACGAAGACAATGTTATGTCTATCAAGGTTTTTGGTGTCCTTGATAGCCTTGAGATTATAGTGAGTTGGAATCACTTGCCACCAAGGAAAATGATGACAGGGTTGTCCCCACTTGAGTTGTTCCTCTTGATTGCTCAAGAGCAGGCCCGCTAAAGGATCTTAAACTAAACAAAGAATAGATTAACTTTTGAGGTTCAAGGTTTTTGGTTCACCACAAGGGTGAAGAGCATACTCCCCTATCTCAAGAATCTCTCCCAAACACACCAAGCAAAGAGGTTCAATTACTCCCTTGCTTCCAAAACCTTAAGATGGGTCAAGATTTTCTGGTTCACCTAAAGGTGAAGAGCATACTTCTCCTACCACCTCAAGATCCCTTTCACAAGGTATTAAGATTCCTACTACAATTAGTGAATGCCACACTTGAAAAGAAAGCAAACAAACAAGCAAGAATTTTTATTTTTATTTTTATGCTTGGGTAGCCCTGCAAAAACTGTTAGTAGCCCTCTTTGACATGCATTTTTAGCAATTTTCAAGCAATGATGAGCACCTACAAACACAACTTGTTAGACCCACAAGGTTAGCAAAATCAAAATCTAAATGCAAATATGCAATAATCTGATAGATTTAAGCTAGAAGATGCAGGTTAGACCTATCTAAACACAGAAAAATAAAATAGCAAACTAAAATGATCAAGTTCGGATGAGAAAATTGGAAATGCAAGTCTCTGCCAGATCAGGCGATATTTCTCAGACTTCACCAGTATCGCGCGACACAGTTTCCTATAGTCGCGCGATATTTCTCAGTTTGGGCGATACTTCTCACTATGGGCGAGCGATACTTCGCCCGATAACAGGCGATATTTCTCAGTACTGGCGGGCAATTCTTCTTTCGCGCGAAGTGTCGCACCGCTATACACAGGTATATCACGCGATATTTCTGAGAAGTATCGCGCGATACTCTGAGATAAAAAATCAGAGACTGAAAACCAAGCCGAAAATTGACAAAAAATTTGACGAAAAATGCAGAATTAAAGGGACAAAGCTAATCTACTCTGCCCCACGGTGGGTGCCAGAAATGTACACACTAAAATGGTGCACTTCTATGAACCATTACATGCAAGGTTGCTCAAGAATGAGGCCTCACAAAGCGGCTCATAGCTCTTTATGCATGGAGTTACAAGGGACTATGAAGTATTTGCTCTCAGCTAGAGCTATAAGCTTGTGACCTTGCTAATCAACCACACAATGAGAGATTCAAGTGAAGACAAGGGCAACAATGCCAATATCTCTAAGAATCACTATGAAAATGCAAATGCAAGCTATATGATGATGCAATCTAAACTATGAAAGGAAAGTACAAACAAAGCTTTGAAAGGAAAGAACAAGTATTCCCAAGCCTTCCTAATTAGACTATGTGAGCTTATTCTATTGCATAAAAGGAAACTAAGCTAACAATGCCATTATCATGCAACTATGAAAGAAATATGCAACTACAATGAAATGTAACAAGTCTTCAATGTCCTCAAACTCCAAATGCACCTAAAACCTGCAGCATAACATTAGCATAAAACAAGTGGATATAAATGAAGGAGAGAGCTCTCCTTTTATAAGAAATGAGGTGAAATGGACCATAGAGATTAAGAGGCAAAAAGTCTTAATCAGCGGTGGGGCTTGAAAGAGGAGCAATCCATGTGCACAAGCATCCTCCAATGAGAGTGAAGTGTTGACTTTTGAGCCTCATGTGAGACAAAAAGTGCTTTTTTCCTTTTTATAAAATAGGAATAATGTTTTATTTGTGCAACTTAGGATAAGAGGAAAATGTGGGCTTTTTATTTAATCAAAAGAGGGGGAAATATTCATTTTAAATAAATAAAGACTTAGGATAAATGGTTAGCCCATAGGATAAAAATCTAATATATGATCGAAATTAAGACTTGATCAAGAAATTAATATTGTTGAAAATATTGATTATTGATAAAAATGATTCAGGGTTGATAAATCAAATAAATGGGGCCCAAAGTCTAGGCGACCATTTTAGGGTGCATACACATCATATATCATCAAACGAATGAGTCTCAAAGGATCCAATACATCAATGTATATCCAGATACAATATCATGAAAGTGGTACATCAAAAGTTTCAATCAATCAAAAAACATGAAATGTGCAATAGAGGACATCTTGAATCAATCAATCAATCATGATCCTGTAGCACCAGAACCACCTGGATCTCTATCATCCTGTGGAGGAGCCTGAGAAGTGCTCGCTCCACTCAGTCTGTAAATAATCACAGCTAAAATAAACTGCTGCATCAAGGTAGCAACCTGATCTAAACACCCCACAATAGTAGATATCTTTGTCCTCATAGACTGCATATCTCAGGCTAAAGCACCAATAGTGGGAGCATCCTGTGGATCTTGTCCATGATCTTGTGGCTGATGAGCTGGCTACAGAATTTGCTATGCTGGAACCTATTGTGCCTGATCCTGTTGAGCATCATCATCCTGATGTGCCAGGGCAACTCTCTGTAACTGCTCTGATGGATCTAAACCCCCAGGAACCTGTCTAGCAGCCTCAACATGAGCCTATCTTTGAGCTCGCTGCTGCCAATGAACTCTATCCTGTCTAACCGCTACTCTAGGATGAACTATTTGGACTACATCAACATGCCTATCTCTGGCTCTATCCCAATCATGTCCATCCCTCACCCGTCCTCTACCAGAAATAATAGGAGGATCTCTATGTTCTCTACGCCTTTGATGTCTACCACCACCACGCCCATCATCACCACCACCGCCACCACCATGTCGATCAAGAATAAGCTCCTCTAGATCTATGAAATGAATAAACCTATTTTGAGACCACCAGTCTCGATACTCATGGGACATCCCAGCATCTCACATACCTGTCAACATCTCCCATCTGCAGAAAGGCATAGCAGCAATCTGAGCCAAGGCAAACTGGTAATCAATACAAGGGCCCCATAAATATCTTTCAACCTGAACTCGTGCATATAATGCATTGCCCAGAGGCATATCTTGTATCCTACCATACTATCTGGAAACTCAACCAAAACAAACCGCTTAATAACAGTATCAGATCGACCAATCATCCAACAAGGGCTAAACATATATGGCAAATCATCATCATCCTCCCGCTAGAAATCACAGTCAAGGTAGGGATGCCATGTAACCTGATCAAGATCATCTATCTGACGTCTCCAATAATCCAGATGACCTAAATGATGCTGAATCACCATACCAGTATATAGAAAGGCATAAGGATATCCACACGGCTGTCTCCTATCAAAAATAGGCCTGGTAATAGGAAGATGCTCCCAAATCCATAAATGGAGAATAATAGCACCAATAGATAAGGAAGAACTCTCTCTGTACACCACCTCATGAAGATCTTGATATAACTGAGCTAGTACGCAAGAACCCCAATCAAAACATCGAGGTTGTGTTAGTAAATCCTCTAAAATCCTACCCCAACCAACAGAAAAACCATGACCTCGTCGGTTAGGAAGAAGACGACCACCAATCAATGCACCAAGAACTATAGGCAATGTAGGGAAAGAAGCAAACTATGGCCATGTGATCGTATCATCATCAATCAAATTGTCCCCGAACACTCGTTGGTAAATAGTAGAATCATACACAGAGTCATAATAAACAATCTCTCCTCAACAGGGAATCCATAGCAAATGATACATGTCCTCAGGTGTGATCGTCATCTCACCATGAGGAAGATGGAAAGTATTATGGTCGAAGTGCCAACGCTCTGCCACAACTGTTAATAACCCACGGTTCAACTGAAACTGGGGAAGATTGAGAAGGAACCTCAAACCACAAAGCTCTATAACATGGTACTCAGTCGTAGTCAATGTCTATCCAAGGTCAATAACCCATGATGGAACTGATCGAATATATAACACAGGGAAGTCAACCTGTTTGGCAAAGAACAAATGAATCATATCAGCATATTATATCAAAGAACATCTAAAGTCGATCAAGTTATTTTAAAATCCATTTGCTCATCATGAGCGCATCAAAACTCCTAACTCTATATCTGGAGGAAGGAAAATCTTTGTTTTATATCTCTAGATCTTGAGAGTAAAATATTAGACCATCACCCTATCATAACAGATTGACAAATCAACCTTGTTGGTATTACTATACTGATTTCTAATCAATTGTTTAGTTCAAATGTAACTAACCTAATCATATCATCCTAATCAATCATCTTGACGTACTAAATATTTCAAAAATAGAAAAATTAAAATAGAAAATAGTCAAGTACAAGTGAAAATTATGAGAAAAATGTTGCAGGCGTGATTTTATTCATCGCAGGCGACATTTCCTTAAGTGACACACAATTTTTGACAAGCAACATTACTTTTGTCTCAGGCGACAAATTTTTCATAGGCGACACTGAATTGACTTACGCGACACTAAAAATTTCCTAGGCGACATTGAATTGCTAGGGTTTCATAGGCGTAAAAACTTAAAGAATCTGGTTTTTAAAACCTAAGGCTACGCGTGAATCATTTAACCTTAAGCAACAATGAAAAGTTGATAAGTGACATTGAAATACTCGTAAGCAATACTAAAAACTGCGGATGCGGCATTTAACAGTGTTAGGCGACATTGAAATTTGCATAGGTGTGAATTAAATATTTCAAAGTAGCGATGAAATTGGGAAATACAATAAATGCTAATTAATGAGCAATAAATGCAATACGGAGGGTTGAAAAGTACATACCGGAGGTCCATAGTCAAGTGGCCTCGCATATCTCTGACAACACTCAAATCGATGCTCTCGAATAGGCACAACCATCTCAAAAATCCAAGTAGAACCATAACAAAATTACAGAAGTCAAAAGTGAAAATGAATAGTAAATCTAGGTTTTTCAACCTATTTAAGCTAAATTTGACCTAATTTTGAGGTAAGAAATGACTTTGACCTATATGAATCTATTGCATTTACCGGGACAAATTGAGAAGCGTGGTGTATCATAAAGTGTTTTTCAGAAATGAAAACATATCAATCAAACATTTAAACCTATCCATCGAAAACAACAATATGTTTCATTTTTGAGGGGCCATACCATCAGATAATCAGATCAACATCATCAGTAACATCAACGGAAATCAGAGACCGATCATCAAATCAAATCAAAAGTTGTTATCAAAATTTTTTTCGTAATCAAATGAAAGGGGCATTATATCAATCATTAAATCAAACATCATATCAGGATCAATCGACAAATCAATCAAGTACCATATCAAGAATGATCATCAGAGAATCACATCAATCAGGAGAGTTTCATATCAATCATATCTGCATCAACCTCATATCGAAAAATCAGAGGATCAACCATCGAAAGACATTAAAAATGAACATCAAAGATCGACCATCAATGAATCAGGACCTATCATCGAGCAAGATCAGAGTATTCTTTGAATCGACATGCTTCGCACGTCAACTCAAAGAGGGGCATTTGTAATCACCTAAAAATGGACAAAGATAATTTAATGATAATTCAAAGAAAATTAAGTCAAATCAAAGCAAATCAAGGACACAATTGAATCAATTGAATCACAATGCACAATTAGCCAATCAAAATTAAAATCAAGTCTTAATCCAATATCAATAAAAATTGAGAGCATTTTAATCAAGTGTAATCAAATCAAAATACAATTAATTCAATTAATTGTATAGTTTTGGATTAAATTAAATTCAACCCATTCAAGGGGTACATGGCTAAAATAAATCAATTAAATCAATTAATAAAAATCAATTACTCTCAACAAACCAAAAGGAGAGGAAAATCAATCAACCAATGAAATTTGAGGAAAGGCATTCACATGGATCAAGCCCAATTGAATCTCATTCACTCAAAGTGAAAAGAATCTCAACCATCCATCTTGTCTACTTGTCCCAAGCTTTGAGGACACAAACTTTTCTTTGTCTTCAAAGGGTGGAACCAAAGACTTAACCCCAACTCAACCATGATCAAACACAACTACACCCCCTACCATTGGAAAATCTATAAAAGGAAGGCCAAAATCCTTCATAATTCATCAACCACCTATCTAAGAATTGCATCAAACCTCTTGCAATTTGAATTTAGAAAAGCATTTGAGAGCAATTTTAGCATTTATCTTGATAATTGTTATCTTTAGCATTGTTTTATCTTCATCATTCTCATTCTAGGACTGTCATTAGTGGGAGCTTGCTGAGAGCTCACTCATTAACATCTTAGTTAGAGAGCCATAGGATGCTCAATTAATCATTGATTTTATTAAATAGTTGCTCAATTATGGTTGTATTTAGTTATTATTTTACTTATTGTTGATGATTAACACTAATTCTATGAAGATACATTTATTTGTATACAATCATGTCTCTTGTGGTTTGAATGATGTTGTGATTTGAGTTGTTTTTCTTGTATTGTCACCTTGTTATGGTTAGATGTGTACTCTTGGTGATTATAATGCCTAATTTCATGTGGTCAAATTATCTTATGGATATGGATTAATGTTCCTTTACTATGTATGTGTTGGTATTAAGGAACACTAAGAGGGGGGGTGAATCGGTGTTTGGTAATTTTTAATTTTTTTAAGAAAATCATTAAACCATAAACCACTTGCAATAAGAAGTAAAGTGCAAAAGCAATTAACAAGCATCCACAACACCATAACACAACTTACACGTTGGAAGATTCTGATCTTCAACATAGTGACTACACCAAGCCAAACATCTCACTGAACATCACAGGATCACTATCTCAAATAGTAGAAATATGTTGACATCAATGACAAAACATCAATGGCTATACATATATGCATAATATTCCAACAATCTCCCCCTTTGTAATTTGTGGAAACATATGATGTGAAAAATAATTAATGTACAAAGAAATCAAATTAATAGTACTACCAACAATATCCATAACTCTCATACTAAATTTATCCTCGTAAAATCTTGCATTATTTTCAGAGTCTCTCAACAATTATCTCTCCCAATACTAAAACTTTTTCTTCCTTTGTTATTCACATAAATATCTCTCTCCCTTTGACATCAATGGAAAAGGCACATATATGCACTTGACCATAGAAGCCTTTGTCTTTGAATGTAACACTGGATTCTTATAAATATTAAAATCACTTGAATTATCATAGTAAATAGCAATAGGCTCATCATACTCAACTCTGATATCCTACATCATTTTCTTCATCCATATCACATGTGTACAATTAATAGTAGCAGCAACATATTCTACCTTTGCAACTAGATTGTGAAATATAATTTTACTTTTTGCTCTGCCATGAAACCAATCTCTTTCCCAAGAAACATGGTGCAGGGGCACCTAGAACAGGGCCCTCACCAGTGCTTTAAGTTTTTTTTTACGATGCTCTTGATGAGCTATGTAATTAGAATAAAGGTCTGAGGACCTCTTTTGTATTTGGCAAAGTTAAGTTGGGGTTTAGAAGGTCTTTGGAGTTGATAGGCACCTTGGAAGATCAGGGTCCTTAGCAAAAGTTAGTAGTCCAATTTGGATTTTTAAAGTTGTTTTGAAGTGGAATCAAAGATTAGGTCTTTAGATCACCACTAAGAGGGGTCATAATCCTTAGAAGGCTTCAAATAGGTTTATAAAGCAAGAAAATTACAAAATACCAAAAGTTGCAAAAGTTGCAAAGTGCAACTTTGCAACTTTTGAAAAGTTGCTTGACAACATTTCTCAAAATGTCCTAAAATGGTGGAGACTCCCTCTAATGTGATGAGAACCCTAAATGTACTAGGGAAAGGCCTAAGAAGATGATATATGAAAGGAGAAACCCTAATTTTTCTAGTACAGTGTGTCAGAGTACGAATAGAGTGACTGGTGTAACTGTTCTGTACATGGAAAAGACAACAATGAATGAAATGAAGAGTTTTGTGTGCCATTTTTTATCTATTATTGTTTAGCATTGTAATTAGACTTGTTTGTGGTAGATTTTCTTCATTAATTATTGTGTAACTAGGTTTCTTTTATCAAATTTTTAGTTAGTTTGTGTGTGCTTGTCTACTGTCCTGAACCAGACAGTTGAACTTGTAAGCCATGAAGCTCACTATCCCACTGTAGAATCAGTACAGCCATTTGGGGATAGTGAGTGGGTTCAATGTATGATATGTGTGTAGGAGGAGGGCCCTTCAAAACAAGAGGAAGAAATTATAAGCTCTTGCCCTAGGTGAGCATAAGCCATCCCAGGTAGGGAAGTTGACTGTTGCAGAGCTTGTAAATGGCAGGGTTGTGAAGATGATGAAGCAAGAAGGTATGGAATAGTTTGGGGAGTGAGTGAAGACCCCTTGATGAGAAGGAAAATATTGTGCCAATCCTACAAGGCACCAAACTAATCCAAGGAGCAGATAGACCTAGAAGAGGCCTAGAAACCCTCCAAACCCTCAGTTTGTGTAAAGGTACAATACGGCTGCTCAGAGACCCAAAACATAGAAAATCTCTAAGGTTGCACTGAATAAGTGATAATCTCTTAAGGAAGCTTGTGGATATCAATGGAGGAAACTAGGGTAAAATCCTGATTTCTCGGAGTAGGAGGGCTAATTGGGGCTCCATCCTTGCAGCCCTACTTTGGTGGAAAAATGAGGAATCGGTAGAGAGGCTTAGTGTTTGGAGTTGTTCTAAGCTTGGAATCAGTCAATTTGGGAGGTTATGAAACATCTTCATGACCCTGCAAGGTCAGAGCAAGGATTAGTGAAGAAAAACCTTAGGGAAACTTGAGAAGCTTGAGTGTTCCTTATCCAGCAAGAGAGCCTAGCAATTTGGTAAGAAGAAGTTTTGATCAAGATAGAAGAGTGGGGTTTAGGATCAGGGGATCTAAGCTTGGAAGAGATCCTAGAGATCCATTTGGTGTACTAACAAAACACCTAGAGTCTTAAGCATAGATAAAGTATCATGAACCTATGATTGGTTCATCCCTTCTCCCTATCAAAACATGCACCACCACTTGTACTCTTCCTATCATCCACATTACCTTTGTTAAAACCAAGTTTCAAAAAATCCTTATCCAATCATGCATATGATACTCTAAGGGCTTGCTTAAATCCATACAAAGCTTTCTTCTACTGGAAAACCATATTTCTTTGATCAGTCAATGGAAATTCATCAAGCTACTCAACAAGTTCCTTTCTTTTATCCATAGATTTATTCAATTTTCCTTTCAATGTCTCAATGAAACTTTCATCTTCCTTAAGTATCTTCTTTAATTCCATGACTTGATCATTAGATTGATCAAGATCTTCATGTGCAACAAGGAGCTAATTGTGAACACTAATTGACCCCACTGAATCACCCATCAGGATCTTCCTCAAGCTGCTAGACTTCATCCAAGGTACAAAGCTCTAATACCAATTGTTGGTATTAAGGAACACCAAGAGAGGGATGAATCAATGTTCAACAATTTTTAAATTTGTTAAGAAGACTCTTAAACCATAAACTACTTGTAATAAGAAGTAAAGTGCAGAAGCAAATAACAAGCATCCACAATACCATAACACAACTTACACATCCATAAATTCTAATCTTCAACATAGTGACTACATTGAACCAAACATCTCATTGAACATCATAGGAACACTGTCTCAAATCGTAGAAATATGTTGACATCAATGACAAAACATCAATGTTCACACATATATGCATAATATTCTAATAGTATGTGTATACTTTGTATGATTATTTTGCTTGTGTGGTATGGGCCATATGGCTATCTTCATGAGGACAATGGGAGATGGCCTAAGGTTTCCTCATGGTTGGATTGTGTAAACAACTATCATTAGGGACTAGGGTATAGGTGTTGAGTGGTCCCAATTTATATGCAGACTCTCTTTTGACTATGGCATTATTTGGTTGCAATCATGTACTTGCAATGTATTCAGGATGAATGTATACTCATGTGATAATTTTGTATTCCTTGAAATGGAAAAATTATTCCATCATGATTAGCATGCAAAGTAGATTTATTTATATTGTTTATTAAGAGATCTTGATATTTGATTGATGTATCTGATAGACTCCAAGTTTCCATATTATATATTCCTTCTCTCTTGACCTTACAATGCTATTGATGATGCATTCTTGGAACTTGTGTAGTAGGTTTGGTTTGTACTCATAGAATTTTGATTTATGCTTCTTACCAGATAGATGAAATTGTAGTATGATTTCATTGGATACATTCATTTCCATAAAATGTCACTTGATGCACTAGCACTTATGTTAATGATGTACTCATCTAGATATGGTGAATGCAAATATAATTATAATGGTATATGCAATTGATCTTGAGATGTATTGATATTATCAAATGCATATGAATCTCTTTGTATGGTCCTTGTGTTGTCTTGTAAGGATAAACAATACAATGATAAGCTAGCCTAGTAGGAGTCCTAGGTTTAGGCATTTGGCCATAAATCGTGCTTCTTTTTCTACCACTAGTGCCTCTATCTCACTAAACTAAGGTTGTTTCAACCCTAAAAATCCACTAATTATTGATCTGCATATCCACTATCAATCATCATTAATCTTGCCAATGCTTCTACATTAGAATTTAAGGTAATCAATGCCTTTTCTTTCTCAATTGGTGTCTTCGCCTCTCTAGACTGAGACTCCTCAATCTTGCCAAGGAATTTACTAGCAATCAATGCCTACATGATGGGGATTGACATTTGCGTTAATCAACACTTGTGCCTTCTTTGGCACCTTTTCTAAACTAGTTTTGTTGGCTTTCTTACAGATTTTGGAATGTTCAATCTTGCATCTCCTACACTTCTAAGTTGATTCTTACTTCGATCAATGATTTATATATAGCCACTTATGCTAAAACCTCATGACTTGGATTTTTTTATCAATTGTCATTGGATCCTTGGATATTCTAATTGATATTACTTCTCTTAAGTATGTGTGAATGATGTGTTAACCTTATCATTGGTTTTGTTAAATTAAAGTTACATGATGTATTTTTAATTTATGAACATATTTTGTTTTGTCTAAGGGTTTCTTGGTGGGGTGTTATACACATTAGAACATATCATGAATTTAGAATAAAGAGAAAAATTATGGTCAACAAAAAGTATCCAAAAAAAGAAAAATTTATAGCCTTTCGAGTGCTTAAGATAACTTACACTCTAAAAGGTAAAGGAAGTTTAGACCAATTCCTTAATTACACCATACATGCATAAATGGATTGAAAGAATCATAATCTCAAGTCCAAGCATCTTGAGCTTTGGGAAAAAATAAATAATTATGCTTAAGAGAATTTTTTGTTCTCAAGAAAAGCACTAGGGAATAGGAATCCCTAAATGAATTAGCCTCGAGCCAAAAATAAGGCTTTTGAATAATTGCCAAATAAAATGAGCAATCTTGCATTCAAATATTATTGTCCAAATGGTGTAGAATCTTCACTATAGATAGAAACTATAAATTTCAATAGTCATTTATGGTTTACTATAAGCACTATCACAAGATGAGGCAATAATCAATAGTAGCCTCTGCAAGACATACGTTTCTAGAATGGTTTATTTGGGTACCTTTTCCAATACTTATACCATCGCTTACAATATCTACATCTAATTTTGTGAATCATGTCTACAAGAATAGCATAAAAAATAATATAAAATGTTTTATGATCCTAAGTGAATGAGTGAAATTGTTCTTTGGCCTTAGGCCATGTTAACAAATTTCTAGTCACTTCGGAGAAAATATCAAGGATACTTTTGATCCCCTTTATGAAAAGCCCCAATGCATGTGAAACAATGGGTTTTTAATACTAAGTAAAATTCTAGATTCGATTTAAGCTAAAAACACACACACAATCGAATCCAGAAATTTACTTAGTATTATTAATGGAAATTTACTTAGTATTATTAATGGATTGTGGAAATCTGATATTGTTAATGGGTTTTTACCAAGAGGACCATTCTCACACTATAATAAAAGAAACCACCAAATAACATGTTGATTCATGGAGATACTATTGTGAAAATTGTTAGTGTATAGGGTTTTATTTTCCTATATGGGTTATTTATTTTCCTATAGTCCTAGGTTTATCCTACACTTTAATTAAGCGTGTTTAGGTTAATAAAGCACATTTACTTAAGTTAATGGGTTTTGAGGTGTCGTACTCCTTCTTGGGAGTTACACTTTCTATTATTAGCACTACCTGGTGGTCACTCCTCATTAGTTGGAGTTGTCGCCTCCTCCCTCTGCTTGAGTCTATATGAACACATTACCTTGCTTGTATTTTCACATAGTTAGAGATAATAATCTGATGCTATTTTTCCTTGGAGCACCTCACATTAGTTTTCTTTCAATATCATTGCAATTTTGTTCATTTCATTTACATTTTATTTGATCTATCTCTTTCAATTCGATTATGGGTTGTAATCTGTTTCTTAAATTTTAACATGCTATCAGAGCATGGTTTGTAAGATTAGAGTATTTGTAGAGATCTTGTAAAATATTTTTGTTTATTCTCTTGCATTTTGCACAATCTAGAGAACTAGAAAAGGTTTATGAAGATACAATAATCTTTTTTTTCAAATATATTTTTTATGAGATTTGAGGGTTTCCTCTCATTGCAGAACAAGGGTTTCGAAGATCATAATTGTGAAAGGGCTTTCAAACGGTGTATTTTCAAGATAAAGTAACATTTCTACTATGTTTGGAAGGCCCAAAAACCCTCATTTCCATATACATTTTGAGCACATCAAACACCAAAGGCCTTGCATGTCATTTTTTTCTTGTTCGAGGTATTTTTTACACTAGGCCCACATATTTTGCAAGTGATAAAGAAAAATATCTTTCAAGTTTTGTTCACCACATAAAAATAGTATCTCGGTATTAGGTGTGTTTCATGTAGTCAAAAAATTGTGAGGAAATTGTATCAAAAAGATTCAATCGAACCCCTCGCCATTGTAATTTTTAATTTTGCGCCTGATTTTCAAATGACTCGTTCTCAATCATACAGGGGTATTTTTCAGTGCATTTTTTTTTTTTTTGGGGGGGGGGGGGGGGGGAATGGGGTATTTTTTCACACTCTTTGTAATGGTGGAATCATTTTTTTATTATAATTTCCCATGTTTCTATAAATTAAGTTTTCTCAACAAATCTAAAGGGCAATTCTCATTTTTTGAACTTCAAACAACTATAACTTTCACATATGATCTCGAATTAAGATCATTCTTTTTTTGAAAGTGGATATTTTTTCGAGAACAATATATTGGTGTTGGTTTGATGTTATTATTTTGAGATATTATTCATGCCTCCAATATTTGAGTCCATTTTTTGGACATTGTAAAACTCTAAAAAATAACTCCAACATTGTAAATTCACTAAACTATAAAGTGCCAATCTTGTAATATATAGGGGGTGGTCCCATGTGCTCTCTTTGATATTTTATCTCTCTTTCCCGCATAAATATAATGTACAAAATGGTGAGAAATTTTAAGATAGATCACTCACCAAATGTATGTGCTATATTTAGGAAGATCCAAGACCTTGAGATAAAGGAAACCCGATTAGCACAAGGTAAGGTGCCAATTTGTGATCTTCACAATGTAGGGTCTTGGGTTGTGATTTTCCTTTCCCTAAGAGGATTCATAAATGACATGTGAAAGAGGAATCTAATTTATGAAATTAAGTGCTATGAAATTACAAAGATGGAAATGTACTCACCTTGAAGGCTACAAGAGGATACAAGTTCATATCTGAAAACAGACTGTCAAACTGTATCAGAAACTAGAATAGAGATGGATCTAGAATCAAGAAGCTGGAAAATATAGATTGTGAAAATATGGTGGCCATAGGAATAGGTTAACTTTCTAGGTACAAGTCAACTTGGGTACAAATTGATCTTGACCTGTACCTTGACCCAAAAACTAAAACTGGGTTCTGCAAATCTGGAGTCTGTCTTCTCAGATCAATCACTAAAATAGTCAGTGCAATAGGAGGGTATAGGTCGACCTTGACCTGTACTTGACATTTTTAGAACTCATAATAAAATATTGATCTATAAAGTGCTTCAAAAAGGGTCTTCGGATCTGCATCTACATCTATGAATCTAAATATGCACCTACACATCAAAGACAAAAGAGATTGTTGGGGGGAGGGGCTTGCCTTGGTCAAGCCCCTAATTAGGATTTAACCTTTAAAATGAATTAAGTAAATAAAATACCAGCATGTAGTAGAGATTAAATATAACAAATGAAATGTATTATACCAATTTAGATGCAACTGTACTTAGTATGTGATCAATTATGTTGATGCAATAGCCATGACACAACACAAAAAGTAAAAGGAAATCATGTAAGATAAAACCTCATCTAGTGGATCCTTATAATTCACCTCAATGTAAGATTGAAGAAGGAGAGGAATAATACTTGAATGTATGTATGTAGATCTCCTCCTTTTATGACCAACTCATTTGTCTCCAATGAAGAAAGAAACTAGATGTATGAAAGGAAATGCATAATTAATTGATTGAATGGATGGATGCTTTCTTGAACTCCTTGAATGCTTATACTTAATAGCTTGAGAGTGATTTATTTTCATATATATGATTGTGGATTGAATGTAGATGATCAAATGAAGTGATAAGGCATCCTTTTATGCCAATTTTGGCCATCAAAATCAAAAGGGTCGACTGCACCAGGCAGGAAAAGGTCAATAATTTGCATCAGGCTTGAGAGCCAATCAAAATTCACCTCCCTTTGTATAGGTCAAGGTTGACCTATATTAGGTATAGGTCGAGGTCAACCTATACTTGGAGGTACAAAACTCAAGGCAAAAATCTTGGATCCTGAGAAGTATTAAGGGAGTCAGGGGAAATATGGTGAAATAAATAGAAAAATTAGTCGTAACTAAATTTGAATCTCAAAGAGAAATGAATTTTATGATTGGAGGGAAAAATGGGAAATCATGCATAGAAATTAGGGCCAACTTAAGGTTTTGAGAAAGCTTGGAGGAAGAAAGAGGACCTTGATATTAAATTCAAGATGAGGTCCTAATGTAAGAAACACATCGAGGAGGGCTAAAAGGGCCCCAAAAGTGCATAAAAGTAAGTTCTTACTTTTTAGGATGGTACATTTAGCCCCCACTTTAGTAGGAGTATGAGGCAAGCTCATACCTACGGTAAGGGGAGAGAGAGAGAGAGAGAGAGAGAGAGAGAGAGAGAGAGAGAGAGAGAGAGAGAGAGAGAGAGAGAGAGAGAGAGAGAGAGAGAGAGAGAGAGAGAGAAGACATCACTAAGTCTAAGGACATAAGCCCCCAAAATAAGGATCCTAACTACACATCCATGAAAGAAAAAACATCAAAATCAAAGGGATTGGTACTACAATAAAACTCCAAATCAACTAGTGAAAGAGACCTCGATCAGAAATGTCTCACCCACTAATATCATGTCTAGAAAGCTATTACAAGAGCACAAATGATCACATTGGAAGAACAAAAGAATTTCCAATGATAATACTCCATGATCTAACCTACTAGCTTGAGAGAGAGAGAGAGAGGGGGGGGGGTGTGATTACCTTGCCCAATAAGATTTATGTCTTACAATGAACCACAAAAAAGATAGAATTGAAAGGTCTAGCAGGTTTGTGTGTCTTGCTAGTCAATCCTATCAAAAACCTTATGCCTCCTAGAATATTTGCCTATGTGTGTATGTGTGCACCTCATGAATGGATCAGGGTCCATTGCATTTATGAGGATTGATCTATGCACCCCACAATAATCAATCTATCACCGTGAGGATTGGTTTGTATGTCAGGATAGGTCAAATGGTATAAAAAATTATGTTATGCTAGTCAACCAATCCTAAATATGTGAAAAGAGAGAGTAACTAGCCCTATAAAATTGTGTTATACTAGTGTACTCTTTTCTAAAACTATGAAGGGAGAGTGATTTGGCCCTAAAAATTGTGTTATACTAGTATACTTTACCCGTCATGCTTAAAGTGAACAAAAAATATATATATTAATGAGGCTATGTAAAGTACTATTTTGTCATCTTAAGGAAAATAAAAACAAGGATGAATCACTTTTAATACCAAGACAATGTCCACAAGAAACATTTAGTCCAAACCAAAGAGGTCATAGCTCCTATGAGGTCATGAAAAGGATGAATGCAAAGAGATAACATACAGGAAATGTAAAAGGGATCCTTGTGAAGGATGACACAATGTTTAGTCTCGAAGGCAAGGGATTTATCTTACATGTAAACCCAATAGTGAACAATGAAAGAGGTTATGATCAAGGATGTATATCATTAATGTGAGCCAACATTTTAATGTATTATTGCATGCCACATGATAGATAGATACCACTTAACCAAAGGAAAATTAGATCCTTGAGAGAATGAGAGAGATGGATATGATACCCTTGCCCCCTAAGTGTAGGAACAAGGGTAAAGGGGACCTATTATGCAATTCACAAAGTGTAATACACTATGTGTGATAATGAGCCCCTAAGGGGTAGGATAACAATGTTACATAGTGTGGAGCAACATAATAGGGACTTATATGTTATTTAGAAAAATTAGTATTGAAAACTAACTCACTATGAGATGATATACAAATAATAGTAATATCAATGAGTTGTTTGATTTTGTAATGTAAAGATTAACAGTCATTAGTAGAGTGATCATGATAGTGGTGATAAATACAAAAAGGAAGAGTCATAAGATGTTGACTACATTTATTTTGTGTTTAGGTCCGGTAATTATCTTAACATGAAGAATTCTACACAAAATTATTTCTTGATTAAATGTGAATGTAGGAGAAGTGTTAGATAGAGAAGGAGAGGATATGGACAATAAGGAGACTCAAAACTACATTCTTCCATAGGTTTCTTATTATTCTCAACACTTTATTACACATATCTTGAATCATGTTTTGAAGTGTTATTCATGATGGTATTAACAATAACTTTTGGTGGCTTCTTACAAGGATTAAATCCTTGTCCATAAGAATGCTCATGCACCTTGTTTCCTAAGGGCATTTGGATTCATTGTTCATGCTTACCACATCCATTCCCATTGAATCCATGTTTTGTTGATAAATTATAACCAGTGCCATAACAAGAAGCCATATCAAAAAGATATAATGGAGCTTTATTAGCCACTATGTCATCACAATTAGGTTTGATAATTTCTCAAGATTTGTTAGGAGCAGAAGCAATGACAAAATTGTTACTAAGATCACTAGAAAGAGGATTTTTTTTGAATTTTTTTAAATATTTAGATTGCATAAATTTAAGTTACGAAACTCTTTACTCTACAATAAAAGTTGGTGTGAAATCTAAGGATCTCTGATCATCATCTGAGAGAGAACTAGAGGAAGGAGGATCATCATTAGGTTGAGAATCAATTTTAGAATCAAGCTCTTGTTGTTCTTTGATAGACTCGAGGGTTTTAGTAGATTCCGTGTTTGAAAAACTATTCATTTTATCATCTGCATGAAGAGTGTACATCACATTGTTGTAGATAAACTTGACTTTTTGATGAAGAGTCAAAGGAGCATCATGCATAATATGTAACCAAGGCCTACCCAAAAGAAGATTGTAATCAAGAGGTCCAAGCATCACATGAATATGAGTATCTAGAATAATTGGACCTACTTTAATAGGTAAAGTGATGATGCCTAAGGTTTTATTAGAAAAATTATCAAATCCACATATAGGAATGTTATCAGGTTGAATAGTTGAAATATCAGCTTTAATTTCTTTGAGCATGTCCATACTACAAACATTAAGCCTGGATCCATTATTAATTAAGGTCCTACAAATGAGATTACCATTGATAAGGATAGCTACCATACGAGCATCATATCTATCTTGAAATTCTTAAGAAGGTAAATCATCTTGAGTAAACACAAATTGAGGTGGGACAGGGGTAGTGCTCATGCATTGCAAAAAGGAATTGATATTATCTTGATTAGGAGGTGGAGTTGGAAGAGTGGTTAAATATTTTTTCAAGGCTTCATGGTATGTAGGAGAAGTTTGAAGATGTTCCTAAAGAGAAATCTTGGCAGGGGTATTACAAAGTTATTCTACCAAATCATACTCCTTTCCAATATTTTGAGGAAGACGAGGTGGAGGAGGAAGCACGGGTTGAGAAGTTGGGAGAGAAGTAGGAACAACTAGATTAAAAGGTTTAGTATTATTTCTTATATGATAGGTGTGAGATACCACATGATAATCCTTAATAAACTCCAAAATATTGTTGGGTTTTTCTTTCATGGTTATGATAGGCTTGTTTAGAGTTTGAAGAGAACTTTGAGGATTATATCCTTTAACCGTAATCACAGGTGTAGTGGAAGTTTGAGGAGTAGATTGAGGATAACCCTTGATAATTATGATAGGTCTATTAGGAGTTTGAGATAAATTTTATTAAGGGTATCCTTTGACAATTATAACATTGACTTGATTGAGATCTTGATTGTTTATGAGCTCATCACTAGAAGGGAGAGCATTAAGGAGATTGATATTATCCTATTTTTTGAAGGTGTACTTAGAATAGGGATTAGGGACTTTCTTTAATGCTTGATAACTACTAGGAGTGTCAAATGAAGGCAAAGTGATATTAAGAAAAGTATTTATAATGCCTTCTTCCTTCTCTAAAATATCCTTATAAAGGGGGTGTGTTTTAGGAGAAGGAGAAACATAGGCATGGATGCATCATCTTTAAAGGAAATGCAAGATGTATCAACTATTATATCATCTTCTTGGACCAAGGTTGTTTCACAAGGGATATAATAGTCAACATTATCATCTAGTGGTTCATCCCAAATAGTGAGATCATTGCAAAATTTCAAAGGTTCATTCCTAGAAGACAAGTTAGACCTATCAAAGTCTGGGAAAGTAGATACATGGGGAAGGGACATATCAAGAGAAGAGTTAACATAAATCTTCAACGCTTCTCTCAAAATAAAGAGATTATTGAAAGAAGGGATAAGAACATCTTCTTGCATGGATACAACCTCAAGGAGAGGGGGATCTTTAGGAGAAGGATAAAGTGATTTAAAGGAAGCTAAACCACTATCTTCTTCAGAAAATAGATACATTAAAAAAATATATAAAAGAAAAACATGCTTGGAATGAAATTTTGTTTTTGTATTTTTTATCTGTAAATGCAAAAACAAGAAATGAATTACAATGATAACTATTTAGTACATAAAATTAAATATTTTTGTATTTTATTTGGAAGCATGTAAGCATAAAATTCAAGAATGCAGTGAATGTATCTATAGTAGGTCTAAATACATACAATGTATACAAATAGATCTAGACATGCAATACAAAGGAGATATAGCTACCAAATGAGAAGGTATAAAGCATGAAAGACACAGGTTCACCAAAATGGAAAGAAATGCTAGGATAGATCACTCACCATTAAATGTGTATGTTATATTCAGGAATATCCAAGACCTGAAGACAAAGAAAACTTGATTAGCACAAGGTAAGGTGCTAATTAGTGATCTTCACAATGTAGGGTCTTAGATTGTGGTTTTATTTTCCCTAAGAGAAGGTGTTGTAAATTAAATGTGAAAGAGGAATCTAATCTATGAAAGTAAGTGCTATGAAATGACAAAAAGGGAAATGTAATCACCTTGAAGGCTAGAAGAGGATGCAATTTTAGATATGAAAATGGACTATCTAAATGTATCAGAAACTAGAATAGAGTTGGATCTGGAATCAGGAAGCTGGAAACTATAGATTGTGAAAATCTAGTGGCCATAGGAACATGTTGACTTCCTAGGTGTAGGTCAACCTTGACCTATACTTGGACCCAAAAACTAAAATGGGGCTTTGTAAATTTGGAGTCTATCTTCTTGGATCAGTCATTAAAACAATCACTACAATAGTAAGGTACAAATAGACCTTGACCTATACTTGACGGTGTCAGAACTTGGAATAAAAGATGGATCTGGAAAGTGTTTCAAAAAGGGTCTTAGGTTCTACAAATACATCTATGAATCTGAATTTGCACTTGCACATCAAAGAGAGGGGAAATTGTTGGGGAGAGGGGCTTGCCTCGGTCAAGCCCTTGTTTAGGATTTAAACTTAAAAATGAAGTAAAGGAAATGCTAGCATGTAGTAGAGATTAAATCTAGCAATGGAAATGTATCATACCAATGTAGATGCACTTATTCTTAGTATGTGATCAATTGTGTTGATGCAATAGCCTTGACACAACACAAACACTAAAAGGAAATCATGTAAGACAAAACCTCATGTAGTGGGCACTTTTAATTCACCTCAATGTAAGATTGAAGAAGAATGGGAAGAATAATTGAATGTATGTATGTAGATCTCCTCATTTGTCTCCAATAAATAAAGAAGCTAGATCTATGGAAGGAAATGCATGGTTGATTGAATGAATGGATGGATGCTTGCTTGCTTGAACTCCTTGAATGCTTGTACATGAGAGATTGAGAGTGATTATTTTTATATACATGATTTGGATTGAATGTATATGATCAAATGAAGTGATAAGGAATTCTTTTATACTAATTCTGCGCATAAAAAACAAAAGGGTCGACTACACTAGGTGGGAAAAGGTCAATGCTTTTGCATTAGACTCGAGAGCCAATTAAAATTAACCTCCATGAGTCTAGGTCAAGGTCGACCTATACTAGGTACAGGTAGAGGTTGACCTATACCTAGAGGTGCAAAAATCAAGGCAAAATTCCCAGATCTCGAGAAGTATTGAGAGGGTCAGCGGAAATATGGTGAAATAAGTGGGAAAATTAGTTGTAAATGCATATAAATCTTAGAGGGAAATGAATTTTGCGATCGAAGGAGAAAATGGGAAATAGTACATAGAAATTAGGGCCCACTTTGAGTTTTGAGCAAGATTGGAGGAAGAAAGAGGACCTTGATTTAAATTATGTAAACAATTAAATGCAAGAGGAGGTCCTAATGTAAGAGACACACTAAGGAGGGCTAAAATCATTCCAAAAAGTGCACAAAATTAAGTGCTTACTTTTTAGGATGGTACAATAATAAATAATCTTACTTTCTACATTAAAATGGATCAAATTATAGTACCAATACTCACACCCTATAACTATAATGAGGGAAAGTTAAAAATGACAATCTATCTTAAGAAGTTGGGGTTGTTTAGAGTAACTATGGGTCTTGAAATTGAACCATCCCTACTTGCAAAAAAATCCCAAATGGTTTAACAAATGTGATGAAGCTTATGGTACTCTATGTATGTATGTATCTCTTGATCTTCAATTTCATGTTGAATTTGCTACAACTCTAGGTGATGTTTGGACAATATTAGAAGGGTTATTTGGTAAAAAAGATGAATTAAGGGGACACCAATTAAAGAAAGAGATAATAGGGTTAAATCCATATAATTTTGATATAATTTAGGACTTCTTCACAAAACTAAAGGTTGCAAGATTATAATTGAAGGAATGTGGGATAGACAAGGAAGATTCACAATTGATTCTAAGTATTTTTTACAAACTTGGTCCAAACTATTCAATCTTTGTTTTACATTCCATGTCATGAAAAGTGCCTTAGGAACTAGCCATAAAATGCCTTCTCTTGATGATTTTGCAAATGAACTCAAAAAATAACAAGATAAGTTGATTCAAATGGGTAAAATTAAGTCCACTAAGTCTCATTCCTTGGTTGCAAATAAGGGTACCTAGGTTTTCTCCCTTTGCTAATGATATTAACTTAGCAACCTTTTGATATATGAGAACATTATCAGGTTGTGGGTAACCTTGCAATGAGAATGAACCTCTAGAGAAGGTCAGTTTCCTAGCTACTTCACCTAAACTAACACTTATTATAGAGGAAAGGGGAAGAATGATACATTAAAATGAAATCTAAATCCTAAAGGTGATGTACCTAAATGATCTTTTGATACTTATATAATAGCTTTAACACACAATTTGATTAGAAACAAAACTTACCCATGCACAATTCAGACACTCACATGCTTCTGCATCAACACTTTATAAGAAGGCTATGACATCCTCAATCCTAGTAGGATAACACAAATTTCACAACTAGAGACTACTTAAATCATCTACATAACTTATAACTTGCAACATTTATGATTTTCTTCATAAAGGTGTTTCTTAGTTAGACATAATAGCAAGGAATAAAGAAAACCTTTACAAGAAAAATGCATCATCCATTTAACACATAATATACCATAATATTTGAAGGTGTCACCAACTTTATTACTCTCAAAAAGGTGTACAATGCTAAACAAATCTCTAAAAATGAGTTACAAACTTGTCACTTTTTCCAAAAGAACTTTGAAAAATTACAAGTAGCAAGAAATGACTAGCAAGAACTAACTTCAAAACTAAAGTGATAAATATACTTATGCTTCTTTCAAAATAGAAGCATAAAAGAAGGCACTTAATCCCCTTGATCATATGTAGTCAAAAGGCCTATTTTTTAAGCCTTATAAAAGACTCTAAAATAGCTCCAAAATGAAGAAAAAGTCAAACTTGACCAATTCCATCATAATGGCACCAGAAAGTGCACTAAATTCTCTTAAGATAAATCCAAAACAGCTCCTAAATCTCCTCCAAATATCTGCAAATTGTTTCTGGCTCACCTATATGCTTGACATTCCTCATAATTCCTCAATCTTACCCATTCGACCCAAAAATAAATTCCTTTTATATTTGCACCACAATTAATATTTAATAAAGTGATTTATAAATATATCTCTTTTATAAATATTTTACATTTAAGCTCAATACAATAATGAAAAGAAAAAGACGTCGAGGGACCTGATTTGTGCAAGACATAGTTGTGAAACAAACATTTAACATAAAATATTTAGCAAAGTGATTTATTTCCTCACTTGGTAAATATTTTATGCCTAAAGGAAAAAAATTTCATGGGGTATTAATTTGATGTGGAATAAATAAAACAAAGGCTTAAAATCCTTGAGCCATTGGTGATGTTAGGGTAGAAACAACCCTAACTCGAACCACACAACTCATTTCATGTTTTCACTTTACAATTTTTCTTCCACTATATTGTGCACTATTGAGGGTTTTTCAAGGGTCTTGAGATTTATGAAAGAGTTTTCTAAAGGATTACTGAAGCCTTGTCTACACAAATCTTGTGCATATATGGTAGATTTTACTTATGCAAGCTCTTTCTAGCTCTTTTTAATCAAAGAAATAATAATAATAAAAGTTTTGTATCCTTCTATGTATCTACATTCTTTGAGTTCTCTATAACTGAAAAGGAGGGTTTTGACAAAAATAAGTTTCATTTTATTTTCTCGTAGTGGCTTATATAGGATCTTTCGAGGGTTTTCATGCTTGGTGTTTATTTTATGTTTCAAAAAATTCCTCTATTCTTTGGAAATATGGTTGTATTCTACATAGCATGTGTCTTCTATATTTTATGTCATTGTTATGCCATGTTTTCATATTTCTTTGAAACCTCATGTTCCATAGACTACCAGTTTGTCCCTAAAAAACACTTCATATCAATATTTTGATCACTCCTAGAACTGTGCATTATCTTTATATTAACGTTTTAACATATGATTATTTTAGCCTTGTTGATATTTACGAACTTCTTGATATCACTATCCCGATACATGATTTTGTATTACCTTTTAAAAAAAACAAGTTCACCATTAATATGATCCTATACCTACTAACCAGTTTGGGATTATTGTCCTCTTGTAACACTATAACTACATTTTTTATATTTTATCTATAATAGCAGGGGTCTTTCATTGTTTTTCCTCTATAAGTCATTCTCTCCTTCATTTTTTGATGTCATATTGTCATTGCTCACTACTTTCAACAATAATGCTTTATATCACTCAACATTCTTTGAATATTCCAAGGTTATTGTAGAGCACATCTTTACCTTTTAATTGCACCATTTTATCTCTTCCTTGCTCCCTACTCTATGCCATGATATTTTACATTGCATATGGTTTCGCTATCCTGATGCCCCTCATGACATGGTTTCATATACACCTTAATGATTTTTGTTTATTATATTCACTTCAGACCATGATTGCATCTCTAATAACTTATCTTTAACAATGTAATTCACACTCCTTGAAATGTATTGGCTACTCTTTTGTAGATTTATTATAACAAAATTGTGTTCCTATTTCTCTGACCTTGACAGTAACTATATTATGACAGTCTATCCTTTGTGTTTGATTATTTCTTTATCTTGGGATAGTATCCATTTATGATATGTTTTGAATTATTCAATGCTACTTTAGTTTTTAGTTCAATTAAAAACATGTTTATGATTTGTGATAGTGAGCCCTTCAACTCACTATAAATGAGTGATGGATACTTTCTCAACTGAACTAAAAAGTATGATACTTCTATACTCATCCTATAATAAAAACACAAGAGGGAAGCATGTTGGGCTTGACCCTTGTGGGAGCCCATTTCACCCACATGTTTTGAATAAACATGATACCTGTACCTACACAATGAACAAACCTATTAGCTAAAAATAATGAAGTTCATATTTGTTTCCTTACTTTTCTCTCTAATCCATATGATGAATGTATAGTTGATATGATGTATTATAAAATTATAATGTGCATCTATTGATGATGTGTAAGTAAAGATCTATACCCCAAGCTTTAACACAACCTCTTCCATCTCCTTGTAGGTATCTCGGGATGGTGAGGCAACTGGAACTAAAAATGCAACACTCAACTATGGGATGCGTCATTCTAGGCAATGACGGATCCCCTATCTTTTCTTATGCTTCAATTTCATATGTATTATTTTCTTTTATAATGCATTCTTTCAGTTATTCCAATGGTTTATGTGGAACAATGCACATTTACATTTGTGAATAAAGAAAAAAATCTTTTGATGCAAAATTTGTGTAATTTTTTGTTGTATATCATTTGCATAAATCTGAAGATTCCTTTAGATAACATTTGCTTCCTCTTTTAAGTAAAGATCACTTAATAGAGTAAAATTATGCCTTTCAACTTTAGTTATAACTATTATTCTATCTCTACCAGATTGAGCCAAAAGAAAAATTAGGTAACAAGTAGAAAAGATCAAAAAGGGCCTTCTAAAAAAAAAAAATAAGCAAAAGAACCAAGGAGAAAGGAAGCATGAATAGAAATTATCTACCCAAAGAAGCTAATGACGCATCTTATTCAAAAGGTGATAATCCCAAGAAGGAGAAAACTATGTGTTCTCATAGTAAGAAACGTGGTCATGATGAACATAAATGTCTGAAGAAGGAAATTGATCACTTGTCTCATCTTCTCAAAAAGAACAACATCAAGGTGCCTGATTCTGTCAAACCAAGTTCATCTTAGAAAATTTGAATGTCACAAGTAAAGGGAAAGTAAAGGGCAAGGACCTAGATGCATTGCTTCATAGCCTAATTCCTATATTATTAAATCAGGTTCTTCACACCACATGGCTTCATCAAAAGGTAGTTTTTCCTCCTTGAAGTCATGTTTTATGTCATTTATTCTATTGGGTGATGACACTCCTATTGAAGTGAATGGGAGAGAGTCTATTGACATGGGTGAAGGAACATTTTAGGACATCCTTTGTGTTCCATATATGTCAACTAATCTCTTATATATCTATCAGATCACTCACATTGGCTCTGGAAAGTGGGTTAAGTTCACTCTAGACACAGTGGTAATTAGTGATATGCACAATGGATCTTCAATTGTAGTGGGAAAGGTAGATCATTAATCCAAACTATATATTTTTTCTCACTTTGTTCCTAATTCTCCCTCACTTTCAATGATCACCCACTTATATGAAGTGGGCAATTTGTGGCATCAGGGGTTTGGCCATTTGAACTACTGCTACTTGCAAGAACTCAGTCAACATGACATGGTTATAAGGTTTCCTTCTATTCAATATTTTTATAGAGTTTTTCAAGGATGCATTATTGGAAAGCATCTTGAAGAAAATTTTGATAAAGGCAAAGCATGGAGTGGCACACAACTTTTGGAGTTAGTACACGGTGATTTGTTAGGGCTATTTCCACATGCTTCTTTTAGCAGTGCCAAATATGCCTTGACATTCATTGATGGTATTTATTGATACACCTCTATATATTTTCTCAAAAAAAAAGTCTGAAGTCTTTGAGTCTTTTTAGGAATTCAAAGCCTTTGTGGGTAAATAATTAGGGAAAACCATCAAGGTTATACATACTGATAATGGGGGAAATATATTAACCAGTGGTTTGAGCAGTTTTGTATCTCATAAGGCATTGATCTTCAACACACAATTCCTTACACTCTATAAAAAAATGGAGTTGTAGAACATAATAATCAATCCTTGAAGGAAATGATTGATTGTATGATTCTCTCCAAATCATTGGGACCTCAATATTAGGTAGAGGTCAACAATTGTGCATGTGATATCTGGAATCGGGTTCTTCATCAAGTTGTGAAGGGGGAACTCCTTTTCAAGCTTAGACTAATTGGAAACCCATAGTCAAACACTTTCAAGTGTTTGGGTCTCATGCCCACATTCCAACAAATAAATCAAGGCTATGGATCCATAAAACAATCCTTGCACATGTCTTGGTGTGTATGAAAAGGGAATAAATACAAATGGGGTAGATCACTTCTCCTTTTCAAGATTCCACACTTGGAAGGAATATGCCCAATGTTGGAGCTCTAAAATTTTGGATAAATTTTAGAGTCTATTTTCTAAAAATTTCTCTAAGGCAAAGTTAGTGCCCCCAAAATCTTTGTGAGAAGCCAAGTTTGAGTGCAAGTACAAAAGGGACATGTTGTTTTTTTTGGGTTGCCACTTGGGGGATGTTTTTATCACTTATCATTTAGCATATGCAGTGGGTTAAAAATCTCAATTTTCAGTTTGGATGTGTTTTGGAGGTAGTCATTTAGAGTTGTTCACCCGAATTTGCACTTTGTGTGTTTCCAGATTTTCATATGTGACCCATTTCAAAGGATTACATCTTGGACCTGTTTGATAGTCATGACATATGGATTATTGCGATATGTTGTAGGCATGAGATTGAGTCTCTATGCCCATTTTAAGACCCCCATGAGTTCGTTTGATTAGTTTTCCAGAGCCTTTCTGTTTGCAATTTATTAAGTTTCTCTAAGTGTGTGAAATTGCAGAATTTAAGTGGCCCACTTTAAGATTGTGTAAATTGCACCTAGTTCATGAACAAGAGAAATTGAATGTCGTTATACATTATAAATGTGGAAATGTATCTCCCTGATGATTTTTGGATCATGATGAATCTATTGGACCACTTTGCTCAGTCAGTTCCAAATCCAATTTCTACAGTTTTACTGTGTTTTAAGTTCAGAAAGTTTTAAAGGGATGAATTTGAAGTTTAATTATAATTGAATTTTTGATCATCAGGGAAGGTTGATTAAGGTTTCATTTCCCTTTTATGAGAGTGAATCCATGTCCAATTTTCCAGACTATAGGGGTCTCATTTGATAAGTTTTCAAAGTTAGAATCAAAAGGTGTTTTGTGCAGATTTACTGTGTGGGCAGAATCAACTTTTCATAATGGTCATTTTCAGAGGGTCATAGATTCATATCCAATTGAGGTTTTGAAATTTGAATTTTTTTTTTGGTTCTCCTTGTATCTGAATGTTTTCCCAGAGTCAGGGGTAGAACTTTGAGGCTTGTGATGTAGGAGCATCTCGGGTCCTTGGCAATCTTGTGTCACCAAAAACATGTTTGTGTTTTCTAGTGTTGCTCGATTCCTACTTTAACCGAGTTGGTTTGGTGTTGCTCAATTTTCTTTGTTAATCGAAGTTGGTTAGTTATCTCTCTGGCACTCATTTAATTTCCCTGGTGCTTGGTGATTCTTGTTTGGCACTCGGTTATCCTTTCTTACCAAGTTGTTTGTTTTAGTTTCCTGTTGAGGCCGACTCTTGCAATTAATTATGGTCACAAATTTAATGTTGGAATCTATCATTGGGAAGCATGTGGACCTAGATCTAGTCATTCCTTCTATTGATGGTGGATCTGAAGGCTGACTTGTTCGGTAGCCTCTTATATATAATGTAATCTTTGGATGTAGTTTAGAGAGTTAGAGTTGTTAGACGATAGAAGCTAGAAGTTTAGAGATTATTTTAGATCCTCGCATGTTGGGGGACTTCTGTACTTGAAGCACAAATTTGAAAATTCATGCATCCTTGTGGGGAAACATCTGCAGTTGGATAGAAAGAGGAAAGGCAAAGACAAAATTAGGGTATGGAATAAAATGGTGAATAAATTGAAAGGAAATTTCTTACCTTGTGATTATTAGATTAACCTAGTTAGGTGAATGCAAAGTTTAAGGTAGAAAGATACCTCGGTAAAAGAATATACTGAGGAATTCTATAGATTAGATATCAGATCTAGACATGATGAAGATGATGTGGAAATAATTGCTAGGTACCTAAATGGATTGAGAGTTTCTATCCAAGAAGAAATTAGTTTAGTCGAATTGGAGAACATCGAAGAAGCTTATCAATTTGCATTGAAAGCTGAGGAGAAATTGAACAAAAGACATGAGCAAAGACAAAGAGGTAGAAGTGGTAGATTCCCTAGAGGAAGAGGTAGATCTTATGGTGAAAACAATATATTTGAACCTGAAAAGACAAATTTGGATAAAGGCAAGATCGAGTGGAAAGGTGAAAGTTCATCTAGAGGAAGAGGCAATAACTACCAAGGTGGTTATAATAGAGGTGGTTTATGAGGAACTTGTTACAATTGTGGAGAAGAAGGACATAGATCATTTGAGTGTACACATGCAAGTAAGAAGGTTGGTAGTAGTAGAAATGCTTTGGTGCAAGAAGAGTCACTGAATGAACCTAAGAAGGAAAAGAACTTGATGGTAAGGAGAGCACTTTGGAGTGAAAGTAATAAGGAAGATCTGATAAGGAAAAGTTTGTTCAAGACTAGATGTAGAGTTTTTTATGAAGTTTGGAAGGTAATCATTAACAATGGTAGCTCAGAGAACTTGGCATCTGAGGAAATGGTTACAAAGTTGCAGTTGAAAAGGTTGGAACATCCAAAGCCCTATCAAATTTCATGGATCAAAGATAAGCATACACTCTTGGTAAGTGAAGAATTTTATGTGAATTTAAAAATTGGAAAGTACTATGATAAGGTGTTATGTGATATCATGCCTATGGATTGTTGTCATATTTTGTTGGGTAGACCTTGGCAATATGACAAACATGCTATATATGATGGGAGATTACATAAATATACTATTTGGGCTGATGGAAGAAGACAAATATTGTTACCTTTGATTGAAGAACCTATTAGTAATGTTTTCACATCTGTGAAAGTTTTCTTGATGGAAGGAAGAAAGTTTGTTAAGGATTTGAAGAAGAACCATGTATGTTTTTTTGTAATTCCTAATAAACTGAGTTAGAAAATAGAGGATAACATTCCTAAAGAGATTGATAAGTTACTCACTGAGTATAGTGAAATCATTTTTGATAATCTACCTAATGGTTTACCACTGAAGAGAAGCATTGATCATTACATGGATCTAATCCTTGGAGCTAGTTTACGGAATAAGGCACCACATTGGTTGACACCTACCCAGAATCAGGAATTGAACTGACAGATTCAAGAATTGTTGCAGAAAGGTTTGATCTGAGAAAGTTTGAGTCCTTATGTAGTACCTACTGTATTGGCACCTAAGAAGAATGGAGAATGGTGAATGTGTACTGATTCCAGAGTAATCAACAAGATAACAGTGAAATATAGGTTTCCTATACCAAGAATGGATGATATAATGGACAATTTAACTAGAGAAAAGTATTTTACCAAAATTGATTTGAAAAGTGGGTATCATCAAATCAGAATAAGAGAAGGTGATGAATGGAAGACTTCTTTTAAGACAAAAGAGGGTTTGTATGAGTGGTTGGTTATGCCTTTTGGTTTAACTAATGCACCGAGTACTTTTATGAGGTTTATGAATGAAGTTTTGAAAAAATTCTTAGGTAAATTTGTGATTGTATACCTAGATAATATTTTGATATGCAGTAAGACCAGAGAAGAACCTTTGTTGCATGATAAACAAGTATTGCAGAGGTTGAAAGAAGAAAATTTGCTAATAAATCTAAAAAAGTGTTCATTCATGAAAGAGGAGATTATGTATTTAGGATTTGTGATTTTGGCTGATGGTTTGAAGATGGATACTGAAAAGGTTGAAGCTATTTTGAATTGGCCTACACTTGAGAATGCTAGTGAGGTAAGATCATTTCATGGTTTGGTAAGTTTTTATCGAAAGTTCATTAGGAATTTTAGTTCAATTTGTAATGCTATGACTAAGACTATGAGTGGAGATAAAAGAGAATTCAAGTGGACACATGGAGCTGATAAAAGTTTTGAGACTCTGAAGTAGAAGGTTGTTGAATTGCGTGTGTTGGCATTGCCTGATTTCAATAAGGTATTTCAAGTAGAATGTGATGCAAGTAGAAGTGCAATAGGAGTTGTGTTGAGTCAAGAAGGTAAACCTATTGCTTTATTTAGTGAAAAGTTGAATGATGAAAAAAGGAAATATTTTGTGTATGATCAAGAATTCCATGCTATTGTTCAAGCACTAAAGAAATGGAGACATTATTTGATACCGAGTGAGTTTGTTTTGTATACCGATCATAAAGCTTTACAATATTTGGGTAGTCAGAATAAGTTGAATCAGAGACATGAAATGGGTTGAGTATTTGCAGAGCTATACATTTGTGATAAAGCATAAGAGTGGAGTCACTAATCGAGTTGCAGAAGCATTGAGTAGAAGAAGCTCTTTGATGACCGAGATGAAAATTGAAGTTCTTGGTTTTGATGACATGAGAGATTCTTATGAATTTAATCCTGATTTTTCTGAGTCATGGAGAAAGTGCAAAGCACCTATTCAAGATCAACTGAGTACTAAATGGGAAGAATATTTCATTCAAGGAGGTATGTTGTTTAAAGGTATTCAGTTGTGTATACTGAGAGGATCAATGAGAACTAATTTTATAAAGGAGAAACATAGTAGTGGTTTGGTTGGACACTTTGGAGTTGATAAAACATTGAATTTGCTTAAGGAGAAATACTTTTGGCCACAATTGTATAAAGATGTTCATAAATTTGTGAAAAGTTATGGAATTTGTCAAGTTACAAAAGGAGTAAGTTAGAATATTGGATTGTATACACTGATTTCTGTTCCTGAGAAACCTTGGATTGATATTAGTATGGATTTTGTTCTTGGCTTACCGAAGACAATAAGAGGTAATGATTCTATATTTGTTGTTGTGGATAGATTTTCTAAAATGGCACATTTTATACATTATAGAAAGACATCAGATGTAGTACATATAGCAGATACTTTTGGAAGACCCTTTGGAGAAAATTTGGCATTGAGCTGAAATATAGTTCTACATTTCATCCACAAACCGATGGACAGACAAAAGTTGTTAATAGAAGCTTGGGAAATCTTTTGAGATGTTTAGTTGGAGACACACCGAGTAATTGGGATTCTATGTTGGCATAAGAAGAGTTTGCATATAATAATTCAATGAATAGGAGTATTGGAAAAACACCTTTTGAGATTGTAAATGGCAGACAACTGAGAGGTATATCAAATTTGAGGGATATTGTTGATGAAGGAAAAAGAAGTGTTGAAGGAGTAAAGTTTGCTGAGTACATGAAGACATTGCATGAAGATGTGAAACACAAGTTGGAGAAAAGTAATAAAAAATACAAGGATAGAGCTGATAGATCTAGAAGACAAGACTTTTGTAGTCAGTGATGAAGTAATGGTTCATTTGAAGAAAGGCGAATTTCCTGTTGGAACATATGGGAAGCTAAAATGAAGAAGTTTGGTCCTTGTAAGATTTTTAAGAGGTTTGATAGTGGAAATTCTTATGAGATTGAGTTACCTAATGACATGGATATATCATCTATATTCAACATTGCTGATTTGTATGAGTACCATGATTCAGATGAAGAAATGACAATACCAAATGATTATCCTAAGAAACAGATAGAAGTTGAGTAGATTTTGGAGCAAAGAATTGGCAGAAGTACAAGAGGAAAATAGTATATGGAATATTTGGTAAAGTGGAAGAATAGACCGATTGAAGATAGTTCATGGATTGTACCTACTTCATGATTCAAAGAATAATTTCAAATAACCTCAGGTGTCTGATGTAGGAGCATCTTGGGTCCTTGGCAATCCTATGTCACCAAAAACATGTTTGTGTTTTCCTGTGTTGCTTGGTTCCTACTTTAACCAAGTTGGTTCGATGTTGCTTGGTTTCCTTTGTTAACCGGGGTTGGTCAGTTATCTCTCTGGCACTTGGTTAATGTCCCTAGCGCTCGGTGATGCTTGTCTAGTGCTTGGTTATCCTTACTTACCGAGTTATTTATTTAAGTTTCCTATTGAGACCGACTCTTGCAATTAATTATGGTTGTAGATTTAATGCTAGAATCTATCATTGGGAAGCATGTGGACCTAGATCTGGTCATTCCTTCTGTTGATGGTGGATCTGAAGGCCGACTTGTTCGGTAGCCTCTTCTATATAATGTAATCTTTGGTTGTAGTTTAGAGAGTCAAAGTTGTTAGAAGATAGAAGCTAGAAGCTTAGAGATTATTTAAAATCCTCGCATGTTGGAGGACTTATGTACTTGAATTGTAATATCTAGCCTAAACTGGGAAGGCCTTACAACCTGACATGTATGAATCAATTTGAAGTAAATATATGAAGGATTTATGCATTCTCTCTCTCACTTGTGTGTTGTTGCTTCCGCGTGTGATCTCAACAAGGGGGATCTAGTTAGGGTGTTCCTTTGGCCCCTCTCCATGTCCTCTCTTGTTTCAACTTGCTTTTATATTTTTGTGAAGGCAATTCTGTTGGCAATTCCTGTTGTTTTGGCATCTACATTGGCACAATGTTTCAGGATGCCAAGTTTGGTCAGTGATATCTTATAACTCAAATATTTTCATGCAATTTCCTTTTGCACGTGTTTTCACATGTTGGAAGTGAACTTAATTTTCAAATGGTATGCTTCTATGAGGCTTTTTGATTAGTTTTCAAAGCCGTTTCCAGAGGCCAGTTGTTATTTTTTGGGCAGTTTTGTAGAGGTGTAAAGAATTGATTTATGATGATTGCCAATATGACAATATATTTTGATTTCACTGAGTGACTACATTTTGGTAAACATAGGGTAAATGTGGAGTTTAAAATGTTAGTCCTCTTGTTAATCTTCCCAGTTAATGTTCACATCAGATGTAAAAATGCATTAGTGTTGTGTATGTTTTTTAGTGTGTACATGCCACATTCATGTTTGGTGTTGCGTGCACACATATGTTTCTATATGTTGAACATGCTATGATCCTCAAGTGTTACATACATTGTATTAACCATATTAAACAATACCATTTTTAAAAATATTTTGAAACATGTCATAAGCATGATGTGCATACCTTGTCCAAGTGCTACACACTTACTTGTGGCTACACATGCCATATTAAAAAAAAATTGTTGCACATACCAAAAGGAAAGGGTTGTGCATGTTTTTCTTTGGGATGGGCATATCTCTTGGTGTTGCACACCTTTTGTTAGAGGTTGTGTGCACCCTCCTTGAGGCTACATGCACCCCTTTGGGCTGTTGTGCACACCTTTAAGGAGGTGTTGCACCAGCCTTCCAAGGGGGAGGCACACTCTTCCTTGCTCTATGTGTGCTAGTATGGAGGTGAAGCAAGTGAAATGCTTGTAGGCTAGAGGAAGAAACAAGGAAAATGTGAGCTGCTACATGTGCAGGTCAAGAGGAATGCCAGCAACAAAAATACAAAGGGTTGCATTGTGGGTTTATCCCACATGCACCTGGATTTGGAGCTCATAAATATTAAAAATAAACAACAGTCAGTAGAAAGGTAAAGTGAAGTAAAGAGACAAGTGGGTGCCTCTTGACTTGTGTGGGATCAGATTGTGTGGACGCCAACTGGGTGCACATAAAGAATTTTTAAAAGAAAAATTATTAAAATGCAAAGTGTTTAGTCCCACATTGATGGGATAAGGGAAATTTGAGCTCTTTATAAGAAAGAACACAAACATAGCAATGTGAAGAAAGAGCAAGAGGCTCTCTGTGTGTGCGTGTAGGTGATGCCTTGAGAAGTGTGCCAACAACTAAGAACAACTAAATTTTGCAAAATTTTGGCGGTTGACACATGATAGAGGTGGACATGTGGCGGTTGGTCACTGATTCTCCAGATGCTAGTAGTTAAAGGCCAAACATTCAGATCCAGAGAATGCCATGGTCACCAGATCTCCAGATGCTGGTGGATAAGTATGAAACATCCAAAGATTGGGAGATTGAAGGGTCACGTGATCTCTAGATTAAACATGCAGTTAGCCAAACATTCAAAGAATTGAAGATGGTGGCTAGTTAACCACATCGCCAAGTCACTAGATGTTAACGGTTAGTAGCAAAGGATTGGGAGATTGGGAGATTACTTTGGTCGCCAAATCTCCAAATAAACTTGTGGTCAAGGAAAGCATTCAGAGATTAAGAGAATAAGGCTAGTCGTTGAATCTCCAAGTGTAACCACAGGCAGGAAAAAGATTTGGAGATTAGGGGATTGAGGCCAGTCTCCAAATCTCCAAGTCAACCTAGTCAAGCCAAGGTTAATTTGAGCACTTTACCAGCATGTGACACTTGGCAATTTCTGGTGAGTTCTTGGCCAAAAGTGCAGATTTAAAGGAACATGCAAATTTAACAAACTTTCAAAGGTCTTTCAATAGTCTGGTAATGTATTTTTATTTCAAAATTGAAAGAGACATTCATGGGAGCATTTTTAAGCAGAATCAGAATGAGATCAAATTTTTCAAACAACAGAGAATTAAGTCAGTTAGAGAGAAATGATTGCAAGATAAGGCAGTTGCAGAAGAAGATCAAATTTTAGAGATCAAAGTTTTGGAGAGGTTGAAGATATTCTGTTGAAAACTGACAGGTGTCAATTGGCTGAAACTGGGCTTCACTTTCTTCTATATCTTTCTTTCTCTCCATTGCTACAAGGATGATGAAAATTTTACACTGTTGAGCAGTATTTTGACTGTTGAGTCTCATTTTTTTGGGTTTCTGGTCTTGTAAATGTACTAAATCAGAAGCTTTGTAATGAAAAACAATGGAATCCCTGTCTATTATTAGTGATGTCTTTGTGTGTCTTGTGTTGAATTCTTGAATGTTAATCTATAAGGTATTTTAATGTATTGGCTACAAAGTAGCTGTAAATTTGTTTTCTTAGTTTCTTTCAAGGAGAGAATAAATCTTTGAGGAAAATTCTGAGGGTTAAAACTTACACATGAATCTGATGTCTGGGTATTGGAGTGAAAACAATGATTTGTAAGGCATTTCATTTGGTTTCTATGAGTTTAGAGTTAGAGGGTTTTTGGGGATGTATTTTTATCTAACTATGTTGCCCAATAGATAAGGCACTAGTCTTTGTTGGTTATGCACTTCTCATCATCAATCAACTTATAATTGATAATATCTTTCAGTTAATGTGTAAAGGACATTAATGCCTAATTTTTGTGTTGGATAATGCAAAATAGTTTTATTGATTCCTTTTAGAAGTGAATCCATATGTATACCTGCCTGAGCATTAAGGCTCAAAGTGTAGGAGGATCATTCTCTTGGTCCTTGTTAATTGGCCCTTTTTTTGTCAAATTTGGAGTGGTTTTAGAGAGTCAGTGACATTAGTTTGTCAATCAAATTATAAATCTGCAAGTAGAAATAAAAGGTAACCAACACCCAATAGAATGAAGTGGTGACTCAAACACTAAATGGGATAATAATCCTTCACTAAATATGTAATTTTGAAATAAGAAATTATAATAAAGGTAGAAATGCATATTAGGAAAGATTCATATGCACCTAGAAATGAAATAGTTAAAAAACTACTTCAAATTTGAATAAATGATAGGCGGAGTCTCGAAAGTACCTGTAATAACTTTTTAAAGATTTAAATACTATGACCTATTTTTCCATCTAATTTAATCCTATTTTGGAGGGTATACAGTGGCTGAGGTGGTTTTTTACTAGGTATAGAATGGTTGAGTTGTTCTATACCCTAGATTTTTGTCCAAAACTTTTATGAATGCTTTGACTATTCCTGATCTACCTAGAAAGTTTTGACATCTTTGTAGCATGTTCCTACACATATAAAAATGAGGAAAATATTTGGTAAAAGAGGTTTGCCTTGGTCAAACCCCCATTTAGGAATCAAACTTGAAATTAGAAAGAAATTGCGTAAAAGGAAAGTATGAAAAATGGTAAATGTCAGATTCACCTTTCTTAAACCCTCATGGACAAATGTTGAAATCACTCATACCCATGAAGATACTTAAATGTGTTTGGAATCAAGGATTTTAACTTTATTTAGAGAATATTAATCAAGCATGCCCTCACAAATACATGGGATTTATGAATGCCACTCTTAGATCTTCAATGTAGATATGGTTGATAATCGCTTGCAATGAAGGATAAATGAATGTGAATGGAAAGAATGATCTTCCTTATTTATTGAGAATTCCTCTACTTGGCTATAATGGGAGATAAAATTTATTCAATGGAGAATGTTTCCTTGAATGAATTGGAGAAACTAGGTCTTGGATTCTTGTCTTCAATTTTTTAATCTAATTGCTTAATTGCTCAATTGCTCTTGAAAATTTGATTGTGAATACTTGAGCATGGTTATTGGTTACAAAATTGGGAGAGGTAGGGTTTTTTTATACCTCATCCATCATTTTGATATTCAAAATTAATCCAGACTTACCACGGGATCTTTTTTCCCATTAACACCCCGACATAAGGCTCTGGGTTCAATCTAGGCCTAAATCCAAGGGTATAGAATGACTAAGTCTATATGTACTTGGGTAAAAAAATGGTTGAGCCATTATCTATCTAGGATTTTGATCCTATATTTCAATTGGGCACCGAAATGGTGGGGAAGAAGTGGGAAAAGAGGAATAATGTTTCTAGGATTAAGCATAACAAACATCTGATCTCGAAATCACCAAAATGGGGCCTAATAAAGCATACAATTATGGTTAAATGCTACATGCTTCTCCATCTGACCAAACATGAGATTTTCACTGAGAAGAGTATTAATTTTGAGGAGGATACTTCCAATTCTTCTTTTTCCACTTCTCCATCTTTCATACCTATGGAGACATTGGAACTTTGTGATGATAGTTCTTCCAAGGATTTTAATCCTCTTGATCCTTACGAGGAGTCTTTTTCCTCTACTTTAGATGATGATCATCATGATTCATTTTCCTCCTCTCTTAATCATCATTTAGAGGGTGATGATTCTCCCCATTCTCTAGCTATTGGGCCTCTTTGGGTTTGTCATACATTGGAGTTATCCATTGATTGGGTTGGTGATTCTTCAAATGAAAGAAGAAAAAGGTCACAATTTGAGAATGCTCCATATCTCTTCCTTGATATAACTTAGAATCTATATTCCTTTTAGGAAGCATCATTTGTCCCTGAGTAGGATGCTACTATGCAAGAGGAGTTCCTTTCCTTGGAGAGGAACCATACTTGGGATTTAGTCCCTCTTCTTAATGGAAGGAAACTTGTTTTGTGAAAGTGGATCTATTTTGACAAAATTTTATGCAAATGGGTCAATTGATAAGCATAAGGATCAAATGGTTGCCAAATAATTCTCCCAAGTTCTTGGGATTAACTACTCTAAGATTTTTGCACCAGTTGCCAAGATGAATTCCATCTGACTTGCCCTTTCCATTGCAATAGATCACATATGGGAATTTCATTATATGGATGTGAAGAGTTCTTTTATTCATGGTGACCTTCGAAGTAGATATGCATGGAGAAACCACAATGGTTTGTCTAGGATCCTTCACTTGTTTTCTACCTTTGAAAGTCTCTCTATGGACTTAAATAGACCCCTCAAGCCTTGTACACCAAGATGGACTCCTTCCTTTTATTAGTTAGGTTCACTCGGTACCATTTTAATTCAAACATCTACATTTTGCAGTATGATGATGTTGGAAATAAAAACAAGCAACTGAGGGGGGGTGAATAAATTACTACAAAAACACTTAAACTTTAAACCCCTTAAAACCTTTAATGCATGCAACCCTTAATCATATAAACATTGTTAATGATTTGCATAAAGTAAAGCATGTAAACATAAATCAGTAAACATAAACCACCACATAACACAAATAATTTTATCATGGAAACCCAAATAGGATAAAAACCACAGTGGGGCTAAAACCCACAATAAGACTAATACCTTGTTAGAAATATATCTTATTATAATAAAAGGAATTCACTTGCATTTAGGAACATTACCTAGAGTTCACTACTCAATTCTACCTTGGGCACCCACCCTAAGAAATTCACACGGACTTACATTCACAACTCAAACTACAATCTGTTACATAAATAAATTGTATAATATCATCTCTCTATGCTTGGTTCAGTTCCATTAAAGTATAGTTAAATCTCTTGTTATCTATTTTTTTTTCACATATAGAAAATTAATTTGGCCTCTAGTAGATCTGAAAAACAAACTCTAAAAATAATCCCCTAGCATCTGCAACAATAAATCCTCTGCACAACATAGATTCAAACCCTACTTCCTCATATTTATCAAGAACTAGGTCAATAAAACCTAGTCTTCAAACATCAATCTCTTAATGAAAAAATAAACCATCAGGATCTCTGCACACTCTCCAAACATATCTATGATCCATCTCAAATACCTCAAGATCATAACCATAACCCTAAAATATTTTACTAATATCACATAATTTATCTTATAATCTTCCTTTAGCATGTCATCCTAGAACATAAAAACCTTCTTCAAATTCATTGAACTCAATCACCTTGATCAATGTAAAATACCAATGCATCAAGAACATAATAATAGATTATCCTAAGGCATCATTTAAGCTCAAATAAATAATCAAATTCATCATCCTTAACAAATCTTTCAGTACTTCTTGTCATACTTCAAAAACACTATTGTCCCCCAATAAAATGCTTGTAATTGCCTTGGAGATTATTGGAATCACAAACCATTTGAATGGTAGACACATTGATATTTTCTTTTCACAATCTTCATTTCACGACTAAAGATATCCTCATATGTTCTTGCGTGAACCCAAACTATGCAACTCTGTCAAACTGTCAAACAATGAAATAACCAGTCTTTATATGTGACTCCATAACTCAACCAAAACATCATGTCAACATCTAACACTTTGAATACATCATGTAGAAAACATATGCATCTCCCCATGAGGTGTGAAACTCCTCATCTTCAGTAACCTTGCTATGAAACTTGTCTGAACATTCCATGTTACTGGTGAAATTGCATAACAATCATTCATAATGTATGATAGACATGTAATTTGAATGAGTATACGTCCAAGATTTATGATAAGTAAATTGACATAAAATGATAGACATGTTGACATCAATGAAAACACATCCAACTTTCCAACAATATCTCCCTTTACCATTGATGGCAACATGTGATGGTAAAAACAAGTAATGCAATGAGAAACCAACAGTTATATCAATCAGAATATAAAGTACATCATTATCTTACAGAGCCCCTATAACTCAATTTTGATAACTCTCCCCTAGGATCATGCTCTAATTACATACTCTTCTCTTTATCAGTTTCTCCCCCTTGGATGTACATTTCTCTTTTCTACCGAAGCTCTTTCTTATGTGCAAGTTTATGAACTTTCTCTTCCTTCTCTACAACAACTGCTTGAACACTTCTGTCTCTTTCATCTACTTCTTCTTTTCTTAATTGCTAACATCTACCTCTTCTCTTTACTTGTTGACTTGTTTTTTATGCCTGTCTCTCTCCCCCTTTGATATCAATTAAAAATGTGTATCATCGACACTTGTGTTATGCTTGACCTATCTCTTTAATGCCTTCTTCTTTTTCCTTATCTGCTTATGCTACCTTGTCAAGCACTTCTTTTCTTTTTCCATATGTCTCTAAAAATAATAAACACATCCAACATCTACAAAAATTTGAACAATTCATCAATCGTTTTTGTCTAATCATTGCACAATCACATTTCTACTTCTCATGCATACTACTCTTGACTCACCATGATGTCTACTCCCCCTCAGTAGCGGCCTCCATACATCAATCCAATTGTAAGTTATTTCTTTTAAGAACATTGCATTGATGCAACCTATTACATCTTAGTTCTCATTAGGAGGGGTAATTACCCCTAACCTACTTCTAAGATACACAAAAGTATCCCTACATACCCTTCTTCTGGTCTTGCTTCTAGAATTTTGTCTTTTTCTCTTAGTTATCTTCTTCTCGCTTCCCTTCTTTTGATTCTTCTTGGATTTTTTTCTTCACTTCTTTCCTTTCCTTTCCTTTCCTCTCCTCATATTTCTTCATTCCTCTCATCTTCAATTCTTTCCTTTTTGTATGCCAATTCTTCCTCTAATTATGCTTTTTAACTTTCTTGATCCTTCCTGCTAAGATTTTGCTACTCATCTTTTTGCTTATGTGGGTCTTGGTAACATGATTAGATACATTATACCTTAAGCATACAATAATCTTCTATCCACTATCATTATCTTTCATCATAACACATGAATATCTGCACATCTTACTTTTGATAGTATTATCAATTATTTTCATATTATTTCATATGTTTTAATTGAGGATGTTCCTTTTGTTCTTCTTCCTTCAAGGATTAGTTTTCTTTCTGGAAAAATGATCTTCTCTGCATTCAGTAGCCTTATGTCGATTCCTACCACAATAAAAACACTTGCCTTTGAAATTTTGAGACTTGAGTCCTCTCTCCAAGGTCTTCTTGTTCTTCTTCTTTTCCTTGTTTTCTTTTATCTCTTTGATCTTATTCCTTTCTACCATGTTCTTATTCTTTTCTTAGTTCCTCTTGGCTTTTTCTTCTACTTCATAGTTCTTTTTATTATTTTCTATCTTTTAAATTCATGCTTGTCTTTCCTTGACCTTGAACTTTCACCTTTCACATATCTGATACCATTGTTCTCATTCTCAAGTAGCATCTTAAGTGTAGTTTCTCTAAGCATGAGCTTCTCAACATGATTGTTTGTGGTTGCAATCTCTTCCTTGATAGTTATGGTCCAGTCATCATTATTTGAGTCAACTTTTGATATTAAATTTTTTTTATTCTTTTCAATCCATGAAAATTATTCTTCTATCGTCTCAATCTTTTGATAATCTTGACAAGATTCTTCTGCATCCTTAGGCTCAATATGAGACATCAAGTATACTTGATTCTATGCAACTCTTCTTATTTTCTAAACTCCTTTATTTTAATCACCAATGATCTATCCTTCATTATAGTTTAGTTTCACATATCTTAGAATCTTCTGCCTTCTTTCAGATTTCATAGTTTCTTCATCCTCACCACTTATATATGCATCATCTTCTGCACTCTCTGTCATGCTTGGACTTGTTTTGGGCACTTGTTGCAGTTCCCTTTGATCATCACTATCTTTCTAATACTCACTTTCACTACCTCTTGTCAGGTTTTCAAGGATCTCATCATCAAAAGAGGAGACTCGAAACCAAATGCTTCAATAGGTTTCTCACTATTCTCAATTCTTTGTTGCGCACATCATCAACTATCTTTGATAATATGAGTTGAATTATTTTGAGAATTAGGTTGAACCAATAACACACTAGATCCCTTGAAGGATCCCATGTTGACATTATAAATTTTTTATTCACCTGAAAAAGATGGTGTAAAGTCTAATGTTCCCCAATCATCACCTAAAAGGGAACTTGTAGGAGAAGAAGTATCTTTAGGAGAAGATTTGTTTTGTTTAAATTTTGTAGGGATAAAAGGAGAGGGAGGTTCAGTTAGTAAGTAATTATTGGGTCTATCATTAGTGACAAGTGTGTACATCAAGTTGTATATAAACTTAACTTTGTGATGGAGTGTTGAAGGAACAACATGAAGGAACAACAAGAGGTGTGGGTAAATTAACAAGACCCTACCTTAATAGGAAAAGTGATAACACCCAAATATTTTTTAGAAATATCTTAGCATTCATGCATTCCTTGATGGAAGTGATATTTTCCTACCTACGAGGTGGGGACAACCACATTTCAAAATGCTTGTTGTAATGCTTCATGATAAGTAGGTGAGGTTTGAAGAAGCTCTCAAATAGATATCTTAGCAGGAGTAGCACAAAATTTTTCTACTAAATCATACTCCTTTCCAAGATTTTTAGGGAGATGGGGTGCAGGGGGAAGCACCAGTTGAGAGGGAAGAAGAGAAGGAGGAACAACCAAACTTGTAGGTTTTCTATTATTTCTTGTGTTATAAGTGTGGAGACCACATGATATTCAGGTTGTTGACCACCTTTCACCATAATGATTGGCTTATTTTGAGGTAGAGGGTTATTTTGACAAATATGGACAACAACCTTAAAATTTTCACTACCCAAAACATTGACAACATTGACCTTATCAAGCTTATGATTGTTCATGATTTTATCACTAGAAAGGATATCATTAAAGAAATCAGTCACGATATTATTCTCTTCTTGCAAGGTGGCCTCATGAGTAATACAATCTTTAGAATAGGGACTAGGGATTTCCATAAATGCTTCATCTCTAAGAAGGATGGCATTTAAAGAAGGTAACATGATGTTAAGAAAGGTATTTATAATGTCCTACTCTTCTCTAAAACATCCTGATAAAAGGGGTATGTCTTAGGATAAGGAGAAACATCAAGCATGAATGCATCGAGGAAGTAGAAGAAATGTCAACCATTATTGTTACAAGTAGTGGTTATTGTTGCACCAAAAGATCGACCTGTTAATGCCTGATACAACCACTAGACTTATAGAAGACATATGAGGCGGTTAGGCCATGTCACAAATCCTGAGGGGAGCGCTGACCATTTTTCCAACAATATCCCCCTCAGCATTACCCGAGGGGATTCAAACCTATGACCAAGCTCTGATACCACTTGTTACAAGTAGTGGTTGTTGTTGCACCAAAAGATCGACCTGTTA